>CM035442.1:90374873-90804873 GCA_020310875.1 Ceratopteris richardii | reverse complement strand
GTTTAATTGGTCTTATCATACTGCATTTTCAAGGACATATGCAATGGAACAAGCCAAGGAGTCGAAAGTTGCAAAACTTGCAAGAATTACTCAACACAACTTAGCTAGTGAAAAATGGAAGTCATCATTGGGACCGTTACTTCATGCTCAATGGCGGGCTACAAGAACACGACAGGTTTCATCATGGAAGTGAAGTCATTTAATACATTCATGGAATTTTCTGAATAATTCATAAGGTTTGCTACACACTAATCTCTTGTTTGCAATTTTTTAAGGTAATTTTTAATTTTTTAACTATTTTTTGTCCATTCAGATGTGAACAGAACCTTTTTAAGTGAAACATTATAAAAGGAGGCTCATTGTCTCATTTCAACATTCTAGCACTATAGAGGATGGCACGAACAAAGCAAACTGCAAGGAAGGATCCCATTAACTTTCCTACCTATGTGCAAGGCACTCAGAAGCCACCATGGATGAATCACCACAAAAGGTGACGTAGTGTCTCACGCTTTGCATCCCATTGCAAAATAGGTGGTGGTCATACCTCTAGGAGTGAAAAATTGCATGAACAAGTGGAACATGGGCAATCTTCGAAAGAGGCCGTAAATCAACCCCAATCACCACCATCATCATATGATGAGCCTCCATCACCAAAGAGACCAACAAAGACAAGGGTGAAGGAACGTGCTCACAGACATGTAGTTTCTGATGATGATTTTGATGAATCGCATGAGAATGTGTCTCAACAATGTTCAGAATCAAGTGAGGAGAGTCAAACATCGCCACCATGGGTTAACCAAGAAATACCTACAAATCATAGGCTTACTGTAGCCGGAAAGACTCTACCAACAAATTAGGGGGCCATACCAAATGATCAAGAGAGGGAGCAAAGCCAACAACAACATCCTGAGCCAGGAGAAAGCTCAAGACGCGTGCAACATAAGAAGAAAGTCTTTCAACCCCGCCATAGACCACCCCAACCAAGACCACAGGAAAATGTCCAACGAAGACCACCACCACCACAAGCCAGAGCACCACAACAAAGAAGAAGATATACGAAGGCATTTGCAGAGATGAGGTGCTATCAAAAGATAGCTAAGCTTCTAATACCTAGAAGACCCTTTGCAAGGGTGGTTAAAGAAGAGTTACAAAGGTATTGTGCAGGGTTAAGGATCCAAGCTCTAGCTTTAGAAGCTTTACAAGAGGCAACTGAAGCATATTTGATATCAATGCTCGAGGATTCCAACCTGTGTGCCATCCATGCTAAGTGAGTCACTATACAACCAAATGACATACAATTAGCTGGGAGAATTAGGGATGATCGTAGCTAAGTTTGTAACTGATCTCTACAGACAAGAGATTTTTTGTAAATATTGCCATTTTCAATGAAACATGAGCATTTCTCCTCTATTCTCTTTATAATCTCATTATTTAGAATGAAACATGAGCAGTCATTATACATTTCCATGTGTTTTCTTGTGATAATCTCTCATATATCAGTGATTGTTTTCTTATCTTGTCATTTTGATCATTGTATATTGATTTAATGCTAAAACCATGCCGTGCCACAGAAACACAGGAGAAGGCCCTGCAAACCTTTTGCAGGCCCTTCTCCCGCGTTTTTGTGGCAGGGCTTATTTCTTTGTCAAAAAGAACTATTTTCACATGAAGGATCATGAAGAGTAAAACTAGTTCATGAGGAGTGAACATGGACAAATTTCGACCTCCCTATACCTTGCACTATGAATTTCCAAATACATACATGAAAAACACATCTTTGAAACATATGAACACAACATTTTGAAACTTAGAACATTTGCATTCTTGAAAACATCCATTTAGTGTAGTTTTACTCTCATGTAAGGTCATCTAGGGCATTGGGAGGCCAAATAAAGCCCTGCCACAGAAATGAGGGAGAAGGCCCTGCAAACGTTTTGCAGGGCCTTCTCCTACATTTCTGTGGCAGGGCTTTATTTGGCCTCCCAATGCCCTACATGACCTTAAATGAGAGTAAATAAGTCATGCTCAATACATCACATGCAGGTCCAAAGTAATTTTACATAATATACTAAAAAAGAAAGACTTGAGACAATTGTAAATAAAACAAAGTGAAAGTTTGATATTAATTCCATTGTTTACATCAATTGGCTTTGAGTTTCTCAATGACTCTCTTTCGACACTTCAAAGCCATGGGTAGGGTGTAAGTCAAAATTGAGGTTGCTATTTCATCAACATTTCTAACTCCTAGACCTAGAGATCTACCTATTTGACCAAAGACCTTTCCACGGAAGTTGGAACCTAAGGTTGTAGTTACAAGGAATTTCTTAACTAAAAAGATACAATTACTCCCCTGCATAATGTTTGATAAACAAAGCAATTTACTTCTCGAAGAGGTGGATGGCTTAGGCACTTCTTTCAACTTATCATCCACACCAAGAGGATAAGTTTTCTCAATAGCATCTCTCTCTAATAGGAGATTTAAGGTTTCTTGAGGTGGTTCCTTTTTATCATCGAAAAAACCACCTCTAAGAAGATGAGGGATCTCATGAGGAATTGGTTCTGGTTCCTCATTCACAAAGAAAATTGTGGCAGCAATGAATGAAAGATATTTTGCACCCATCTTGCGTTTCCTATTCAATCTCCTTATAAGTGGCACAATTTCATCAAGAAGGTGCCCTCCTTCCTCTGCAATTACCTAGAACCATTTCAATCATTTTGCAAATGCCTCATCACCTTTGTGAATGTAGGTGAGAAGGTCACATGGAACCCAGGTTCCATCATATGGTGGTATTTCGATGGAGAAATGCAATATATGAACTTGCATATATTGAAGTAGCTCCTCCAAAGCATCGGCATTCATTTGCACAGTTCCATGGAGGTCACGAACCTTGGACAGAAGATCATATAGGTCATGTTGACCTTTATAATCTGAATCCTCTAAATATTCTAGAAACTTGTGGCGTGCGCTCTTAGTAGGAACAGAGGTGGAAGCCATAGCTTGCAAATGCGGACTGCTCTATCACTCAATGTAGTTGCAAAAGTGAGAAATGAGGAGAGAGGACTCCTATTTATAACTTTTCTAGAATTTTTAAGTGATGGGTCCCACTTTCTCATAGAAGTGACTTTTTGTTAAATTAAAACATAAGAGTCTTGGAAAGGAAAACTTTGACATTTGAGATCACATCAAAGAAAATAAACAATAAGAATGCTCTTTCAAGAAAAACCTTGAGAATGTACAGATACAAGTAGAATGTGGCCAAAATATCCTTGAAGCAAATGTGAAAATTTTTTCATTGCAAAAATAGGTTTGTTTATAGGTTTCACAGTATCTTTACAAAAAAGAGCTATGATAATGAAATTTCAGTTCCATCCATGCTCCAATATGCAAGAACCTTGATTTTGTCTTCCAATCTCTTTCCAATCTATGGACAATTCATAAAAGAGTAAAACATTTTCAAATCATGAACAATAGTGATAGAATAATATATATATATATATATATATATATATATGTGTGTGTGTGTGTGTGTGCGTATATATGGAATACAACTCTTACCTTGTTCCCTCGTATTCAAAATTTGAAATCACGAAGATCATCATATCCCATGATAAGTAAGTGCTCTCTTAAGTTGGCCAAGTTCCAATGTGGATTAGCTAAAATCACCTCCATATCATTGTTTGGTAACTTCACATTAATTTCAAATGAAGCTAAAGATCCCTGCGAGCTTTGCAAAGGTAGTTTACACATCCAATGATCATAATAAAATCTAATGTACAAAGAGGTGCGATGTTTTAAATAGCGAAACCCTATACCTGTGTCACCAATTCTACAACGATATCTATCCCCTTTTAACAATCCTTCTACATAACCCTAGTTTTCCCCTAACAATCCTTCTACTACTTCGTATGTAATATCTTTACATAGGAACATTGTAGGAGTTTCTACAAAAGGAATGCCTTGAAATATGAAAAAAAAGCAATGGATTGGTAGGGTCCAATGAAGACCTATTGATCTAGACACTCGCATGAATTTCAAAGAGTTATGTATGACCATCACCATCTTACGCTTGAAAGATGATATGGACCAAAAATCAGGTTTTGGCCACTCTAAACTAAGAAGAGAATCAACTTTGCTAATCTCCAACCTTCCATACTCACCATCTGTGGAAGGAACAATGTACTTGTGAGTGTAAAAGAAGATCCTTTCATGAATAAGTTTAGCAGGAGGTACATCTAGAAACACTAATGCCCCAATGTCTGCATGTAATGCTTTGAAAGTTCCTATAAGACTATGAAGTGGTTGCTCTTCCACTAAACTAGAAGGAAATATGACTGTAGCAATGAAAAACATATGAGATGAGTAATTAAGACATTTAACATCATGAAGCATTGAAAAAATAGAAATACTCACAATGGATTGGATATCTAATTCTATCGGAGTTTTCTAACTTCATGGTTGAAACTGTGAAGACATGTTGTATAATAGCAACCATCCCACCATGTGTTTGCTGCTTGAAGCCTAAGAGCTTACCTTTCCAATGAAGATCCAAATTTCCACGATCTCGAACACGATGAGGACCAAGTCCATATGGCTGCATGTACACCCATGCACCTTTGCAAAACTCTTGTGGTAGCCAACTTCCTTCCATTGTTTTGATGTTGTGGCACGTCATTGTGTGAACTTCGTCTTTTGGTCTCCTATGAGCTCAGGAGCTTTCCATGGGAGTAAGAGTTGTTGTCATTGCTGTAGAAGTTGGGAGAATGGTAGGAGGAGAAACAATGCTTCTGTTGTATGGTATGGAGGAAATAGAGGTGAAAAATATGACTTTTTGGGTTTTGGGTATGAAAATGGGAGTTTGAAGAGGGAAAGTAGAGTTTTTTGAGTTATTTTGAAAAAAGTCACTTTTTTAGCTCAAAAACATGCATGGATTTTGAATTAGAAGTCAAAAATAGCAATTATGACCCTGAAAAGTGATATGGAGGTCATTTAATGGTATTATGATGAGTTTTACAACTTTTTAAAAATTTTGAATTTTTGAGCCTAGCCTGATTACGAGATTTCTTCTCTCTCTAGAAGATAACCCTGAACATAGAGGAATCTTGTCCCCTCTTCCCCCTCCAGCCTAGTATTTTATAGGGTATAAACTGTGGCCACCACCCTCTTCTGATTGGTCCATCACTAATCACTCCTTAAGCTAAAAGGCCCATCCAGGGTTCACCTTTTTTCCTAATGTTTTTGTTATTTCTTCTATTATTAAATATGTGTTCTC
Source organism: Ceratopteris richardii (assembly GCA_020310875.1). Taxonomy (NCBI): domain Eukaryota; kingdom Viridiplantae; phylum Streptophyta; class Polypodiopsida; order Polypodiales; family Pteridaceae; genus Ceratopteris; species Ceratopteris richardii. The sequence continues at coordinate 90,799,603 of CM035442.1, read as the reverse complement.
ATAAATGACATCATCTATTGATGGGCTAATATCAATTTGTGTAGCTTCTCTTCATCATCTATAGAATCCATACGTAGAGTATTATTGTTCTCATCAAGTAAATTATTATCATTGTTATGTACAATGAATTTAATTTCTCTATGAGATTTTGATAAATCAATATTTGCTGATGAATCATCAACACAACTTTCTTCCTCTCTAATAATAAAGCCGTCAATCAATGACCGACCTCTAGGTTGAACATGAATAACTTTCCACCAAGGGTGAGCATCAAGATTTTTATAAAAAAATGCTTGTTCAATATGCCTAGGAAGAATATAGGGTTCTCTTGTTAATCTCATTATTTTGGAATAGTCAATTGCTCAAAACCCAGATAATTCCCTTCTGAATGTGGAATGATTATCTTTATACTCAACTCAAAACCAATCAACCTTCAAAGCAACGTATCAAAATATAAAAAAAACAAAACTTCATTATAATGTGCTTAAAAAGATAATAAACTATATAAAACAATATATAATTTTTCTAACTTGTTTGAAGATATGAAACGATATTTCATAGATACTAGTGATGGTTCGTGCATAGCCCAACTCACTACATATAAGGTTCGTATCTTTTGAACTATCACATGATAATTGATTGAAAGAAGCAACAATGCTAGAATCCTTTGTTTTATGCAAAGAATCAATAACTTTGATTCTAATGTGCTGTCCATAATCCCATATTTTGGTAAACATTCGGGTATACAATAAAAAATCAACTATTAGAATAGAAATTGCACACACACACACATATATATGTGTGTGTGTATGTGTGTGTGTGTATGTATGTATATATATGCAAAAATAGAATTTTAGTAGAATCAAATTACCTTTCTTTCACAAGCTATCATTAAATCACTCTATTCATCTAAGATTCCTCCATTATTTGCATTGACTCGTTGCATACAAGTATATAGCCAATCCATGACAGAAGATATATTTTTATTCTTGTTACTATTGAGATTATGTTTATATCTTTTTTTTCTCCTTCTTTTACTTCAGAGATTTTGAAGTTCCTAGTTATACTCATTCAGGAATCCTTGCATGCATTTGCCATTATATGCAATGAAAGTAGAAATATCACTTTTTTCTTGCAACATAAATTGAAATGGAACTCACTTACCTAATAATATCTCATCTATCAACTTAGAAGAAGACTCGTTAGTCCATGCACATGCGGGAGCTTCTTCATGAACTCTTTCAAGGTATTCACTAAAATAGTAGAAGCAATCCTCAAGAATCCATCCCTTTGCCATAGATCCTTTTGGTTTTTCTCTTCGATGCACATAATCTTTTAATATGCCAATAAATTGCTTGATCCAAAACATCCATTGAGGGTTTACAACTACAATGTGTATGTGTATGTGTATGTATGGATATGTGTGTGTATGTGTGTATGTATGTATATGTGTATGTATATGTGTTTGTGTGTGTGTATGTATATATTTATATGTGTATGTGTGTATATATGTAAATAGATAGAAAAATGAGAAATATCCCTTAATAGTATCGAAACAGATACATTAATCCATCCAAAATGATTTTGAAGATTGAGAATAAATAAGCTTGCACTTAGTCGTACCAAATGAATCCTTCATACATATGATATAGACATTATTCTCGAAGATATTTCTCATTTTTAGAAATATCAATGCTTCGTTATCATTTTTGATACCAATCCTCAATAAAATTTGCCATGGAATCATCATCATCATCATCACAAAAATTTTATACTTTATCTTCTTTTTAATATAGTTTTTTCAATCTTGCATAGACTTTTGCATAGCCTCCTCATGGATGGTTCTGATAAATGAAGTCTTACTTGTAAGAAAATAACAGCACAATGGAATATACCGGTAGATAGAGTTGAGAGAAAAACATAGACAAAAATAGATGCAAAATAAGAGATAGAGAACTCAAATTCTCAGATTGCCGAGTGTAATGCAGTTACAACGATGGTGTTGTCCACCCATGCACTCCCAATGTGGAGCTTAGATGGCAATCTAGACAAACTCTAGATGAAAAGCTTACTAGTATGAAATGATACGTAAAGCTCAACCTGGGCCGTGCTCACATAGCTTTTTCAAGGCGGTTTGGTATAGATAAATGTAGTCAGGAGATACAAAATGGTTGGTAAAATATACAATCCGACAATATCTTCATGACCAAAAGTCCTACCATCTTGGCCCTATGGGCCGGGGGGATAGGTCCCTTGGACCTCACAGAAGGGGGTCAACCCCCCTTTGCACTACCCCCATTAAGGTTCTATGGGGAAACTGCACGACGCCACAAGGCCTTTATTTTTGCCTTGAATGGAAACCCAATGACCCGAAAGTTTATGCCCTACCCAACCTAATGGCTAGGCTCACATATATCATCTATAACCATCAACATTCATACATAGACCTCATCTAACTTAGAAGCTAGGGTTCCACAAATGTTCGAGCTGTCACACTGGCTTCTCCTCATAATGGGGGCCTTACAACTTAGAGCACCATGGATCATTTGTGGTCACTTGAGGGTGGAGTATTGAGCATATCTAACATTACTGCCAACTTTGAATGCTTTGGTGGAAGATCATCAATATCATATATTGGAATAAACATACATGAATATCATATCTTCTTCTATCATATGTTTGTATTACAGGTGGATAATCTCCAACCGTTTCAATCTCGAAACTAGGAGGTAGATGATTTTGAAAAACCTCAGCTTGTAATTGATAGATGGCATATCTGTGACATGTACAAGGTGTATTAGCATTATTAGTAGGAGAATGATCATCATCATCATCGAGCAAATATTCTTGTATATTAAGTACATTTTTAGTTTTTTAATGATAAAAAAAACAATGACATTAATTTATGAGAATTTGATTATAATGTAATTAAAAAAACATATATAAATCATGTATGTATCTATTAAATATTATAATTAAAAGTTTGATATACTTACACTAAGCGTGCACAATTAGGAGATGTTGGTGGACCTCCCTTTCATTGATCGCAATTTGATTGTGTAGCAGAAAAAGGTACATGATATTAATAATATGATTATTTATATACATACACATGCAAAAGTACACATTTATACATACACATATATTTACATGTACAAAGATACACATTCTGACATATAAATACACATATAAAATCATAAATGTATGACATGTGTATGTATGCATGTATGTATATGTTTTTGTATGTGTATGCATCTATGTGTATTAATGTGTATATATGTTTACGTGTATGTTTGTGTGCTATGCATGTGTGTGTATGTGTATTTTTTTGTATGTGTTTATACGTGTATTTATTTTTGTGTTTTTATTATAATTTATTATTTTTAGTAATATTATAGGTAGGTGTGTGTATGTATATGTGTGTGTGTATGTGTATGTTTGTGTGTGTATGTATATGTGTGTCTAGGTGTATGTGTGTATGTGTATGCATGTATGTTTAAGTGTATGTATGTATGTGCAAGTGTATGTATGTATGTGTAAGTGTATGTACATGTGTATATGTATGTGTGTATGATGTTTATAAAATTGTATGTATTTATTATATATTGATATTTTTTTTAAGATTAAAATAAAAGGAGATATTGTACGCTAGAAAAAAAGAAGAGAAGAGTTGACATACCACCTCAAACGTGGCAATATTTTTGCAAATAGCTACGTCTTCAGGAATCATTTCCCAATACAAAGTATAAAAAATAGTTTATATTAATGTGAGTTATAATTCTCGTATGTTTTATAAATATTCTATGTTTAAACTATGTACCTTTGTTTTATTAAATAAACACAGGCTACTGCAAAGAAGAGAGTTGAGACAGGTCATACATCATGCTTAGGCCAAATGGGCCATCATGGTTTTGTTACTACATTTGTAAGTATATATATTTTATTTTATCTAAAACACTAATCATTAAAATTTTTTATTTGTTTCAATGGAGCTAAAGGATTATGGTCATTATCTTACAAAAAAAGGAAATCAAATTTTCCATATATTATGGATATCAACGTCTAAGTGAGCACATATAATATCATGGAGATGATTTTGTGAGTATTATTAAATTTGATATACTTTTTTTTATGTTTTATATGTTTTATTTATTTATGTTTGTTATATTTAATACAAGAGTATTATGGAGAGACAGATATGAATGAGGTGGAGAGAGAGACATAGGAGGGATGATATCGATCATCACAAAGTACTGACCCCTCTACCCATGATGCCTCTTCTAATACATCAGATCATGCAGATGATCATGATGATGAGTATGATCATGATGATGTGGATGATCATGATCAAGGAGGGGATTTTGATGATTTATATGTTACATTGGATGTATTATTTACATTGATACACACACAGACACAAACACACACACACACACATATGTTATATATATATATATATATATATATATATATATATATATATATATATATATATATATATATATATATATATATATATATATATATATATATATATATATATATATATATATATATATATATATATAATGTGTGCGTGTGTGTGTGATGTTTATGTTTTTAATTGTGTCCTTGGTGTGAGTTCATAATTTCAATAATTTACGGTGTCTATGGTGTGAATTATATGACTAAAATGTACTAATGATTTTTATTACAATTTATATAGAACATGTGATTCATTACTTTAATTGTATGATTCATTCATATTATGTGTGTGTATATGTATGTATGCACATGTAGGTATATACCTATTTTTGTGTATGTCTATGTATGTGTGTGTGTATCTATGTATGTATATGTGTATATGTATGTGTATATGTAGGTGTAGGTGTATGTGTATGTGTATATGTGTGTATGTGTATATGCATGTGTATGTGTATGTGTATGTGTATGTGTGTATATGTAAGAGCATGCATGCACATGCATTTGCATGTGGACATGTGCATGCATGTGAATGTGCATATCCATGTTTATATATATGTGCATGTGTGTGTATGTGCATATATATGTGTATGTGTATAAGTATATGTTTATATGTGTATGTGTATGTGCATGTCGATATGTTTGTGCATATTCATGTGTATATGTGTCTCTATATGTGTGTGTATGTGTATGTGTATGCATAAGTATATGTGTGTATGTGTGTGTATATGTGCATGCATATTTGTATGTGTGTATAGGTGCACATGTCATATATGCGATTTTGTAAACCATCGCATATGCGATATTACTGAACATCACATATATGATGTTTTTAGCATCCCATATGAGACACTAAACTACGTTGCATATGTGATGCTTTGAATGTATGGCATATGCGATTCTCACATTTGCAACATTTGAATCAACATTGGTAATAGCCTTGGAAATATAATCCATAGTAGCATTGTTGAAACGATGATGTGCACTTGATGCTCAATGTGATGAAATACACAATCTTAAAGCAGCAAAATTATGTCTCATCAATCGTCGCTACATGCCTTGTATTCTTTATAGTGTTTAGAATCACTTTTAAGCTAGCAATAATGAACACATGAGCATAGAGAGATAAATTGAAAATGCAAACAATTAATAGAAAATCATTTATACGTTTTTTTCATCTATTGTCATAGTTGACCATAAACGAATTCTCATGGTAAAAGATATCAATGTTTTTTCGTGTAGCAATCATACATTATGCTTATGGACATTCCTTTTATATATTTCATTAAACCTTTTTCCTATTCAATTTAATATCTTGTTCTTTTATATGTTTACTTCGTTACATGATAATTCAAAGAGTAAAGATATTTTTGTTTATTCATTTTAATATCTTGTTTTTTTTATATCTTGTTCTTTTATATCTTCACTTTGTCACATGGTAATTCAAAAAGTAAAGATATTTTTGCCTATTCATTTTTATATATTCTTGTTCTTTTGCCTAAGCTTATGTCATCTACGATAGAGAGAGAGTAGGGAGGTGGGATAAAATGCCGAGAATGAGGTATGGTGGTCGATAGAAACAGAAGAGAGAGAGAGAGAGATAGATAGAAAGAGACATCGAGAGAGAGATTCAAAAGGAATGGCAACATATACGAATTAGCACTCTTGAATAACAATGTCTGAAAAATATGCTATTTGTGTTAATTAACATTGCCTGAAACATGTTCTATTTGTGCTACGTTAAGTTGCTTCTACTTTTAACCTCTAAAACTCTTTTCTGTAATTGTAATTGTAATAAATGGAAATGGTTTGAACGAGATTAGAAAAAAATGTAGACAAATGAACACATGAACAAATTGGAAATGCGAACAATTAATAGGAAACCATTTATACGTTTTTTTCATCTATTTTCCTTTTTTATAGTTGTTCTTCATAAGCATGAACAAGTTTCATGGTAAAAGATATCAATGTTTTTTCATAAACAAGTTCTCATATCAATTTTTTTTTTTTTTAGAGGAAGTTCGGTCGTGAAGAGGGTTTTAACAGGCGATTGGCGACAACTTAATTGTATGTTTCTCGTGGGTGAAGTGGTGCGCATGTTTTGTAAGTTGTCAGCTTGCCAGGCACGGAAATTGGGACCTGTCAGCTCTTGAAGCTCGATTTTCTAGCGAGATTTCACTCGAGAGTCGAAAATCATGAGACCTCTGTCCAGGAAATGGAAACCTGTGGGCTCTCGATCGTCCAGGGAGAGGAGTAGAGCTTAACTTCGGCTCCTGATGGCCAAGTTCCGACATCGTACAAGTTAAATTGTACGCTGATTCTCCCTCCCATGCAGCATGGCCCGCCTGTGCGGTTCATGCTACTATGCTACAGCATCATGCCTGCAGGTTGGATGCATAGCGTGGAACTCGGAGGAATCACGGGCGTTTCGTGGTCTCGTGCTCGCCGTTTATATTCTTTCGGCAGCCAGTGCTTCGACTCTCTGAAGTCTGGAGTCTGAAGCCTTGCTGAGTGCCCACTGCCCACTGCGCATTACTGAGTCGCTGATTCCCCATTGTCGCACTAGGCCAATGGGCGGCGGCAGAGAACTCAAATGAGATCTCAAAGCCTTCTTTCTGAAGCGACGTGACACGTCTCCATAGCTCACATCACATCGGCAATGGCTTCTCCCTTCGGTGCGGCAAGCGCTGCGTACCTTTTGGTGTCTTTTGCTCTTCCGTCGATGATTTTGCTAAGTCGTGGCGTGGATGGGACAAACATTTACGGTTACACAACCGAAAGTGGATGTCAGGCATTAGCCCCAAGTCCTTCTCTCTCCCAGTTCGTGGATTCTCTTGCGTTTCCCCCCACCATCGACATTTCTTCCCTCACTTCTCCTCAGCAACTTACTCTCGGCGCCTACAGAATCATGCAGGCAAGTAATCTCTCTCTCTCTCTCTCTCTCTCTCTCTCTCTCTCTCTCTCTCTCCCCCACTTCACTGCTTGATCGTTTTTTTTTCTGGCTTTTCCAGAAGCTCCATCGTGATCTACCATCCACACCAATGTACGCATTTGGGACATCTCGAGAAACTGCGAGTTCTCCTGGACCAACACTGCTTGTGAGTGTATTGTTGATATTTTTGTGAGCGAATCGGTTGAGTAAAATAACCTTTTATCTCCTCCTCAAAAGTATTTATCTCCTCTCTCTCTCTCTCTCTCTCTCTCTCTCTCTCTCTCCCCCACTTCACTGCTTGATCGTTTTTTTTCTGGCTTTTCCAGAAGCTCCATCGTGATCTACCATCCACACCAATGTACGCATTTGGGACATCTCGAGAAACTGCGAGTTCTCCTGGACCAACACTGCTTGTGAGTGTATTGTTGATATTTTTGTGAGCGAATCGGTTGAGTAAAATAACCTTTTATCTCCTCCTCAAAAGTATTTATCTCCTCTCTCTCTCTCTCTCTCTCTCTCTCTCTCTCTCTCTCTCTCTCCTCCACTTCACTGCTTGATCGTTTTTTTTCTGGCTTTTCCAGAAGCTCCATCGTGATCTACCATCCACACCAATGTACGCATTTGGGACATCTCGAGAAACTGCGAGTTCTCCTGGACCAACACTGCTTGTGAGTGTATTGTTGATATTTTTGTGAGCGAATCGGTTGAGTAAAATAACCTTTTATCTCCTCCTCAAAAGTATTTATCTCCTCTCTCTCTCTCTCTCTCTCTCTCTCTCTCTCTCTCTCTCTCTCTCCCCCACTTCACTGCTTGATCGTTTTTTTTCTGGCTTTTCCAGAAGCTCCATCGTGATCTACCATCCACACCAATGTACGCATTTGGGACATCTCGAGAAACTGCGAGTTCTCCTGGACCAACACTGCTTTGAGTGTATTGTTGATATTTTTGTGAGCGAATCGGTTGAGTAAAATAACCTTTTATCTCCTCCTCAAAAGTATTTACTTTGTTCTAACGAGTTTTCTCGAAGTTGCAGGCAACGCAATATGTTCCAGCCAATGTGAGATGGGAAAACCACATAGAAGATGTCACTCACATGTTTGCAGTGGATGATTCGCTACACCGGGCGAGCCCCATACATGGTGGTGTTCCCATGGTGGTACATTTACATGGAGGAGAGGTGCATAGTTCATCAGATGGCCATCCAGATTCATGGTACACAAGCAAGGGGGAAGTAGGAAGCACCTTCTCCTCCCAAAATCATATTTATATCAATGAACAGAGTCTCCTTGCACTCTGGTATCATGACCACGCCATTGGTATCACTCGCCTCAATGTGGCAGCAGGCTTGACAGGCATGTACATCATTACATCGCAAAAAGAACAAGAATTCTTGCCAGTTGGCCTTCCCCTTGTGATTCAAGACAAACGGTTCTTCGACAATGGAGAGATCAACTTTCCTAGTGTTGGAATACTTCCCGATTACCATGAGCAATGGTGTCCCAAGTATTATGGAGACACAATTCTGGTGAATGGCGTTATATGGCCCTTCTTCAAAGTCTTGCCACGTTTATACAGATTCAGAATTCTAAATGCTTGCAGTGCCAGGTTTCTCGTTCTTTCACTTGATAAGCCAGGAATGTATTTCTACCAGATTGGAACAGATGGAGGGCTTCTGCCCCAGCCATGGAATCTGACATCATTAACTCTGGCACCTGCAGAAAGGGCTGATGTATTGATAGACTTTTCAGGTCTTCGGAATGGGATGTCTGTTGTTTTGAACAATTCAGGGCCAACACCTTTGCCCAGTGGGGACATATATCAGATGCCTCCCATGACTTATGACATATTGAAGTTCATAGTGGATGAAGAGGAAGGATACAGAGAAGGACTTGTAGAGGGAGACTATGTTTCAGATATAGATTTTTCCTCACTCTTGATGGATGAGAAGCCCTTGAGTAAGGAAGATGTGGTGGCTGTAAGGACACTCAGTGTGGTGGAATGGGATGATGCTAATCATAATCCTATGATATTTACCCTGGACAACCATACATGGGAAGATCCAATAGTACAGAAGCCGGTAGAGGGCACAACGGAAATATGGGAGCTCGTGAACTTGAGAATAAATGTACATCCTATCCATATACACCTGGTTCAGTTCCAGGTTTTAAATCAACAGTCCTTTTCTAGCTTGTCATATGAGTCTGGTAACTGCTCCTTACAAGTAGCCTACGGGGAGAATGGATCTTGTTTCTTAGAGCCTGCGAAAGATCCTTACATATATCAAAGAGGGTGGAAAGACACAGTTATCACATGGCCAGGTGTAGTGACACGGGTTATAATCCGTTTTTCACAGAGAAATGGGTCTGCATTTGGCTTTGATCCAAGTGAAGGCCCTGGCTATGCATGGCATTGCCACATTGTAGATCATGAAGATAATGTGATGATGAGGCCATTTGTAGTCACTCCCAATAACACCCTTGCAGCCCTTGTATTTTTGTACCGTCATTCTCGTAAATGTACATATCATCTTTTGTGGAAGTGAAAAGTGGGTGGATAACCACTGTGATTTATAGTCTTTGTCAAAGGAACCCTTATTATATCTAGGGATACATCGAGTGACATGTGGTTAAGCACTAAGCATTGTTAGCTCTAGTTATAATCTTGTCGCGTTGTCAACGAGCCAAATGCACACTTTTCAAATTTGAATAAGGGATACATATATCTGTGTTATTGTCACAGAGCATATTGCTGATCACGAGGAACTGTTGTATCATGCATTGTTAGGTGAATTGAGGAGCAGTTTTTTAAAAAGAGGAAGTTTGCCCAGGCTTACTCTTCTTTTTTTTTTTTTTTTAAAATGGAGGTTTAATCGAAGCCTACTCCCTCGAGTTTTAACTTTGAAAGTGCAACTCTACAAGTGAATGGGCATAGTACCCACGGGACCCCCCTGTATCCCACAAAGCATGGGTTAGACAAGGTGAAAACTTGGTTACAACCGATTTAACTGGCGAATGCCATTACATGTCTAACCCCCAATGTCTAGCCTGGGTGTTGACCCTCGACCCCCGCTTCAAGAGTCTAGAGCCAAACCAAGTCCCCTACGCGACGTGGACTTGAATGCATTAAGGCAACGATTGTACAAATAAAGGAGGACATGGCGACCACAGGATCCCCCTTATCCCAATGAAGTGGGCCATGGCTTACTCTTCTTTGCTTGAATGAATTAAAACAATGGCCATACAAATGAAGGGGGCCATGGTGCCCATGGGATCCCCCTTATCCCTCAGGGTCGGGGTGGAAATTCACAATATAGCGACTCTAAGGCAATACAATGTATGACTTCAATTTTGAATGAATATCCGTTTGATTAACTTATCTACTCCCTCGTGAGGGTCCCATCTACTTTTTAACTTGTTCTCAAATACGAAAATTCTATGATGTCTAAATGAAAGGGACTTATTACAGTTGGTGATCCTTCTCCTTGAAAGCTTCAAAGTTTTGTTAATTTATTACTCTTAAGGGTTGTTCTTTAAGTTTTTTGCACATGTCTCTTTCCATATTTTTCATAGAGATTCACCCCGAATGGCATTCAATAATGTCATCGAGCAAGCAATTGCTTCTCCTAGAAGAGCTTGTTTCTAGTTGCACTTACTTTTTAATGAAATAATTTCTTCCATGTACTACTAGATCACCTCGCTCTTGGGGCACATGAGGAAGACATGCACAATATCTTCTCTCTCGTTGGTATACCTTTTACACCATGAAACAATCTTGCAAATTTTGTTGGTTTTGACGTCAGTCCAAATTCCACAGTCAAGAATTTACCACATTAGGGTCAACTTCGTAGTCTCAATGAGGGGTGGTAGAGGTCATTGAATTTGAGATCCCATGCTATATTGGTCCAATTTAGACACCACTTTTTATTTAACGATGTATATATGTCTCGATTCTTTTGAATGATAGGGAACCTATTTAGGCTATATCCATTTTGCCATTTTAAACATTCTATTCGCAAGGGATCATTGCCTTGGAGGAGTCCCACACAAGCATACACTCTTGGAGTAGGCATCAATTCTCATAGTGAGGTTTCATTTCCTTGAAGTTGATCCAATATCTATTGTCTTGATTCCAAAGTTCTTTCCACTGGTCATGTACTTCATTTGAGGTGAATAGGATATACCAGGTACTCATTTGTCTTTGTACTTAGATGTTAAGAGACTTGTAAATCAACAAGAAGCAAGAGTATTTATTTCTTTTCTTGTTGTGAATTCTTGAGTTAATATAAATGAAACATTATGACAAAGTACATAGAGAGAGATGAGTCTTTTTTTCCTCCCAACCATATGCCTCTACATATACCTCTCTCCAAGGGACTACCCACTACAGCAAGTGGATACTAACCATCCAAGTATCCGCCATGTAACTACATGTGCATGAAGTGCCCTAGTTAACTCTAGTTAACTTAAGTGGATGCTTTTAAAAGGCTCTAGAGCTCTTTGGGCAAAAATCTCTCTCACGTCTCTCGTAGGACTTGAACCCAAGACCTCTTCGTTCTCATCCATATGACTTAACTACTAGGCCGAGCACCTTTTCTTGTTTAGAGAGAGAGAGCATAAGCACTTTCACTTAAGTATACTGTTAGAAGAAGCATTTTTTGAAGGGAAATTATTTGTAAAATGTCAAATAATAATAGAAATATTTATGCAAATGATGTAGAAATGAGGAAGAGTCTTCCTCATGTAAATTAGAATCATATATATTTTTTCTAGAATTTTTGGAAGCTCTTGGATAGCATATTTTTAGATTAGAAGGGAAAAGGACCAAAAATCAAGTGTGAAAAGAGACACTTGAAAATGTATAAAAGATAATTTCCTCTATTTTGAGAGGGTTGGTTGTATTATTTGTGCTATCCAAGTAATTTGAAGAGCTCTCTCTGCAGAAATCGTGTTTCTTCCTTTCAAGTACTTTCTTTAGATTTGTGGAGTCTATTCTATGTGTGATCCATGGAATTTGCAAGCTTCTATTGTGTATTTCTAATTAATGTGTATAAGGAGAGGTGATTCTTGATGTATGGAGTGAGAAAGTGCTGAAGAATAGAACTGGAGATGGAAATTGTCAATTTTCAGAGAATCGCGATTGTCTCGTATGAAGATTACAAGTATCATTTTTGAGATTTGACTTCATAATTGTATTCTGCTGAGAAAATAACACATTTTAGGCACCAAAATCATTGAAAATGATATAGTATTGCTCAAGATGATCAAAACCCTAGAAAATTCTCTTCATCTTCATTATTTCTCAGAAATCCAGTCATATTTCTCTTATTTTTTGGATTCCATCATCTAGAAGGGGATGTGGTCTTTGTATACTTCCCGGATTGATAAATGTAAGATGTATTGTTGATTCTTTATGCTAAAATGATTGGAGAGGAAAACTCAAAAGGGTGAAGTTTTCAATATCACTCTTAGAATCTGAAGAAAATTGTGAAGAGCCTGCTATTCCTGATTTGTCCATTCTTGATTCTTCTATAACAATGGATTCCTCCTTCTTTTTTTCTTCTACTGACACTTTTTCTGTCTCCATCCTTTGTACAGGTTCTACTACTGCTTTTCCTTTATTTTTCTTGGTTAGTTTCCTCCTCTATACAGGTTTCTTCTGAACCTTCTTCTTTACTACAACTATAGTTCTAGTTTCAGGAGGACCTTGTAACTCCTTAAAATAAGCCAATAGTTCTACTTCTTTTTTAACAAAAATCTCCTCAGTCTCTGCTGCCATCATCTGATCATGCAACTCTTCATAGTGTTCCACTTCTTCTTGTATCCAGTCAGTTGCTTTACATGAATAGTCTTCCAACATTTTTTGACATTGGGCTTCATATACTGCCCTTTTATTTTTCTTGTTTACTGCCCTTCATATCTTGATGTATGGAGTGAGAAAGTGCTGAAGAATAGAACTGGAGATGGAAATTGTCAATTTTCAGAGAATCGCGATTGTCTCGTATGAAGATTACAAGTATCATTTTTGAGATTTGACTTCATAATTGTATTCTGCTGAGAAAATAACACATTTTAGGCACCAAAATCATTGAAAATGATATAGTATTGCTCAAGATGATCAAAACCCTAGAAAATTCTCTTCATCTTCATTATTTCTCAGAAATCCAGTCATATTTCTCTTATTTTTTGGATTCCATCATCTAGAAGGGGATGTGGTCTTTGTATACTTCCCGGATTGATAAATGTAAGATGTATTGTTGATTCTTTATGCTAAAATGATTGGAGAGGAAAACTCAAAAGGGTGAAGTTTTCAATATCACTCTTAGAATCTGAAGAAAATTGTGAAGAGCCTGCTATTCCTGATTTGTCCATTCTTGATTCTTCTATAACAATGGATTCCTCCTTCTTTTTTTCTTCTACTGACACTTTTTCTGTCTCCATCCTTTGTACAGGTTCTACTACTGCTTTTCCTTTATTTTTCTTGGTCAGTTTCCTCCTCTATACAGGTTTCTTCTGAACCTTCTTCTTTACTACAACTATAGTTCTAGTTTCAGGAGGACCTTGTAACTCCTTAAAATAAGCCAATAGTTCTACTTCTTTTTTAACAAAAATCTCCTCAGTCTCTGCTGCCATCATCTGATCATGCAACTCTTCATAGTGTTCCACTTCTTCTTGTATCCAGTCAGTTGCTTTACATGAATAGTCTTCCAACATTTTTTGACATTGGGCTTCATATACTGCCCTTTTATTGTTTCCTTGAGTCAAATAAGTATACAATTGCTCTTTGCTTGTCTGAGGTGGATGAGGGTCATTTGAAGACTGTACTTGCTTCTGAGCAGCTTCATGTTCTTCCTTAGTTGCCTCTTCCTGTTCCAATTCTACTTTCCTTGGATCCAATCTTCTTTTCTTTATTGGAATGACTTCTTCCGAGACTCCCTTTCTTTTCCTTTCTGCTCCCCTCATGCTTGGTTGGCCTTCTGCTTCTCTTATAGACATAATCCTAGAAGGACTTTTGATTCCTGTCATCAAACTTTTGAAGTACTGGGCTTCTGGAGCCAATTGTAATTGATCCTCCATCCCTAGAACATGATATATAATTCTTGTTAAGAATTGAGCTCCATTCATGTACTTCTTTTGCTCCCAATGTTTGGCTGCTTCCTTCAATTGCTCATGTATGTATGGAGTTACATCCATCACTCCAAAAGGCTTAGTTCTGTCCTTATTATTTTACATGATCAATGTTACTGGTTTGTGTGGCATGGTGTATCTAGGTAGTTTTGGAAAACAGAAGTATTGCAAGAACATTCTGATAGCATACTCCTCATTCTCTTTTCCTTGAAAATCAAGAAATTTAGAATATCCTCCATATGTAGCTTTATTTTTCTTGACAAAACTGTTGTCCAACTTAGTTCCCATGGTATAAAACTGGAGGGCTGCCCTCATATGCTCTGCTTTTATAGTAATATTCACTTCCTGGTTTTCTTTGTTCTTGACAGTACACCTGAAATATGCCTCATTGCCCTTCCCAACTTCCAGCAAACTGTTCATCACCTGTGCCACTCTTTCAAAGTCTATGAAGAATAAGGGTTCATCCAACAACCTGTGTATTCCTACTGCTTTCCATCTTTTGTAATTGACTGCAATTCTTTGGAATTTGTAAAATTCCTGGCACAACATGGTGTATTGATAACCTCCGACTCCCACAGTAAAAATATGCTGACCAATGATACCCAAGGTTTCTTTAAGCTCCTTGACTACCTTCTATGATTCTGGAATTTCCTGCTCTTCATCAGACTCTAGATCCACCTCCTCTACTGCAGCTTCACTTTCCAAGAACCAATGTCCTCTAGACAGAGTGACTGAGTCTGCTTTGAAATCATGGATTGGTAGTTCCTTGGGATTCACCATTCTGAAGGAAATGTAGCATCACACAAAAGAAAAACTCCACCCACATGAGTCTCAAGAATCATAAATAAAATCACATTAATCTTGAGATGTAATGAAAATGAATGAAAAACAAGACTTAGAGAATTCTTGACCTTCCTATTTGTATCACAGATAAAAACTCAATTGAAGTGATCATTACATGTGTAGCACGATGTCTAGTGCTCTCTTTTCTTCTATCAGCTTTTATAAAGAAAGGAAATATTTGAAAAAAAATAAGAAATTGAAAAAGATTGAATAAAATAAAAAACAAAAAATAGACACGTGCTACAATACCATCTATATCTTGCTTTGGCTGTATAACTTATATAATTAAAAAGAATTATAAAAGAAAAATGGATAATTTTTCTCTATCTCTCTCTTTTCTTATTTTTTTAAGATAATAATAATATTTTTTCTTATTTTTTCTTCTTTTCTCTTTCTTTTTTTCTTTAGTAATAATTTCCTCCACTTCCTTTCTTCCCCTCCTATTTCTCTTCTTAGAAAAAGGATAAGGTAGCACAAATTGAAATAATTTCCAAGCTGTCATAATTTCTTCTCTATTGCTCTGATTTTCTTATCAAAAATCCTAAGTGTATATCAGATAATCATGTGTTTTTGTTTCCATTGAATCAAATCTGATTTTTTACCCAATAATATTTAATCCTTGTTGACCCTGTTCTAGGGATAAACCCATCTTCTTTTGATAAGCTGTTCTTGGAATTTTTTGGCTTCCATATCCATTTAGTTCTGGGAACTTGTTTTGATGAGCAGTTTTTGTGTGTACTTTGTTTCCACATTCTTCTTGTTCTGATGCCTTGATACTTCTGACTATTCCATAGTTGCCACCTTTCTTCTGTCTCTACCATCTTTTGTTCCCTCAATTTTCTCTTGGTTTTGATTGAATGAAGCTTGATCATAAAGTGGTTGTGTTGGTAATGCCTTTGTATCTTCTAATGAAAAAGTAAATCCTCCCCGGTCTGAGTCATGAATATCCTGTTGATCTTCCTGTTCTTCATTACTCCACAAAAGCATTAAAAACCTTTTTTCATTTATTGTCAACTTAAGCTTCATTTTTTCAAAATACAAAACTACTTTACGTTGCTTTAGCCATGGTTGTCCCAAGATCAATTTCTCAGTCATCATGTGATCTGGCCATTCTTCACAATCCATTCTCATATATTCTTCATTGAACTTAATTTCAATAGAAGGTGAAGACATGCTTTGTATTATCCGTCCTTCTAAGGTTTTGATGACTGTTTTGCTTTCATACCTTTTTAGGTTAAACTTATCCAACAAATCTGAACTGATCAAATTTACTTGTGCACCTGAATCTATCAAAACTTTGATTATTTCATCCTGAAAATTCATTGTTATAACAGGCAAATGTTCTCTTTCTCTTAGAGGTGTTTCACACAAATCTCTAAGATCTTTGGTTTTTCTTATCCTTTCCTTTGCCTCCTGTTGAGCCTCCTCTCTAATGTTTTCCTCTTCTTTTTTCCTATTTTGAGCTTGATGTATTCTTCTCCATTCAGAAACAGTTAATGGAAGATCATACCTTTTTACTCTACATCCACTTATGAAATTTGGCATGATTTCTCCATCTATATTAGCTAGTTGGATAGCTCCACTGTTACTTATTTGATGGATAATATAAGGCCCATGTCCTTTTTTCTGAAATTTTTTCTGATGTTCTTTTACTGTGTATGCCAAAACTAGATCTCCTTCTTGTAAGTCCTTCTCCTTAATATGAACATCATAATAAGCTTTTTGCCTTTTCTTGTCTGCATATATGCTCATAATTGCTTGAAGTCTAGAAGCTCCTAGTTTTTCGAGTTCCATCACTCTCTCAGATAACTCATGTCCAGTCCACTTGTATTGACTACCTACCCTTAGTGTTGGAATAAGGAATTCTATAGGCAGAACTACATTTTGTCCATATACCAGGTTAAATGGTGTGGTTCCTAGTGCAGTTTTGTATGCCACTCTATAGGCCTATAGGACATGATTAAGTTGTAAATCCCAATCATTCCTATTTGTGTTTACCAATTTTGACAATACAGTGCAAAGTACTTCATTAGTACTTTCTGCTAATCCATTAGCTTGTGGGTGATATGGGGCTGACTTTCTATGACTGATCATGAAATACTGAGTTATGTTCTCTATGATTTGGTTCAAAAAATGAGTTCCCCTATCACTTACTAATTCAATTGGTAATCCAAATCTGGTAATGATATTTTCATAGAGAAATCTGGTAGTGGTCTGAGCATCATTCATTTTTGTAGCCTTGGCCTCTGCCCATTTAGTCAGGTAATCTGTGGCTACTAGTATGTATTCACCACGGGACTGTTTTGCTGGAGGATGTATGGGTCCAATGAAATCCAACCCCCATTTACTAAATGCTCTTGTTGAAATCAGTGGCACTAGTGCATATTGTCTCTTTTATTTGGTTGACTCACCCTCTGACAAATGTTGACTCCCTTTGAATTGAGGTTTCTGATTGGACATGTAATTATTGGTTATGTACATGAATGTAGCTGTATCCATTTCAATTCTCCCATTTCCTAAGTCTAGGGCTTGCAATTCTGGTTCTCTCAGCTCATATCCTTCCCACTCTTCTTGATATCCTTCATTCCAATGATAATCTTCTCTATATGCTGATCTAAGTCTTGAGCTTTCTTCTTCTATTGGTGTGTATTTGACAGGTACCACATTTGTTGGTAATGGTGGTTGTTGCCCAAGTACAGGTCTTGGTTGTTCCACAAATCTAGATTCTCTTTGTAAATTATGTTGGTTCCCATATTCTGTTTCCTTAATGGGTTGTTTATTGTAGAAGCATTCTTCTCTGGTATGATTTGTCCATTTTCTTTGCAATGTATAGTATTTGAGTGTTTTCCTATATCTTGCAAAATTTAATGTTGTGGTTTTTGATATGGACATTGTTGTACCAAATGATTTTCTCCACAGTTATAGCATTTCTTATTTGTAGCTATCCTGGTGTTTATCAGATTTGTCTTGGTGCTAACTTCCAGGGCTTTGGAAATTGCCTATCTAATTCTTCTGCTGGTGGGATTTTATCTTCATTTGTTCTTGGTTGATCAAATGCTAATAGATCTTGTCCCCTGTTATCCTCTAAGTCTATTGCTTCCTTAACACATGCTCCTAGGTCTGGGCACCTTCTATAATACACCAAGGTTCTTAATTGGGCACTTCTCAATCCTTCTATGAATAGAGATACTTGTCTTGCCATGGAGGGTACTTCTTCTCTGGGACATCTGTCAATGTATTGCTTGAATCTCCTAGCTGCCTCCCTGACATTTTCATCTTTTTGCTGTTTAAAGCTATGTATCAAGGTAGCTGTGCTATGTTTTATTCTAGTTTTTGAGAATTCCCCTATGAAGGCTTCTAGGAAAGATTCAATATCTGGATACATTTCTTTTCTCAAGGGAATGAACCAAGATAGTGCAGGTCCAGTTAGGGTTAGACCAAATGCTTCAAATTGCACTTTATAATCCTCAACTTCTTCTGCTCTAATTAATTGTCTAAATTCTACAGCATGAGCATGAGGATCAGAATATCCTTCATATTAAGTCTTCATGCATTTGGCTACCTGATAAGGCCTAAGCATTCTTCCCTGATTCTGCCACTGATGTCTCCTTCTAAATGGAAAATCATTAAGTCCTTATGCTTCTCTTTCAAAAGGGTTTGGGGAAGTATGTATTCTCCTACCTTGTTGTTGTTCACTATTATTGTGAGTTTCATGTTGTCTTGGCAAGTCTGGTTGCCCTAGGTTTTGTTCCCAAGGTCTCTTATCTGCACATTGCCCTAAGTCATTAGAATTTTCTGGGTCCTGTGAGAAGATGTATACCCATCCCTGTCTATCCTCATATCTGCCATCCTTGAATTGTGCTACTGGTGTTATATTCAGGGGAACTTCTAAGTTTCTCAATCTAATGACAAACTGATGCATCCCATCTTGATATACACAGGTTCCAAACCTATTTGTATACATATACTTAAGAATATTTCTATAATCACTAGTTTCAGAAGATTCAAGAGGGACCAAATCCCATAGACCATGTAATGGCTTACCCTATGCCAGATTTAGAGCATGAAAGAATGCAAAGATGCAAACAAATCATACAAGAAACACAACTTAAAATGAGGGAACCTTACAGTTGTCCAACAATAGTTGGGGAAGCAAATGCAACAGAAACAAGGAAAAATCTTGATCTGGAAGAGAATGCACATATAACCTTCCAAATCAATATAGATAAGCAATGTACAATTTTATACCACACCACAATGGAAGAATTGGTGAAACAAAATCCTCACTTGCAACACAATATGAAAAAGTGGGAAGCAAAATCAGAGAATTTTGATCCACAGCAACAAGAATTGGAGGAGTTGTTGTACATTCCTATTGATAAAATAGGAGGATATTGTGAAGGAGAAGAAGGAAACTCAACTCTAAGAATACAATTTGGTAAAAATCATGCCAAAGCTATATTGGATAGTGGATCAGGTGTGGCCATTATGACTAAAAAAACTTGGGAAAGATGGGGAAAAAATGAATTAATACCCACTAAAATGAGATTACAACTTGTAGATGGACACATAGAAAAACCCCTAGGAATATGGGGAAAGGTGATTGTGGAAATATGTGGAATAGAAATAGAGCATACTTTTGCCATAGTTGAATTTCCACAATCCACTTCATATGAAATCATCCTAGGAAGACCATTTATGAGACAAATGCAAATTGTGCAAGATTGGGGTAATGATTGCCTATATCTTCAGAGCAAAGGAAGGATAACCAGAGTGAATATAAGAAATGGTCAATATTGTGACATGTCCCCTCAAGAATGGTTCAAAATACATCAAAATCAAGATTTAAGTGAAGAATCAGAGATTGAAGATTAGAATGAAACAGAATCATCAATATGGAAGTGCAATGTGATAAGAAGCCTTACAAATAGAAAAAGAAGATGAAGAAAAGAAGATTGTGTAGAAGGGAGAAAATTACAGGATGAGAGCTATATACCACAAAAATTCAAAGATAAAGAATTTGAGCCTTATGGTTGGAACCAGATTTTGGCTACCATGGATCTAGTCAATGATGAATATGTGGGAGTAAAATTCCAAAATGAAGAAGGATATGATGTCTTTCACATAGGAATACAAATGATAAAGGTATCAAAAACAGAAGAGGACCAGGAAGAAGAAATGCTATTGAAAAATGGTAAAACACAATATTTGGAAGAGGTAAAAGCTACAGATGCAATAAAAGATAAAATCTCAGGCAAATATAGAAAAAACAAACACAAGGAAATAGGAAAAGACCAAGAGGATCAAAAAAATGAGAAAATGACAAACAACGATCAATAGTTTGATGTACCTGCAAATTTCAAGACTTATGAAGTAGAAGATAGACTACTTCTAAAAATGAAACCTAAGAGAGAAAAGAAAAGAGGGGAGGCATATGACAATGAGGAACAAACTAAGAAGGTAATGATCACCCAGGAAGAGGGGGAAGAAAGACATATTGTAATAGCTGATGACATGACAAATCAAGAGGAGGAAGCATTAAGAAATTTGGCCAGAAACTATAGGGATGTGTTTGCTTACAGCTACAAGGATTTGAAAGGAATTGACCCTAAAATCTGTGAGCATAAAATTCCTATCACACCTGATGAAAAGCCTAGCAAACAAAGACATTACACATTCAATGATAAATACTCTCCCAAAATAAAGGAAGAAATTGACAAGCTACTGGCTGCGAATTTCATCTATGAGATTGAGTATACAAAATGGATATCTCCTATAGTTGTAGCACCAAAAAAGAATGGGAAACTTAGGGTATGCATTAACTTGAAAAAAGTGAATGTTGCAACTATAAGAGATAGCTACCCATTGCCTATAAGAGACCATCTTTTAGAAAGAGTTGCAGGGAAGGAGGTATATAGTTTTTTGGATGGTTTTTCAGGATACAATTAGATACCCATAGCTTTGGAAGACCAACATAAAATTGCCTTTTCCACAGAATGGGGAATTTATGCTTTTAGGGTTATGCCCTTTGGGTTAACTAATGCCCCAACAACTTTTCAAAGATTGATGTGTCATATCTTCAAAGAATTCCTGAGGAATATAATGGATTTATGTGGATGATCTTTGTACTTTTTCATTAAAAAGACAGGATCATTTGGAGGATTTAGAAAATATATTCAGGAAATGTAGAACATACAGAGTATGTTTAAATCCAGAGAAGTGTGTGTTCTTTGTAAGACAAGGGAGAATGTTAGGTCACATAGTCTCCAAAAATGGAATTTCAACTGATGAAAGGAAAATAAAGGCCATAGTGGAACTTCCAAAGCCAACAAATGTAAAGGAACTTCAAACTTTCATGGGACATTGCGGGTATTATAGAAAATTTGTACACAAATTTGCTGACATAGCAAAACCTTTGTATGCTTTAATTACAAAATTTGAGTGGACCAAAGAGTGTGACCAACCTTTTGAGACTTTAAACACTTGTTTGGTAACAACACCAATTCTAAAAACACCACAGTGGGATAAAATTTTCCATGTCCATGTGGATGCTTCAAATTATGCTTTGGGATGTGTGTTAGCACAACCAATAGAACTGAGCAAATTAGACTTTCCAGTTGCTTATGCTAGTAGGCAGCTGAATTCAGTAGAGAAAAATTACACAACCACTGAGAGGGAAGGGTTGGGAATGATATTTGCTGTGAAAAAATATAGACATTACCTTTTGGCCAACAAGTTTAAATTCTTTGTGGATCACCAAGCTTTACTCTACCTAGTAAACAAACCTTGTCACACTGGTAGAATAGTCAGATGGTTTCTTCTACTGATGGAGTTTGAGTTTGAGGTAGTGGTCAGACAAGGAAAGACTCATTTGAGAGTAGAACATTTGTCCAGAATCCAGGAAAAAGAGTCAAGTTCACCTTTAGATGATGACTTGCCAGATACATATTTGTTCAAAGTAGAAAGTATTCCTGAATGGGCCATGACTTTAGTACCATGGCTAACCATGGGATCCTACAGAACATTCGAAAACAACACATATATGGTATTACAAAGTAGAAATTTTATGCTGATGGCTGGTCATTTGTATCATCTCAATCATATAGGCATATTGGAATATTGTATTCCAGAAGAGGAGCAGCAGGAATATCTGAGGAGAGCTCAATATTGGGACTCGTGTACTCATGCTTCCATGATAGTCACCCTAAGTAATCTCAATAGAATGGGAGTACATTGGCCTAATAAGATTCAAGATTAAAAAAGTATATTTCCAACTGCTGGAAATGCCAATCCTTGAGAAATTCAAAAGTTATAACCTTATATTGGTTTCAGAAAAATCCAGATTGGAGTGCAAACATAATTGAGGAGTTGAAAAGAAATAAGAAAGGAAAGCCAGAAAGAGATAGTGCAGACTCAAAGAATCTACAAATGATTTATGAAGAATATCAATTGATAGGAGAACAATTATACAAAAAAGGGATGTTTGGATATCTAAGAATTTGTGTTCCTGAAGATAAATATGTGGAAATACTAGAAATGGCACATTCTGGAGTGGCAGGGAGACATTTTTCAAGTGATAAGACTGCTAAACTCATATTATACTCTGGTTATTGGTGGCCAACTCTATTTCCTGATGCAAGAACATATGTGAAAAGATGTGACATTTGTCAGAGGGTGAGTCAACCAAATAAAAGAGACAATATGCCACTAGTGCCACTGATTTCAGCAAGAGCATTTAGTAAATGGGGGTTGGATTTCATTGGACCCATACATCCTCCAGCAAAACAGTCCCATGCTGAATACATACTAGTAGCCACAGATTACCTAACTAAATGGGTAGAGGCCAAGGCTACAAAAAGGAATGATGCTCAGACCACTGCCAGATTTCTCTATGAAAATATCATTACCAGATTTGGATTACCAATTGAATTAGTAAGTGATAGGGGAACTCATTTTTTGAACCAAATCATAGAGAACATAACTGAGTATTTCATGATCAGTCATAGAAAGTCAGCCCCATATCACCCACAAGCTAATGGATTAGTAGAAAGTACTAATAAAGTACTTTGCATTGTATTGTCAAAATTGGTAAACACAAATAGGAATGATTGGGATTTACAACTTAATCATGTCCTATGGGCCTATAGAGTGGCATATAAAACTGCACTAAGAACCACACCATTTAACCTGGTATATGGACAAAATGCAGTTCTGCCTATAGAATTCCTTATTCCAACACTAAGGGTAGGTAGTCAATACAAGTGGACTGGACATGAGTTATCTGAGAGAGTGACGGAACTCGAAAAACTAGGAGCTTATAGACTTCAAGCAATTATGAGCATATATGCAGACAAGAAAAGGCAAAAAGCTTATTATGATGTTCATATTAAGGAGAAGGATTTACAAGAAGGAGATCTAGTTTTGGCATACACAGTAAAAGAACATCAGAAAAAAATTCAAAAAAAAGGACATGGGCCTTATATTATCCATCAAATAAGTAACAGTGGAGCTATCCAACTAGCTAATATAGATGGAGAAATCATGCCAAATTTCATAAGTGGATGTAGAGTAAAAAGGTATGATCTTCCATTAACTGTTTCTGAATGGAGAAGAATACATCAAGCTCAAAAGAAAACATTAGAAAGGAGGCTCAACAGGAGGCAAAGGAAAGGATAAGAAAAACCAAAGATCTTAGAGAAGTCCTTTTGTGTGAAACATCTCTAAGAGAAAGAGAACATTTTCCTGTTATAACAATGAATTTTCAGGATGAAATAATCAAAGTTTTGATAGATTCAGGTGCACAAGTAAATTTGATCATTTCAACTTTGTTGGATAAGTTTAACCTAAAAAGGTCTGAAAGCAAAACATTTATCAAAACCTTAGAAGGACGGATAATACAAAGCATGTCTTCACCTTCTATTGAAATTAAGTTCAATGAAGAATATATGAGAATAGATTGTGAAGAATGGCCAGATCACATGATGACTGAGAAATTGATCTTGGAACAACCATGGCTAAAGCAAGGTAAAGTAATTTTGGATTTTGAAAAAATGAAGCTTAAGTTGACAATAAATGACAAAAGGTTTTTAATGCTTTTGTGGAGTAATGAAGAACAGGAAGATCAACAGGATATTCATGACTCAGACCTAGAAGGATTTACTTTTTCATTAGAAGATACAAAGGCATTACCAACACAACCACTTTATGATCAAGCTTCATTCAATCCAAACCAGGAGAAAATTGGAGGAACAAAAGATGGTAGAGACAGAAGAAAGGTGGCAACTATGGAATAGTCAGAAGTATCAAGGCATCAGAACAAGAAGAATGTGGAAACAAAGTACACACAAGCATTGCTCATCAAGACAAGTTCCCAGAACTAAATGGATATGGAAGCCAAAAAATTCCAAGAACAGCTTATCAAAAGAAGATGGGTTTATCCCTAGAACAGGGTCAACAAAGATTAAATATTATTGGGTAAAAAAATCAAATTTTATTCAATGAAAAAAAAACACATGATAATCTGATATACATTTAGGATTTTTGATAAGAAAATCAGAGCAACAAAGAAGAAATTATGACAACTTGGAAATTATTTCAATTTGTGCTACCTTATCCTTTTTTTAAGAAGAGAAATAGGAGGGGAAGAAAGGAAGTGGAGGAAATTGTTATTAAAAAAAAAAAGAAAGAAAGAGAAAAGAAGAAAAAAATATTATTATTATTAAAAAAAAAAGAGAGAGAGAAAAATTATCCAGTTTTCTTTTATAATTCTTTTTAATTATATAAGTTATACAGCACAAGCAAGATAAAGATGGTATTGTAGCAGGTGTCTATTTTTTGTTTTTTATTTTATTCAATATTTTTTGATTTCTTATTTTTTTTCAAATATTTCCTTTCTTTATAAAAGCTGACAGAAGAAAAGAGAGCACTAGACATCTTGCTACACATGTAATAATCACTTCAATTGAGTTTTTATCTGTGATACAAATAGGAAAGTCAGGAATTCTCTAAGTCTTGTTTTTCATTCATTTTCATTACATCTCAAGATTAATGTGATTTTATTTATGATTCATGAGACTCATGTGGGTGGAGTTTTTCTTTTGTGTGATGCTATATTTCCTTTAGAATGGTGAATCCCAAGGAACTACCAATCCATGATTTCAAAGCAGACTCAGTCACTCTGTCTAGAGGACATTGGTTCTTGGAAAGTGAAGCTGCAGTAGAGGAGGTGGATCTAGAGTCTAATGAAGAGCAGGAAATTCCAGAATCAGAGAAGGTAGTCAAGGAGCTTAAAGAAACCTTGGGTATCATTGGTCAGCATATTTTTACTGTGGGAGTCGGAGGTTATCAATACAACATGTTGTGCCAGGAATTTTACAAATTCCAAACAATTGCAGTCAATTACAAAAGATGGAAAGCAGTAGGAATACACAGGTTGTTGGATGAACCCTTATTCTTCATAGACTTTGAAAGAGTGGCACAAGTGATGAATAGTTTGTTGGAAGTTGGGAAGGGCAATGAAGCATATTTCAGGTGTACTGTCAAGAACAAAGAAAACCAGGAAGTGAATATTACTATAGGCAGAGCATATCAGGGTAGCCCTCCAGTTTTATACCATGGGAACTAAGTTGGACAACATTTTTGTCAAGAAAAATAAAGCTACATATGCAGGATATTCCAAATTTCCTGATTTTCAAGGAAAAGCGAATGAGGAGTATGCTATCAGAATGTTCTTGCAGTACTTCTGCTTTCCAAAACTACCTAGATACACCATGCCACACAAACCAGTAACATTGATCATGTTCAATAATAAGGACAGAACTAAGCCTTTTGGAGTGATGGATGTAACTCCATACATACATGAGCAATTGAAGGAAGCAACCAAACATTGGGAGCAAAAGAAGTACATGAATGGAGCTCAATTCTTAACAAGAATTATATATCATGTTCTAGGGATGGAGGATCAATTACAATTGGCTCCAGAAGCCCAATACTTCAGAAGTTTGATGACAGGAATCAAAAGTCCTTCTAGGATTATGTCTGTAAGAGAAGCAGAAGTCCAACCAAGCATGAGGGGAGCAGAAAGGAAAAGAAAGGGAGTCTCGGAAGAAGTCATTCCAGTAACGAAGAGAAGATTGGATCCAAGGAAAGTAGAATTGGAACAGGAAGAGGCAACTAAGGAAGAACATGAAGCTTCAAATACAGTCTTCAAATGACCCTCATCCACCTCAGACAAGCAAAGAGCAATTGTATACTTATTTGACCCAAGGAAACAATAAAAGGGCAGTATCATAAAGTATGTCTTCTATACTTTGGTTTATTTCTTCTGTTGTATTTCGTTCTTTGACTTCTAAAAATTCTTCTTTTCCACTACTTCCTCTGTTTCCTTGATTTGATCTTTGTCTTCTTTCTTGTGCACTGAACTGCATAATTGAGATTCCTTTTCTGTTTCTTGCTTTTCCTCATTAACTTTGAAGTAGGTCTGATGTGAAGGTTTTGTCCATACTGTCTTCAACCCTGAATCTACTAATCCACAACTGAACTCCTTCTTTACTTCAATCTCCTCTTCCATCATTACCGCTTTACCTTTTAGTAATCTTTTCTCTTCTCCAGGACTTACCTGTTTTACTGTTTCCTCTTGGGCTTGTCTTCCTTGTGGCTTTTCACCCAATTCATCTAGTGTTTTATTCTTTTCAGAGGCTTGTACTGTCACATTTGGTGTACTAGGCACTCATAAATTCAAACTTTTCAACATATACTCTAGATCTCAAGAATTTTGCCCAACACTTGAATGACAAAATGATGTTGGATCTTAGATTCATTTGAACCTCTCAAACCCTCGTGTCATAAAGCGCCTTTATAACATTCTTCCCCCTTGGAAAACATTTTCATCCTCGAAAATAGAGCTATATAAATACTCTAGGCATCCCTTGAGCTTCATATAATAATTGTACATTATCATATTTGTGTGTTGGTTCCCCATATCCTTTCCCTTAAGAAGCCTCATAAAAGATCATCTTGAAGGTGGGAAACCATCAGTGTGGTGCTTACTATCTCCCATGTATACTAAGTTTCCAAATTGTCACTTGCATAACATATAACATCATCAAAATGACCTAGGTCCATATGATATATCCTTTATGGAGCAATGATATGAAAAAGAAATGTAGGGTGCCAAGCTTATAGGCTTGATCATAACATTAATGATAGAATCCTCTAAAACATAGGACAAAGTCCCATATAACAATGATTCCAAAACCATCTAGGAGTAAATTTTAGGTTTGCCATCATACCTTTCTAGGTTTTCCTAACCTTGAATGTGCTAAAAAATAATAGTTTAAACTACCTTGTGAAGTGTGAAATTCCATCATCTAGCTCATATATAAGTATTCCTTGGTAGTAAAATGAATTCTCTTCATCCCTATCTCTTAGAATCTCTAAAGAAAAGATTCATTACTCTATTCTCAATCTTAATAATGTCAATAACTAGATGATCTCATCTAGTAAAGGACCATTACTAGAAATACTATAACTACTTGTCTCTAGGGTCTCCATATGAGACTTAATATAACCACCATGATTAATTGATCTCCCTATTTTCTTTGAAAGAAGAGTGCCAGTCCTATCTAGAAAATCCAAAAAATATGGAAGTTAAACATTGTCTCTCTCTCTCTCTCATCTCATCTAAGGAAAAGAGCTATGGTAGTGGAATCTATTCCACTTTTGCTTTTCATTTAAAAGAGACTCTGTTGAATTCAATCACTCTACTCATCCAACAATGAGAACATGTACAAAATAGTGTAGAACCAAACTCCCATGTGATGGACAATTATAGATTAAATGAATTCCTTTTAACATACAAACCAAGATATATATTTTTTGATTTTTTCTGAACACCTCTACTCTATGAAGAAAACCATATTCTATGCTTCTCCTACGAAGAAATCATGTTCTTCCTTTTTTTTCTCTTTTAAAGAATAGGAGCTAAAATGACGTAAGTGTGATCTCTCCTCAATATCTGAGCTAAATCCCACTTTCTCCTTCTTGAAACAAAGATATATGAATTCATTTGCTCCTCTCTTCCATAAACTAATGCATAACCCCTCATTTACATACGTTCCTATGGAGGTGGAGAACCAATCTCCCAATTGCACTCATCATGTGAGCTACAGAATTGGTTGCACCTTGTGGTAACGTACACATCCTAAACAATCCAAGAGGTGTCTTCATTGTAGTAATGTCTCTACTTTCTAGTGCCAATTGGAACTGGCCGTAACCAGAATAGAGACCACCCATTGAATAAATAGAATTGCCTATAAAAGCTTCCATGAATTCATCCACAATTGGACCTATACCCACATTTCTAATGGTCACTTTATTAACCGGCTGAAGATCTTGGATAAACTAAAGTTTTCCATTCTTCTTGGGCACAATAAACCAATGGTTAGAATAGGGAGCTGAAGAGGATTCCAGAATATGCATATTGATTTTCTCTTTAAGCAATCTAATCAACTCTAGAAGATGAGCTTTAGGTACTGGAATAGGTCACAAATTCCAAGGAATATGGAGAATAGTAAAAATAATCATAGGAGAAACTATCCTAGGATCTGCACATCCTATCTCTGTGGGCTCAAGAGAAAATGCTCTTCCATGTTTCTCAATAAATCTTCAGAAAATACTCTTTTTCTGCTCGAAGAAGGAAACCACTAGCATCTAACTTAATTTGGTTTAATGATTCTTTGGTAAATACATGTCCAATGTTTATTGGATCTCTAAGGATTGGCTCATGACTTACACTCTTTATAATTTCATCACTAAATTAGTGGTTGTGCTACTAGTTTAACCTTCTTACTAACAGTTTTATATTTTGTATCCACTAAAGCTTCATATTCTTTATCAATATTACAAACATATTCTTGAATTAATGCATACTCATCAAGTGAAGATAGGAGAATATGAGAATTAGAATGATTTTGACAACATATTTCTAGTTCTTGAAGTGTTGAGAAACAATGAGTCGTTTCAATAACATGTTCAACGTTTTCATCAGATAACATGTACCTTTTGTTTTTTAAATGTTTTTCATATGTTTTTATGTGTTTTTTAGGAATTTGTTTAAAATGCAAAATATTTAAAGCAGAAGATGGAAAATAAACAGAAATCTTATCTAAATTATCTACAAGAGTTTGTGAGATATCGAACCAAAGTCCACCATTGTCTCTCTCAACAGTGGCATTCACTCAAAATCTTGATGTAAACGTGTCAAAGGGGTTTTCCTTAAGGACCTATGGTTATGAGGATGATTCACACAAATTGTCATAAATTGAACATATTTTAGGCCATCATGAGAACAAATTCTAGCGAAAGCACTACCATCATCAAGTACTTTAATTTCCATTCTCTGTTCACATATGAATGGCTGTCCCAAAATAATTAGGTATGAGAAATCATCATGAACAAAGAAGTTATGATCCTCTCTAACATCTCTAATAGTGATTGGAACATTTGCACATGCACCAAATAAATATCCAAAAGCATTATTAGCTGCTTTCATCTTCCAACCATGATCTCTATATATAGGCCATTTTCCCTCATTGTACAACTCCCTTGAGACAACATTTATTTCAGATCCTGAATCTATTAAGGCTATTTGTGGTTTATTACTATTTCCAATTTTAACAATGGTTCCAGTGGTTCCTCTAGCCCAATGTTTTTGAGTAAAGTGACTATTTGGGACTCCATTTCCTTTCTCTACATATCCAATTAGTGATACCAAATAATTCTTATGCTCAAATGGATCACGATATTCAGATTCATTGATTTGAACAATACTATCTTTAGGTTCATCATGTTCTTTTCTCTCTTTCATTTCTATATCCTCAATTTTATATTCAATAGGTTCTCTCCGTCTTTTTATTATACTTATAAAATCTTCTTTAACATTTGTGCGCGAAATGTCATAGTCACTTCTGCTTTCATAATTTTCTCATCCATTACCTTTCGAATGTCTATCTGTTTTTCTATTTGAGAGATCAATCGGAAAGTAGGTGGTTTCTTTTTGGCTTTTTCTTCTTTAACACCTTCTTTGCGTATAGGTTGAGTTTCATTGGTTTTATCTTGACTTTTGTCTTCATTTGTTGCTTTCTTTTCTAGGGTTTCCAACACTTTCTTAACTTTTCCTTTTTTTGAGGTTTCTTATCCTGCTCTTGTTGTTTAGTTTCTGGACTAGGCTCTGTTCTAAGTGGTCCATTAATTGATTCGTTAGTCTCACTCTCCTTTCTATCACTAGTAGTATGTTTGGATTGCCCCTCTTCAAATTTGAATTGGTCGAGTTATAGTATGGTTGACTCAAAGAAAATGGTAAACTTTCTCCTACAGTTTACATAGGATTTCTAAACTCATTAGGACAAAGTAGTCCTCTAGTCGGGTGAAAAAATTCAAGTAACTATTAGATAAGAGTTAAGCATTGTACAAAGATCCAAGTTAGATGTTTGGAACAACCAAACTTCAAGGTCTCCAAAATAAATTCAAGTGAATCAAGAGTTCTCAAAGTCTTGCAAGGGATAAGAATCCCACCTTCGTTACTAAGTCCATGCACTAGTCATGCCCAGAAATGGACTAGTAATTTGAATTCACCTAGTTCACATGTTTGTGCCTAGATCGCACATCGAGAAACTATGAATTGGCCAGGGATGTTTTTAGATCCACCCTTATTATTCATTCACTACTTTGAACTTTGATTAGTTTATTAAAGTGCAAAGCGAGATAGTGTTTTGAATCATTTGGGCAGAGATGCCAGCATGGAGATGAGACATGTTATTCTAGCTCTAGAACATGACCATGGTCTTCTAGTTTTAGAACATGAGGCTCGGGGGTTGCCTATAGAGATATATAGCTTTATTTTCAAGGATGAAAATATTTTCCAAGGTGGGAAGAATGTAATAAAGTAAGTCTATGATCTAAGGGTCCAGTCCGTTCAAATGGATCTGAAATCGAACACCGTTTGCTCATCCATGTGTATGACCAAAGATCTCAAGTTTAGACTTACTAGGAGGTCTTGTACTCTTGTGAACAAGTGATCCACTTAGCTTAGTGGTCAAGTCTCAAGGATGTGAAGGAGGAGGTCTTGGGTTCAATCCCCATGGGGGATTTGGGAAAAGAGATCTAGAGCCTTCTAGAAGCATCCACTTGAGTTAACCCGAGTTGACTCGGACACTTGGTGCACATGCAGTTACATGGCTGACACATGGCTGGCTGGTATCCATCTACCCAAGAAGGCAGTTCCCTAGAGAGAGCTATTTATAGAGGCATTTGGTTGGGAGGAGAGTCATCTCTCTAGCATGTGGTGGTCACAATTTCTAGTTCTCTTGCAATACGATTGCAAAATTAATGATTCATCAGTTATATGTTCTTTAATAATTTCATCTACTTGGTGCTCAATTTTCTTAGGTTGAGTATTTCAATTTAGAGGTGGAGGGAATAAATTCTCACTACTCTCAGGTTCAGGTGACACAATTGAAAACAAAGTAAAAAACATAGATAAACTGTGATCGTAGGATATAGAGATTAACAATTCTTCAGTAATTTGGTCCTTAATTATTTCTTGTACTTCTACTTCTTCAGACTCAATCTTAGATTCTGTACTTTCAGACACAAATAAAGGCTCTATGGACATTTGGAAAATAGACTAACAAAAAATATCAAATTGA
The DNA here is from genome assembly GCA_020310875.1 of Ceratopteris richardii. Lineage (NCBI taxonomy): Eukaryota > Viridiplantae > Streptophyta > Polypodiopsida > Polypodiales > Pteridaceae > Ceratopteris > Ceratopteris richardii. Next base: position 90,767,537 of record CM035442.1, on the reverse strand, counting down.
TTAATGAATGTATAAAGAATAGGTATCAACAATAGTACTACTAATGCTAAACATTTCTGAGTGATAAAATTTACTACAGTGATGAAGAATTCTAATGAAACCTATATAAAGATAATGTTGCAAATAGCTAGATGAGAAGTAAGCTTCAAATAGTTTTGATAAGGTAGATGGAATAGTGCATAAGTAGCTCAATCGCTGATCATGTAACTCTCAAAATATTCACTCTTTGGCAATGCTCTTTTGATATTCTTTTCTTCAGTGTCTACAAGAAAACATTAGGAAAAACTAGAGCACAACACACACACACATACACACACACACACACACACACACACACACACACATATATATATATATATATATATATATATATATATATATATATATATATATATATATATATATATATATATATATATATATATATATATATATATATATATATATATATATATATATATATCCACAGAGAGTTCTGTGCATACCATTCTTTTAGTTTTTGCTTTATTCCCTCATCCACACTTTAACTCACTTTCATTCACCATACTTTTATTTTACTTTAATCACTTTAATCGCACAACTCTTCTACTCCTGTCTTTTGATCTACATCCTCTCACACCATTCTTTTAAATTTATGTTTCACACACTTTAATTTCACATCTTATTCTCACCACTCTTTAAATACTTACTCACACACACCACACACACTTTTTCCATCATTTTAATTCATTAATACTTTAAATTTAAGTTTACACTAAGGGTTTAATACCTTAATTGTTATATAAACACATCATTAAAATAACTAATTAAAGCATATGTTAAAATAATTTAACTAATGTATAAAATATAAGAAATTTTAATTAACTGAATTCATTTAATAGTTAAATTAAATGTTCATACACATCAATTTAACACCTACACATACATATATATAAGTACACATTCATTAAACCCCTCATATTTATCCACCTAATTACTTAAATACCCATATGTATAGCTAAATTATAGGTTTCTACCCATAGCCCATACAAAGGGGTTCAAGCAAACATTGAAATGGTTTTTAGGGTAAAACCCTAGCATGGACAATATAAGCTTCAAAAAATTAAACCTACAAGCACTCCTAGAAAAAATAGTTCAACTCAAAGCAATTTATCAACAATGTTATAGAGGGGTCTAGATATCACCAATCAAAAATATTTTTATTTCCCTGAATATCAACTTGAAGGTGGAAATCTTTCCGACAACATTATGTTCAAAGCATGAGTACTTATGGAATATTCTTGAATGCAACATTCCTTACTAATAGAAGGATTTCACATGCAGAAAATGTAAGATTATATATTGATGGAAGAATTTACATGCATGGAAATATAACAAGTTTAATAAATAGTTGTCCAGGGTTACATAATAGTTCAACGACTAATTGCACATTTGAGGAGTGTGAAAATAGTCATGAATCACCATACATGAGTAGAGATGTATCAAGATACATAGTTGTTAATGCTATTACGTCGTAGAACTCCAAGAGCACCTTTTAGCTAGAGAGAGAATGAAAATGTTCTATCCATATCTAATAAATTATATATTTAATTTTATGTTTAAAGTTAAATTTTTATTCATTTATGGAATATTAATGATTTTTATTCATGTGTGTAGATTCCAATGTATGATGTTGATGATATTCCTCCACACCATTCACAATTGCCAGCAAGACCTCATTTATCAGAAGCTTCTATGAGGAGGCTGTGCAAAAGTGATCTTGTGGAATATGCAAGGTTGAAAGACCTATATTCAAAAGAAGATAAAGTAAAAGATTTGTGCGATAATGATGAAGATGATGGCATGGCAGATTTTATTGAGGATTGGTAGCAAAACGATAGTGAGAGCATTGATATTTCTAAAAATGAGAAATATCTTCGAGAGGAATGTCTAAAGCATGTATATGATGGAAGTCGTTTGACACAACTAAGTGTGAGATTACTTATTCTCAAACTTGAAAATCGTTTTGGATGGAGTAATGCATACGTTTCGACACTATTAAGGTATAATTTTTAATTTTCTATCTATTTATATATATGTGCATAAATATATACATATAAATACATGCATACATAGACATACATACGTATATATATATATATATATATATATATATATATATATATATATATATATATATATATATATATATATATATATATATATATATATATATATATATATATATATATATATATATATATATATATATATGAATGTATACACACATATAAACATACACACACAGATACACACATACACATGTTTTGAGAGTAAAGTCAAATTATACATACCTGTATCAAATGAAGATATTTTGTCCATCTAGCCTTTGGAATTGTACGCCCAACCTTTAGAATCTTCCTAGCACATCTGCTTCTCCTATTCTAGTCGACCTAATACTTGGGATGCTAACTCTTTTATGAACTCTGCATACAAATATTAAGTATGAGTTAGCTATGGAGGTATTAAGTCATTTGAAAAATAGGAGAAGTAAATTTATCTCGAAGATTTTGAAGGATGGAAGAATAATTTTAAAGGATGGGTGGACAAAAAGTGTCCATTCAGTGCAGGTTTTTGTTTTTACCTTAGCTAAGGTAAGAAGAAGAACTTGCATGGAATGAACAATTTATGTCTGCCTATACTTTAAAAGTATTCTTCCATCTTCCGAAATCGTCGAGAGAAATTTGCTTGTCTTATTTTCTAAATGACCTTATACCTCCATAGTTAACTAATACTTAATTCTTTTAAACAAATATATAAGTCTTGGTTACCAAGGTAGGTAATAGATTGACTATAAAATGGGAGACAACCAAATGATTCAATGCTCTAGATATGAAAGCCTGCAAACCACAATAAACAAAAAAAAAACCAAATCAAATATACACACCTACACATGCATACATACATATACATACATATACATACATACATACACATTCATACATACATACAAATACATACATTTATACATACATACACATGTATACACAAATACACATACATAATTGCATACACATATGCATACGTATATATACATACATATACACATATAAAACACATATAGATACATACATACATACATACACATACGTATACGCATGCACATGCATATACACATCCACATACACATACATATAAGCATACACATATATAAAATTATATGCATATATATACATATATATGTATATTTATTTTTATTAATATGTCTTTTTTTCATGAACTTACAAGTTATTATTTGAAAAGTTTCTACCAAGTCAGAATATTCTTCCTACCTCACATGATGAAATGAAGAAGATAATCAACAATCTTGGTATAGATTATCAATGTATACATGCATGTCCTAATAATTGTATTTTATATAGAGGTGAATATGCAGACTCTTTGACATGTCCAAAATGTCAATCTCATCGATATAAGGATGAAGAAGGCAAAGTCCCAAAAAAGGTATTGAAACATCTTCCATTGGCTCCACAGATTAGACATATGTTTCAAGCCCCGAATTATCAAAGCTTTTGACATGGGGACATAATCATAAAAGTAATGATGGAATAATTATAATTCCTCATGATATTATTTCTTTTTAGCATATTGATTCTACATGGTCTGATTTTGCACAAAATCCATAAACTCTAAAGTTAGGAGTTGCATTAGATGGGGTTAATCCATTCTCCATGAAATCTAGTAAATGGTCAACATGGTGAGTGGTAGTCATGGACTACAACCTTCCACCATATCTTAGCATAAAAAAGGAACATTTAATGCTTTCACTTTTAATCCCAAGAAAAAAAAAGACAAGTTAAAGATATGAATATATATCTTGCTCCTCTTATTGACAATCTCCAAGAGTTATGGAGAGGTATTAATATCATTGGTGTATCAAAAAGCATCAATGAAAGATATTGTTACGGTTCGTGGTATTGTGGCTTGGACTATTCACGATTTTCTAGGATATGGTGTTTGTTCAGGTATTGATGTAATTTTTTTATTCAATATGCATACAAATAAATGTGAGTTAATCTAATTATATTTTTATTGTTTTCATGATGCACGAGTATCTACGAAGGGTTATAAAGATTTTTCATATTGTGGTTATTGGTTGAGATCAATCTATAGTAAGAATCTTAACAAAAATATTTATCTTCGATATCGATGATTCTTGCCGGATGAGCATCCATTAAGATCTAAAAGAGAAGCGATACATTTTAATGGAAAGCTTGAAACATGTTAGTGTCCAAAACCTATGATGCCTATGGATTGGCATAAAAAATGGACAGATGGATCTGTGATAGATCCAGAATAAAAAATCTTCAGTGATCATGAAGATAATGAGAATGTGAAGAGAGGTAAAGGAAAAATGGCACTCATAGAGAATATATCAATATGGTACTTTTTAGAGTATTGGAAAGAGTTAAAAGTATGCCATCTTCTTGATCCTATGCATATATTCAAGAATATTGGTTATTCATTATGGAAACATCTTCTTGGAATAAAAGATACCATAGCATCAAGGAATGATTTGAAGGATCAAAACTCAAAACCAAAGTTATGGCCAGTTTTTGAAAGACATCGATAGGTTACGACTTATGCACCTGCTCCTTGGGTACTTACGACAAAAGAGATACAGACTATCAACAATAGGATTCAATTGATTCGGACCCCTATAGGATATGGAGCATCTTTCCAGAACATGTTTACTATGGATGATAAGAGCTTATTTGGGTTAAAGACCCATGATTGGCATAACTTTTTGAAATGTATTTTACCTTTGGTTATCGATGGATGTACAACAAAAGGAGTACGAGATGTGATCTATCATCTTGGATTGCTTATAAGGTGATAATGATACTTTTATATATATATATATGAACATTTAATATCTTTTAATTTTGAATTAACTTCTTTATAAATTTTTTAATGATATGTATAGGTGGATTACATCAAAAGAGATTGACAAAAACTCGATCCCACAAAAAAACATGAATGCAGAGCACTACTATGTTTGATAGAGAAAGAGCTTCCTACTTCATTTTTTGATAGTCAGGTTCGTTTATTAGTCCATCTTGTAGATGAAATAGAGATTGTAGGTGTTGTCAACACTCGATGGATGTTTTGGGTCGAGCGATTTATGGGAATATTAAAAGGTTATGTGCAGCAAAGAGTGAAACCAAAAGGATCCATGGCAAAGGGTTTGATGTTTGAAGAGTGCATATACTATGTTAGTGAGTACCTTGAAAAAGTTCATGAAGAAGCTCCACATGCATGGACCTACGATTCTTCTTCAAAAATAACAGACGAGGTATTATCAGGTAAGGGAGTTCCATTTTTATTTACATTTCAAGAAAAAAATGATGTTTCTACTTTTGTAGCATATAATAGCAAATGCATGCAAGCATTCCTTAGCGAGTACGAATAGGAACTTCAAAATCTCTGAATTAAAATATGGAGAAACAAAAGATACAGATGTAATCTTGATAATAATGAGATTATAAATATATCTTCTTTCATGGATTGACTAAATAGTCATTTGCAATGTGCCAACGCAAATAATGAAGAAATCGCAGATGAGCAGAGAGAGTTAATGATAGGTTGTGAACGAAAGGTAATTTTATTTTAATAATATTTTGTTTTTTTCATATATGTATATAAATTTCTCTTTAGTAATTTGATTTCTTTTGTAAGGTCAAATTTTCATTAATATGTGGGCTTTTGGACAGCATATTAGAATCAAAGACATTTATTCTTTACATAAAATAGAGGATTCTTGTATTGTTTCTTCTTTTAAGCAACTATCACGTGATAGCTCAAAAGACACAAACCTTATAGATGGAGAAATTGGTTATGTGGGAACTCTTGTTGGTATCTACGAAATATCATTTCGTATATTCAAATAGGTAGAAAAAAGTTTATATTTTTTATGATAGAGTTTATTATTTTTAAGCACCTAATAATAGTTTTTTGTTTTTATATATTTTGATAGGTCATTTTGAAGGTTGACTAGTTTTGAGCTGAGTATAAAGGTAGTAATTCCTCATTGAGAAAGGAATCATTTGGGTTTTGGGCAATTGATTCTTCCAAGGTAATGCCATCTACTAGAGAACCATATATTCTTCCTAGGCATATTGAACAAGCATTTTTTCATAAAAACCCAAATGCTCATCCTTGGTGGCAAGTCATTCATGTTCAACCTAGAGGTAGGTCATTGTTTGAACAGTTTATTGTTAGAGTGATCAAAGAAATTCCTCTTGATGATTCACCATCAGATACTGATACATCAACATCTGAAAGAGAGAATAGAATCATTATACATGATAATGATACTAATGTTTTTGATGAAGAAGATAATACTCTACATGCTGATTCGATTCCGCTGATGATGAAGAGGAATTACCAAAAATCGATATTAATCCATCAATAGATTATGTCATTCATGAGAACACATATTTAACAATAGAAGAAATAAATGAAATCAATAAGGATAATGAAGATGAGACTATATTGATGTCCTACCAAAATGATGGCAATAATGAAAACATATGAGCAGATTAGATAGTAAATTCTACTTTAGTTATGGATCAATGACTTGAATCATTTGAATGGATATCAGATAATATATTCTTCTTTATTCACCTAGAATATCGATGAATCCTGCTAGAGAGATGAAATCATGTGCTTTTAAGTTAGAACATGAAGCTCGGGGGTATGCCTAATTATTTTATATATAGATTTATCTTTGAGGAGCAATTTTTTGTCATGTATGTATGCATATGTGTGTGTATTCATGTGTATTATATGTATACATGTGTTAGTATGCACATATATGTGTTTCATGTATATGTATGTGTGTGCATGTGTGTGATATATGTATACATGTGTTAGTATGCACACATGTATATATGCATATGCATTTCCGTAATATATGCAAGTGTGTTTATAATTATCAATGCATGTATAAGTATACATGTGTGCATGTAGGCATGTATATGTGATGTGTACATGTATACATGTATATGTGTCTATGTGTAAATGTGTACATGTAAATACATATGCATGTATATATATACATGTATGCATATAGGCATGTATGTGTGATGCATAATGTATCTACTCTATTTTATATTTATGTATGTGTATCTACATGATGCGTATGTATCTTTACATATATTATGATCCTCGTTGATTTGAGTAGCTATATATAGATACATAAGGCTGGGAGGAGAGACATCTCTCGAGTAGCTAGTCAGAGGAATAGATGCAATGTGTACATATACTTCAATCATATGGCTAAAAGGCTGAATTAGAGTTTCTAAATTAGGGTTTGTAAAACCCTAATATCAAAATTAGTTTTTTTGAATTAGGATTTTTGAAATAGTGTTTCTGAATTAGAATATTTATAATAGGGTTTTTGAATTAGGATATATATATGTGTGTGTGTATATATATATATATATATATATATATATATATATATATATATATATATATATATATATATATATATATATATATATATATATATATATATATATATGTGTGTGTGTGTGTGTGTGTGTATATGTATATATATATATATATATATATATATATATATATATATATATATATATATATATATATATATATATATATATATATATATATGTGTGTGTGTGTGTGTGTGTGTGTGTATACACACACACATACACACACATATCCTAATTCATATATATAATTCATATCGTAATTCATACATATATATATATATATATATATATATATATATATATATATATATATATATATATATATATATATATATATATATATATATATATGTGTGTGTGTGTGTGTGTGTGTGTGTGTGTATATGCATGTGTGTATGTATGTGTATCTATATGTGCGTATGCATGTGTGTGTATGTATGTGTATCTATATGTGTCTATGCATGTGTTGTGTGTGTGTGTGTATGCATGTGTATCTGTATATATGTATGTAAATATGATTATGTGAGTCTATGTGTGTGTACATATAATTATGTATGTGTATGTGTATATAAGTATGTGTATGTGTATGTGTCTATGTATGTATTCATTATGTGTGTGTAAGTGCATGCATGTGCATGTGTGTGTGTAAATGTGCATGTATGTGTGTGTATGTATAAATGTGCATGCATGTGTATGTGTGTAAATGTGCATGTATGATGTATATGTGTGTGTATGCATGTAGTTGTACCTATAGTCGCACTCTTTTCTCTCTTTCTCATATACATACATACATACATACATAAACACACATACTCATATCCATATATATATACATAAAAGCAATGCATGCCGTGCATTATCACGATGATGAGCCATAAGTTTTTGCATCTCTTTTAGACACCACTTATGCGACCATCCTATCCCAAACTCAGTCTCAAGTGAAGTAAGTACATATTTTTTATCCCTCTCATCATGCTCACTACAAAAATAACAAAAAAACATGTAAATAAAACATTAGATATTTATTTTGATTTATATATAAAATTTATACTTACTTCCAGTGCAAGTGGACAAGGCGTAGGTAATTGTCGCATAATGCTTGCATTCTTCTCTTGAACTCCAATCCATTCCCTATATACACTATATTCCCCTCTGGCTCTATATCGCACTCTAGCCATAAGGTGCCTATGCATGTCCTCATAGGCACCTATGCTCTGCTCTCATGATATGGAGGTGGTATAGGTGTCTTGAAAATAGATAGATAAAAATAAATGAAAATATGTGTTATAATATCATTAAAAAAAATTGTGAAAAAAAAACATCCCTATGAGTAGATAGTTGTCTTCCTGCATGTGGAGTTGTAGAAGAGCCCTGCTCTGATCATTGGGTAAGCATCTGGATCGTAAAATCCAGCTCATCATTAGGCATCTTTGAGTACTCATGCATGATGATCCCTAAAAGTATCAAGCCGAACTCTTGCTCTTATAAGGCTTTTTATGAGAGTGAGTTTCACCTTTCTTTCTCTACTACGTTTAATACTTGTACATATAAAACAAAATGGGTTAGAAACCAATATATGTTCGTGTACATATGTATGTGTGTATATGTGTATGTAGGTGTATATGTGAGTGTGTGTATGTGTGTATGCATGTAAGCATGTATGTATGCATATGCATGTGTATCATGTATGCAAATGTATGCATGTGTGTGTATGTGTGTGTATGCATGTAAGTATGTATGTATGCATGTGCATATGCATTATGTATGCATGTATGTGTATGTGTGTGTATGTGTCTCTATGTGTGTGTATGCATATATGTGTGTCTATGTCTCTATGTGTGTGTCTATGCATATATGTGTGTGTATGTGTGTGTGTATGTGTATGTGTGTGTGTGTGTCTATCTGTGTATGTGTGTGTGTCTATGTGTGTATATATGTGTATATCTGTATATATGTGTTTATATGCATGTGCATGTGTGTGTGTAAATGTGGGTGGATGTGTGTGTGTAAGTGTGTATGTGTCTATGTGTGTATGTGTGTGTGTATATGTGTGTATATACGTGTGTATATGTATATATGTGTCTATATGCATGTGTATGTGTGTGTATATATGTGTCTATATGCATGTGTATGTGTGTGTATATATGTGTCTATATGCATGTGTATGTGTATGTGTCTATGTGTGTATATGTGTGTGTCTATGTGTGTGTATATGTATATATGTGTCTATCTACATGTGTATGTGTGTGTGTGTATGTATATATGTGTCTATATGCATGTGTATGTGTGTGTGTGTCTATGTGTGTATATACATGTGCATATGTATATATGTGTCTATATGCATGTGTATGTGTGTGTGTCTATGTGTATATATGTGTGTATATGTGTGTGTATGCATGTGTACATGTGTGTGTAAATCTATGTGTGTATGTGTGTGTGAGCATACCTTGCTTCCTTGAGGTTGTGTGTGCTTGTAGCTAGCTTGATCTCTCTATGTCTCTCTCTCTCTCTATCTCTCTGTCTCTCTGTCTCTCTCTCTCTCTGTCTCTCTTTCTATCTCTCTCTCTCTCTCTCTGTCTGTGTCTCTCTCTCTCTCTCTCTGTGTCTCAGTCTCTCTCTCTCTCTCTCTCACTCTCTCTCTCTCTCTCTCTCTCTCTCTCTCTCGTCTCAATCCCGACACAAATGTGCCAGGAGAAATCTATTTTTTTTTCTTAACATTCTAGAGCGTCACTTATGCAACGCTCTGAAATATCAGGACATCATTTATGCGACGCTCTAGTGGCACAGGTAGTTTGCCAAGGTCAGTAGGAGCATCGCTATATAGTGAGACTCCTTGCGAAGGACATTTTTAGTATCGCATAAGTGGCGCATTGCATGGCTTATGCAATGAGTCGTGTTTTTTTAAATTAAAAAAAAAGTTTCGTCGCTTATGTGATGCTAGCATCACATAAGCGATGAAACCCGCTTTTTTTATTGGAAATGTCGCTATGACCCCCTATTTTTAGTAGTGGAAATATGTTCTAAGATCTGTTCTCTGATCTTGTTAGACATGTCCCCATGAATGATGAGTCCTTTTCTCCCTAGCCATAGAAGCAGAGTGCTCAAGGGGAAGTCATTTCCACCATCCCATAGCAATGGAAGCTTCTTCCCAATCATGGTGTCATATCATGTTGCTTAAGTTCATGTGAGCAATCATCCAAGGAAAAGCAAGACACTAGATGTGCTTTGAAGAAGAACATACAAGTATCTTTGAATTTTTGGCATGATAAAATTTAGAAAGAGCAAAGATTCAGATTTGTTCTCAAAATCAAGGAGAAGCTTTTTAATGTATTTTTCATTGTTATGTATCGTGCAATATATGGTGATATTATTACTTTACATGTTATGGGTTCCTATACTAGAGTTTGTTTAGGAGAAGATTTTATCTAAGAGCTGCCTTTATTTTTTTGTTTTTTTGTTTTTAAAAGAAAGTTGGCAGATAGCCTACTCTCCCAAACTTTAACTAATAGAAAAAAGAATTGTTATTAGTCCACGGGCCTAGCACCCATGGGACCCCTCAAATCCCACAAAGCAAGGGTTGCAAAAAACTTGCTAGAAGACATTAGAAAGAAGGTTAATAACCCTTTCCTCCCCTTCATTGGTGGCCCACTTGCATTTAACCTTGTGGCTCTTAAGGAAAAACACTCATTGATGTCTAAAAGCGGAGGCTTCTTCCAATTGGAATTTTTTTTGCCTAAAAGAAAAAGAGTTTTTTCGATCGACCATTCTTTAGGGGTGCTACCAAAGTTGGTAGAAAACCTCTCTTTCCAGATCTTCTAGAGGGTCTCACCTCTTTTAACATTTCGAAGTGTTAAGAAAAAACTGATTGCTTCACCCAATAACACTTGCTTCGAGTTGATTTGTCCCTGAAGCAACATGATTCTCCCAAGGGCTCGCTAGACTGAGATTGACTTGTGGCATGAAAAGAAGATGTGTCCAAAGTCCTCATTGCCATGTTGGCATCTTTTACACCATGGAGGGGCTCCACAAATTTTGCTAGCTTTTACAATGGTCCCAATTCCCCAGTTGAGGATTTTCCACATGAGAACTGATCTGTTAACCTCAATGAGGGGATGCCAAAGCAATTGGAACTTGAGATCCCACCTACAACGCAACCAATCCACACACTATCTCCTATTAAACCTCATGTGAAAGTCCAAATTCTTCTTGAATCTCAGAATTTTATCAAGATTTTTGTTGTGCCATCTAAGACCCTCAAGGTGAGGGGAATCTAGCCCAAAAAAGAGGTTAGTCCTCGAGCTCTCCAAAGTAGTCAATCTACTATGCGAGACGCATACCTTTCCAATAAGCGAGCTTGTTATCGAGCTTAGAAAGAGCTCAATTCCAGCACTGGCTCATCAAAATGTGGAATCCCATCAGAATATCTAACTGGCTCACCACTAGGGATCAACTTAAAGCCATGGTCAACCAAAATTTGAGTTGGATGCTAAATAGTGGTCCTAAAAGCTGTTTTAGAGTGGGTGATTTTGGAACCTCATGCCTCAAAAAATTTATTTAGGGAACACCAAAAGGTATCAATGCTTGCTAGATCGTGATGCACAAAAGCATTTGTGTTGTCGGCAAAGAGTTTTATGATCATCTGGTCTTGATTGAGGGGAAGAAAGACGCATCAAAAATAACTTACACATGCATGATGTTTAACAAGACAGTTGAGACCATCGACAACAATCACAAAGAGAAGACGAGCCAAGGGGCATCCTTGTGTGATAGAACGTTTTAATCACATAGCTTGAGAAAGCTCACTTTTGATGTTTATCCATGCTGATGCATTTCCTAGCAACATTGAGATCATCTTAATGAATTTTCGACCGCAACCCAGGTCTTTCAGGGATTGGAGAATGAAGTCCCACTCAAGTCTCTTATACGCTTTGTCGAAGTCAATCTTAAGGAAGAGAACTTCTTGAGCAGACTCTTTAGTGAAAACCAAACCTTCCCAAACATCAATGATAGCCTTGAGTATGAACCTCCCCTTGATGAATCCTTTTTTATCCCCACTGATTGAATGGTGTAAGTAAAACACAATTCTATTAGCAATAACTTCAACAAGGATCTTGTAGCCTATTTGTAATGCCATAAATGGGCACCAATTTTTTATCCTCTTTTTGTTGCCTTTTTTGTGTATAAGCTTGATAATGCCTACATTGACACATTCGGTGTAGCACACTAAATGAAATAGCTTCTTGCCACACTAGACATAATGGGGTAGTCATGACATGTTGGAGTTAGACATCTGCGGAAGCACGCGAACAACACAAGGAAGCACCGAATAACACAAGGAAAAAGAAGAAGCTTGGACCACAACACACAATATTGAATGTATTACCGCTAGAATGTACAAAGATAAGTAGCCCATTAGGGCAATAGGCATATATACAAGCCGGGGAAAAAAACCTCCTAAAGAGGAAAAAAAGTGCCCTGATGGTCCTAGAGTGTTCACACACATCACTACGTAAATATATCAACAAATCCCCCCTGGGAGTGATGCGGTGAACAAGGATCCAACCCTCATGTATAAGGAAGTGCCAAGGTATGTGGAGATCACTCCACAAAAGTAAGTAAGCCCAAGCTTTGTGAAAAGCTTCAAACATCTCCCGAGGCAGAGCCTTTGTGAAAAGGTCTGCAATGTTCTCCTGTGTGGGCACATATGCCAAGCTGATCTCTCTAGTAGAGAAACTCTCCATGACATAGTGACAATGCACCTCAATGTGCTTAGCGCAAGCATGGAACATAGGGTTCTTCGCAACTTCCAATGCACTCTGACTGTCAGTGAACATGGTGGTGGTAGAAGACTGACCAACACCCAAATCAGCCATAAGGCTTTTGAGCCACACACACTCAATAGTCGCTATGAAAGCTACCCTATACTCAACCTCACAACTAGAAGTGGCCACAATAGGCTGCTTCTTGCTTAGCCAGGATATGCATGAGCTACGAAGCATGAAGCAAAAACCATTGGTTGACACAGGAGTGTCATAGCAACTAGCCCAACAAGAGTCAAAAAAAGCATGCAAATCTAGCGGTAGCAATCCCCCCTTGGGATAAAACAACCCAAGTAGCCGGGAATCACTCAAGTAGCGAAAGATGCGCTTAACCACCTACCAATGCTTGACACCTGGGCAATGCATAAACCTGCTCATCTGTGAGACAACAAACTAAATATCTGGCCGAGTAGTGTATAAGTAAATCAGGCATCTAATAGCCTGCTGATAGAGAAAAATATCAAATGCATCTCCAACATCATGAAGACTCAATCGTAAACCTATCCGCATAGGAGTGGCAATAGCTTTACAATCTTCAAGGCCAAAAGAGTGAAATAATATGTCAATATATTTCCTTTGACACAAAGCCATTCCACCATCAACGTGCATAAGTTGAATGCCCAAATAATGAAGCAAATGCCCCAAATTAGACATCTCAAATGGGGCATGCAAATCAGCCTTAAACTTAGCAATATGCTTCTCAATGGGACCAATGAGCAGCATGTCATCAAAATAGACAACAATGATCAGAAGCACATCAGTATCACCCTTAACATATAAGGTGCTTTCAGTTGGATTGTTCTCAAAACCATGTGCAATAAGATAGGCATGTATCTTCTCATACCAAGCACGTGGTGCTTGCTTTAAACCATATAATGCCTTCTTTAACCTGCACACCTGGTTCTCATGCCCTTTTTGCACAAAGCCATAGGGATGAAAAACATGCACTTCTTCATGCAAGTCACCACTCAAAAATGTTGTTTTGATATCCAAATGATGTACATTTCAACCATCATGAGCTACAAGTGCACAGATGCTACGAATAGTAGTCATTCAGAAAGTAGGTGCAAAGGTCTCATCACAATCAATGCCTCTTTCTTGCTCATAACCCTTTGCAAAAAGCCTAGCCTTATACTTGTCAACTATTCCATCAGGTTTACGCTTCATCTTGTATACCCACTTTGTGTCAATGGCCTTCTTGCCAGGAGGCAAGTCACATAAAGACCAAGTACCATTCTTCATTATAACATCATATTCAGATTGCATTGCAACCATCCAATGTTCAGAACTTTATGCTTCATCAAACAAAACAGGTTCAGTCTCAATATCACAAAGACTAGAGGCAACCATAGCATAGCAATTTGATGTGAAAGAGGAACTATGAGATCCCAACCGAGTATGATATGAGATAGGTGCATCTAATTTGATATCACGCAAAGTTTGCACCAACCATTTTAGCATAGTTTTTGCCTGGTCAATATCATCTCTCTCATCAACAAGTGCATCAAAAATGAAATGATCTACATCATCACATGAAACCTACAAAGGCTAAGAAAGTTGCCTCATTAGGAACAACACTACACTGTCCACCTGTAAAAAGAGGCAACAAAGTATCATACATGTCTTTGGAGCTAACAGATGTCTCTTTAGTACATGAAAGCAATGGCTGAATAGCATCTTCCACAAAAACAACATCATGGCTAACCAAAATGCATTAAGTTTGTAGTGAGGAGAAAGAGGCATGGAAACCCATTAAATCTGGGTAAAGTGATTAACAATCAACAAGCTATTTTCTTCATCCATCTTGCACTCTACCCCATTGATGTTCATCATGAAAGGGATCACTTCCTTGGATCATTTCTTCTTGAGGAGGCCACACATATCTTTAGTTGATTTGTGTGCCCTTCTCACACATCAATCTTTAAAGTATACATTTAGATTCTTTCTTTAAAATGATTCTTCGTATCTCAACATGCATCTAGTTTTTTGGAGCCCTATCTAGTATTGAGAGCAACCTATGTTTACTTCCTCCTCAAGATGCCATAGCCTTCGATAAAGATTTTCCCTTCTAGCTTGATGAATGTTTTGAAGACTCTTCTAATTCTTGACTAAAATGTGTCATATCTTCATCTAGGTTGCATTATTTGTTATTTGACAATTTGCTTATTTATGAATAATTACAGAGTTTTACACCAAGCCCTTATTATTTGACCAAATTATTCAATGCCACGTTAGTTTATTTGGGCATGGCCAAATAATTTTTACATGGTAACTCAATGCTTTTTTATCAAAAGTGCTTTCGATTGAAAAACTTTTTGATCAAAAACTTTTTTGATTGAAAAGCTTTTGATCGGATAATTTTTTGATCCAAAAGAATTTGGTCGAATAATGTATCATGAAAGAACACACTTTGAATCTTTTTTCATAAGAGTTACTTTGGTTTCTACAAACTTACAATGTCATACAAAAAACAACGTATAAGCTCTTGTTAGAAATATTAAATATTTAAGTATTAAGACTGAAGAAAAATAGTTTTGTTTGTGAGTTTAAAACTATTGTGATTGTTTCACTCAACATTGACTGTTACTTCACAATAGTATATGTATGTGTGTCTATGATGTTGAGTAAAATTGTATTGTGATTGTTTGAATTAATATTGATTCTTACTTCACAATAGTATGTGTATGTGTATGTGCATGTATGCCATATGATTGTGAGTGAAAATCTAATGTGATTGTGTATGCACATGTGTATGTGTATGTATGATTGTGATAGGAAAACAAATGTATTTATTGGAGAATGTTTTATCTTCTTTTTTAGAGTTCAAGGTCTGGAAAGGTGTTAATAAGTGAAGTAGAACTTTATAGGTCTCTAGATGGCTTTGTCTTGTAGAATTATTAACACCTTCTCACAACCTTGAATTGTAAAGGGATCCAATAAAGTTACATTTGATAACATGTGTATGTGCATATGTGTATAATTGTGAATGAAAATCTATTGTGATTGTTTGACTCAACATTGATTCTTACTTCACAGTAGTATGTGTAAGTCTATATGCATATGATTGAGAATTTAGAATCTATTGTGATTGTCGGACTCGACATTGAATTTTACTTCACAAGAGTATGTGTAAGTATATGTGCATATGATTGAGAATTTGAAATCTATTGTGATTGTTTGACTCAACATTGATTCTTACTTCACATTGGTATGTGTAAGTGTATGTGCATATGATTGAGAATTTAAAATCTATTGTGATTGTTTGACTTAACATTGATTCTTACTTCACAATAGTATGTGTAAATGTATGTGTTTATGATTGAGAATTAAACTATTGTGATTGTTTGACTCAACATTGATTTTTACTTCACAATAGTATTTGTAAATGTATGTGTGTATGATTGAGAATTAAAGTCTATTATAATTGTTTCACTCAACATTGATTCTTATTTCACAATAGAATGTGTAATTGTACACGTGATCTGAAGAATGTGACTGTGATAGTGATTGATAATGTATTTAATTTTTGAAGTGTTGGAATTGCAATTCAAAACAAGTATGAAGGCATTACTTGGGTTCCATGCACAGCTCATACACTAAATGTTATGGCACATTGAAGCAATTCAAAAGCATCCACCTCCTGTATGGTGGAAAGAGTACGGAGGGGAAGCAATGGAGTTGCAACATATAGCTATGAGGTTGCTTTCACTAAGAGATTCAAATGGTATTTGTGAATGTAATTGGAGTGCATATGATTTTCTTCATTCAATGATTTGGTATCATGTGTATCATGATACCAAATGATTTGGTATATGTGTTTGTAATATGCATTTGTTACATGCTCCAACCAAGAACAGTAGCACAACAAACTTTTGGAGAATTCCAAACTCATGAAAAAATTAACAAATGATTCATGGAGTAATCATGATTTAGATGTAAATCACAATGATGGTTCAAACATGGAAGAAATAGATGACATGGTACCTGTCATAGATGATGCTATTCAAAATGAAGAAAATGATGTACTTTGAAAACTTTGAGTAGATCATGAATTGTAAAATCGATAGCTTTATAATATAGTGATATCTTTGTTTACAAAAAAAAAAGATTTTCTATTCAGTGTTTTGTTGATGGGATAATTCATCGATAGCGAACCGATCAAAAGATGATGATGCCTCTATGATTCTTCCATATCTGCTCTCATATGTATCCACAAATATTTGTAACTTTTTCACTTGATTTTGTAGATCATCAATCCTCTTTTTTTTATCATCAATTGTTCTTTGTAATCCAGGAATTGTTAATCCTTCATTGTATAATTTTGCTCTCTGTGATGTTAAATCATGGGTAAGGTTACATTCTTCAGGTAGCAAATATAGGGCTACTTTTGAGGAAGAGAGCCTTTGTTTCCTTGATTACAAACTTATGGCCAATTTTGAGGACGACCCAAACCTATACCTGCATTCTTCAGACGATCATCCCATTTTACATGTTGATGAAGAATATGCTGTAGAAAAAATTTTTGAATCAAATATAATGCTATTTGATTATTATGTAGTAATGATCTCTCAACTTGCACAAACCATCAAAGTAGACTTTCTACTAATCCTTTATGTTGTAATTCAAAAAGCTTGCAGGGTGCTATTTCTTTTGCCCTTCTTGTAACCCAAAAGAGAACATCACAAACAAGATGATTTGGACATAGCTTTTTTACTTCTTTTATAAATAATGGTTCTCCTTCTAATCCCTTTGGCTCTAAATCTTGATGGAATAAAATTTCTAATCTTGATTGTGTAAATTGAGCATTCTGCTCACACAAAATCCTTTGAGATCTAGCATGATCAAGTTCATTATTCACATCTGGTATTCTTGCCATGTTTCACTTTCATATCTGCAAAAAAAAAACAGTAATTTTACCTGAGAATAATCCTTATAACTCAAATGAATCCACATAGCTTAATTGAATCCACATACCACTTTATCTAATCCACATAGTTCAAATGATATCACTTCATTGAATCCCCATAATTCAAGTGATACTACCTCATTTAATCCACTTAACGAAAATGATACCACTTCATTTAATCCACATATTTCAAATGAATCCACTTAATTTAATTCACATAATTTAAATGAATCCATTAAAATGATACCACTTTACTTAATCCACTTAACTCAAATGATACTACTTCTTTAATCTGCATAGTTCAAAAGATAGCACTTCATTTAATCCACATTATTCAGATGATACCACCTCATTTAATCCACTTAACTCAATGATACCACTTCATTTAATCCACATAATTCAAATGAATCCACATCATTTAATCCACATATTACAAATGAATCCACTTCATTTCACCCACATAGTTCAAAAGATACCACTTCATTTAATCCACATGATTCAAATGATACCACTTCATTTAATCCACTTAACTCAAATGATACCACCATTTAATCCATATATTTCAAATGAATCCACAACATTTAGTCCACTTAATGCAAATGATTCTATGTCACTTAATCCACATATTTCAATTGAATATAAACCGTTTTCAATATGGTCTTAATGCATCCATCATGGGTATCTTTAAACCATACCAAGTTAGATTCCAGAATACTCTAAGTAGTTCATGTGCGTCTACTCTTTTTGATACATCTCTATTATAAGCTAGTTCTAAAGCATATTTGAACTTGTAAATCCCATTTTTATCAATGGGATAACTATTTAAATCTATATATTTTGAGAGTTGCAATAGGAGTATCAAAATTGTAAATATGTCTTAACTTTGATTAAAAGGTGAAGGGTTGGTGGATATACATTTGGGTGCAATCCACCACTACTTTTGACTCCAATCATCTCTAGTCAATATTTCTAAATTAGGTAGCTTTGGAAAATAGTTTTTTGTTGGTAAATATGTTTCTCTACCAAAATCACATAATCCGATATAAGCATGTTGAGCTTCAAAATGCAACAAAATGTTGCCTGGATGGAGATCGTTGTGGTGTATATTACAAGTGTGTAAAAATGATATTGTTTGCTATAACCTATTAATCAACTTCCAAATGTTTGTCTTCACAATTATTATGTCTCCTTCTGTGTCTTTAATACCTCTAGTTCGTGGTACATTTAGGTACTCCTTCTTCATTTTCTCTAGCCACATGTCTAATGTACCACCATTCCACATTTTGAAAATAAGACATAGGCTTTTGCTATGGTGCCTAGCTAATCCAAGTGCACTAATAATTCCACTGTGCATAACAGATAGAATTGTGGCTTCATTCATGGCCTTGTTCTCTTGTGTTTTTATATCAGCACCATGTAATTTGAATAAGTTGTCAACAAATACGTCATTGATGAATCTCTGGTGGGTTATTCTAACTTTATTGATCATTCTATATTGTCCTTCCTCCACGAGAGCTATATCTTCAAAATGAATAGATGAATATGGGAGCAAACAAAGATTATTTGATGTTTGATCTCCCATATTCACATGTATATCTCTTGAATTTGGATCTAGTGATGGTCTCTCTCCCTGTTCAGTTGTGTTCAGTCTTATTCGCTTTCCTTTCTTCATTATTTGATAATGTAAATCCATAAATTTGATTTTGTCGATGAATCCAGGCATTGTGGTGGTATGCAATGCTGATGAGTATACTACTTTGATGATCTATCCAAAGATACAAGTAAGCTTTTTGGACATTTTCTCATCGTATACTAGTGCTCCACTTGACACACTACCAAATTTATCTTCAATGTTAATATATGATGTTCTAGATAATTGCTCAATGAAATCTTTGTAATTAGATATATCCATGGCTAGTGTGATTTGATCTTCTCTCATTCCATACATGTAGGAGCACACAAAATCTCCCAAAAATTTGCACTCATGCTTATTTATTTTATCTACCATCTATGCAAATATAAAAAATAGACTATCAAACTATCAGAATTGATATTAAAACTTTAAACAAAAGTTTGAATATAAAAACAATAATAAAAAATAAGTATCATAAATAAAATGATAGATACTCAATTACATTTTAAGTACACATAAAAATAGATACACTAGTAAGTGTATGGATAGATAAATCAATAGTATGTGTAGACAAATGATAGATATATGGATAGTTAGTCAGATAAGTAGATTCATAATTAAATAGAAATTGTTGTTATAATCTTGAAGTGAATCTATGTAACTATTAGAATCTAAGAGTCAAAGAATCAGACATTCATAATAGTTCATATACACTCACTATACTATGTATGAGACTTGTCACATGAATGTATATGCTCGTAGGAATCCACGTGACTATTGTGAGAGTAAGAGTCAAAGAATCAGATAATCACAATAGTCCCTATACACTCTCTATACTATTGAGAGGGTAGGAATCAAGGTGGCGATTCAAACAATCTCAATACATATATTGCTTAGTCCTATACTACGGTGAGAGTAAGAATCGATATAGCGAGTCACACAATCACAATAGTGGTTTATTTTAAATTTTATTCATCAATGTATATAAGTAAGAAACACTTTCACCAGTGGAACATGTATACAATTGATGATTAAAAAACATAAAACTAGCTATATAAATACAAATCAGACATATGTAATAGAGGCATATGCAAATCATACAATATGCATGATACAATGAACAAAACAAGAAAATAAACAATAAATACAAAATAGATCAATACTTGAATGGTATGGTGAAGAATGACCTCAATGAAAGAAATGCTAGGATTAGAGATCTATAGACTAGCAAACAAGCATGTGCAAAATGACCTTTTCGATCGAATGTAATATATATATATATATATATATATATATATATATATATATATATATATATATATATATATATATATATATATATATATATATATATATATATATATATATATATATATATATATATATATATATATATATATATATATATATATATATATATATATATATATATATATATGTGTGTGTGTGTGTGTGTGTGTGTGTGTGTGTGTCTGTGTGTGTGTGTGTGTGTTAGAAATATGTTTTTGATTGAGAGCACTTTTGATAAAAAAGCTTTTCGATCAAAAGTCTATCTATGTACGCTTTTTTTGGTGTTTATTCGGATATCCATGAATAAAATGAAAATATTCAGTATTTTTTGTTGGATTTAGACATCTTTGAAAGCATGTGAACAACACAAGGAAGAAGAGGAAGCTTGGAGCACAATGCACAATACTGAATGTATTACCACTAGAATGTACAAAGATAAGTAACCCATTAGGGCTCTAGACATATATACAACCTAGGGGGAAAAACCTCCTAAAGAGGGAAAAAAGTGCCCCGGTGGTCCTAGTGTGTTCACATACATCAATACCTAAATATATCAACAAATACCCCTTGGGACTGATGGGGTGAACAAGGAGCTGACACTCATGTATAAGGAAGTGCCAAGCTATGTAAAACCAATCCACAAAAGGAAGTAGGCCTAAAGCTTTGAGGAAAGCTTCAAACTTTTCCCTAGGTAGAGGCTTTGTGAAAAGGTCTCCAATGTTCTCCTACGTGGGCACATATGCCAAGCTAATCTCTCCGGCAGAGAACCTCTCCTTGACATAATGATAATGCACCTCAATGTGCTTAGTGGGAGCATGGTACACATGGTTCCTCGCAACTACCAATTTCCTTTGACTGTTAGTGAAGATGGTGGTGGCCGAAGACTGACCAACACCCAAATCAGCCATAAGGCATCTGAGCCACACAGACTCAACACTCACTATCAAAGCTGTCCTATACTCAACCTGACAACTAGAAGTGGCCACAATGGGCTTCTTCTTGATCCCCCAAGATAGGCATGAGCTGCCAAGCATGAAGAAAAAACCACTAGTGGACACAGGAGTGTCATAGCAACCAACCTAGTCAAAGTCAGAAAAAGCATGCAAATGTGGCATTAGTAATCCCCCCTTGGGATAAAACAACCCAAGTAGCCAAGTACCACTCAAGTAGAGAAAGATGCGCTTAACCACCTGCCAATGCTTGAGTCCTGGGCAATGCATAGACCTGCTCATATGTGAGGCAACAAACTAAATACTGGCCGAGTAATTGATGGAGAGTGTTAATCTCCAAAAGAACAAGTTATCCTTGAAGTTAGAGCACCTCTATATCCAGAATAACTTATATGAGAATTATGAGTAAGAACATTCATATGTGAGGAAGTGTTGAGTGTCTTCTGAAACAGGTGCAATCCTGATGGTCAAAGAAATGGTAAGTTCTCAGTGCAGAGTGTAAAGTTTTGCACAAATGAGGAGTCAAAATCTAAGTTGAATGGTAAGACATCTATGGCTAAAATCATTTGCATAAATGGGTTCTAGTTTGGGAGAACCAAGCTTTAAAAGTTACAGGTGTCAAAGTCGACTGTTAAGAACTACAGATTTAGATATAGGTGACTTGTTGAGATCATTTCTCAAGATCTACTGAGTCTTTTGGAATGATTTAACTTGGAGGAGGTGCGCAAACTATAGGAAACACCTTGTACAAAGTTTTATAAAAAACTTTACACATTTGATAAGTCAATGAATGAGTTATGTGTAGCAGAATTTCTGTGTAGACATCTTCTTCACAATTTGTTCAAGATTTTGGTAGTTGAGGATTGATCCTCCAAATTGGTGAAGATTGCATGAAAAACAGGATTAGCAGCTAAATACAATGAACTCATGTTATCTCCATGAATAGTGGGTGTACTCTGAATGATGTCAAAACTCTTCATAAGAGTCTTAAGCCATATCACTTCCTTTGTAGCTTCAACCATACCTTTGTACTCAGCCTCTGTGGATGATAAAGCAATTGTGTGTTGCTTCTTTGAACACCATGAAATTAACTTATCTCCCACATAACACAGGTATCCATAAGTTGATCTCCTATCATCAAGATTACCTGCCCAATCTGTATCAGTATATATCTTGATGTTTGTATCTGATGTAAAACCATAATACAAACCTTCTTTGAGTATCTCAACACTCTTTGTCCTGCAACCCAATGTTCTTTCCTAGGACAATGCATGAATTGAGATAATACTCCAATTGCATATGACAAGTCAGGCCTACTTAATGTAGGATAGATCAGACTACCAACCAAACTTTGATATAGCTTCATGTCCTTGAATTCTTCTCCTCCATATCTCCTCAATTTGTGATTCATCTCCATTGGAGTAGGTGCTACCCTACAATCATCCATTTTAAACTTGATGAACAAGTTTTTCAAATACCTATCTTAAGTTACATACACTCCATGTTGAGTGTATGAGATCTCCATGCCTAGAAAATATGACAAAATCTCCCAGGTCACTAATCTTGGACTCTTTTTCCATTTGCTTCTTTAGGCTTTGAATGCCTTTCTCATCTGTTCTTGTAAGAATTATATCATCAACATGTATGCACATGTAAATGAACCCATCATCACTTGCTTTAACAAGCAAGCTACTATCTGCTTTAGATACTTGAGAACCAAGTTCCTTTAAAAACTTCACAAGTCTATAATTCCATGCCCTTGGGGCCTGTTTCAAACCATACAAAGCTCTCTTGAGCTTACATACATAATCTAGAAACCTTTCATCTCTGAATCCTTGTGGTTGCTCCATGAAAACATCATCTGAAATATAGCCATTTAGAAAAGCATTCTTCACATCTAATTGACATAATTTCCAACCTTTACATGCAACGATGGCTATGAGTGTCCTGATTGTTGTCATCTTTGCCACACGACTATAAGTCTCATCATAATCTATATCATATGTCTGAGCAAACCCTTTCACAACAAGTCTAGCTTTATACCTAGACACACTTCCATCTACAAACCTCTTTGTCTTGTAGACCCATTTGCATCCAATGATCTTCTGACTATTTGGTTTAGGAACCAAATCCCATGTCTCATTCTCCATCAATGCATCATACTCTTCCTGCATAGCTTTCTCCCAATTTTCCCTACCTTTTGCCTCTTCATATGTAGAAGGGTCTTCATCTACCTTTATCATATAAGCATAATCTTTGGTAGCCAAAAAAGAAGTGTCATAGCTATACCTTGTAGGTTGCCATTTGTGTCTTGATGACCTTCTGAGTTCTCCACTTCTTGAGGTCTTTGGTTCATCACATTCTGGATCAAACCTTGGCACTTCTTCAACTTCAACCTGTACTTCATAATTCTCCCCTTCAACAAATATTTGAACCTTTGATTTACCTTTCTTTTGAGTCACAACTTCTTCATCACCTGCATGAATATTGATTGTACCTGCATACCAAGTACCTTGCTCATCAAATGTAACATCCTTTGACACAAGGAATTGTTTTGTGGATGGACTCCAAAACCTATATCCCATCTGCTTATCATCATATCAAATGAACACATACTTTTCAGCTTTAGGTTCCTTGTGCCTCAATTGAGATGGCACATATGCATATGCCAAACATCCAAATACTTTGCAATGATCTAGAGTAGGTCTCTTACCCCACCATGCCTCATATGGTGTCATACCCTGCAAAGCTTTACATGGTAATCTATTGAACAAATATGTAGTTGTATTTAGAGCCTCAACCCACAAATAATTTGGGCAATTTTTCTCCTTCATCATGGATCTTGCAAACTCAACAAGAGTTCTATTCCTCCTTTCTGCTACACCATTTTGTTGAGGAGAGTACCTGCAAGTAATTTCCCTTTTTATAGCTGCATTCCACAAGTAATCACTGAACTCATTAGAGAAATACTCTCCCCCTCCATCTGACCTTAGTCTCTTCAAGTTTTGACTTGTAATTCTTTTTGCATACACATGATAATGCTTGAATGTATTGAATACCTCTGACTTATCTTTGATCACATAAATAGTGATCCATCTGGTAGCATCATCAACATAAATCACATAATACCTTGAACTATTGATAATGAAATCCTTTGATGGTCCCCACAAATCTGTGTGTACCAACTCAAGCTTCTCTGAATACATAAAACCATGCTTGGAATAAGATTGCTTATGTGCCTTACCTAATTGACATGCCTCACATTTGTATGTCATATGTTGACCTGCAACATTAGGCAATCCAAGCAGTGAACCATTGTTAACCATATCTTTAATACCTCTTTCATTGAAATGTCCAAGCCTTTTGTGCCAAAGATCTAACTCAGAGATCTTATGTCCTCCATAGGTGGACAAGGCATGACCAATATTACCTTGAATCTTGAATGTGAACAATCTTCCTTCTTTTTTCCCTGAAACAATTTGTTTATACCCATTGCTAGGGTCTTCCACAAAAACTCCTTCATTAGTGAACCTCACTTCATAACCTTTTTCAGCAATTTGTCCTATACTTATCAGATTCTTTGGAATTGTAGGAACATACAAAACCTTACTCAAGAGAGTACTTCCATCCTTGGCCTTCACTAATCCAATTGACTTCACATTGTGCTTTGTATTGTCACCTGTTTGAACTACATGATTAGCTACCTTATTCTCTAAATAAGTCATCAAAGCTATGTTGCCACTCAGGTGATTGCTACACCCTAAGTCAATGTAGAAGACTCTTTGGTCTTCACTTTGCCTTTCACAAGTTGCATTCATTATCAATGTTGAATCCTCCTTCTAATCTGAAGCATAATTGTAGTAGGTATTGTTGTATTGTTGGCTTTGGAATCATCTACTTGCATTTCTTCCAAAATAACCTCTACTACCTCTACCTCTGAAATTACCTCTTTGATTTCTACCACCTCTTCCTCTTGAATTATAGTTCTGATTATATCCACCATTATTCTGAGTATTATGCCAACAATCATGAGCTAAGTGATTTGTCTTACCACAAATCTAGCAAGCTTTGACTCCATCTTTATTACTTCTACCTCTTCCTCTACCTTTGCCACCTCCTCTTCCTCTTAGGAAGTTAGCTTGGCTAGTTGTACCTTCATCTTCATTTGCTTGTTGCTTCCCTTTGCTATTCTTCTTCTTATCCTTTGAATAAATTGCTTGACTTGCACTTTTATCACCTTCACCTTTGACATCCTGCTCAAAGGTTAGCATGTGTCCTAGCAACTGATTTAAACCAGGAGTAAAATGATCTAGTGATAATTCAGTAGAGAAAATGAATGGATTCCATTTGTCATCACCTCTCAACCTTGTGAGGATTTGCCTTACCAATTTATCCTCCTCAATATCTTCATCAACTATTCCTAATGCATCTGCAATGTCTTTCATCCTTCTTACATAATCTGAGATGGATTGAGAGGCCTTCTTCTTGAATGTAGTAAACTCTGCCCACAAGGATGCCTTCCTTGACATTGTGGTGTTTTGGAAATGCTCTTCCAAAGAATTCCATATATCACTTGCACTTTGAAGACCTCTAATGTGAGGAAGCAAGTAGTCATTAAATCCCATATAGATAATGCTCCTAGCTTGAGCATCTTTCTTCATCCAAGTCTTCAAATTTGACAATTCATCCCTAGTTGGAACACTAGGATCTCTAAACTGAGGCTTTTCTTCTTCACCTGTGATATAACCTATCAAGTCTTTGCTCATAAGATGAGCTTTCATCCTCATATACCATGTTGGATAGTTTTCTCTATCTAGTTTCTCTATCTGAAGAGAATCTCCCATCCTTTCTTCACCTATGTGTTAAATTCTTCAAGCTTTATGAGGTATAAGGTTACCTTTGCTTTGAATGATACTTCTTTTGTCTTCCTTCATATCTTCTGATCTCCTTCTCAAGCTTTGCTTTCAAGCTTTCACCTTTTGTATCTTCAAATGTTGAATTCCTTATGATTGCAGCAGTCGGGGTCCTCCTTTCTTAAATTTTGATGCTTCCTCCTCTAATACCACTGATGGAGAGTGTTAATCTGCAAAAGAACAAGTTATCCTTGAAGTTAGAGCACCTCTATATCAAGAATAATTTAAAACCTTCACGAATTTGGAGGATCAATACTCAACTACCAAAATCTTGTACAAACTGTGAAGAAGATGTCTACACAGAAAGTCTGCTGCACATAAATCATTCATTGACTTATCAAATGTGTAACATTTTTTATAAAACTTTGTACACCATTCCAAAAGACTTAGTAGAGCTTGAGAAATGATCTCAACAAGTCACCTATGCCTAAATCTATAGTTCTTAACAATCGACTTTGACACTTGTAACTTCTAAAGCTTAGTTCTCCCAAACTAGAACCCGTTTATGCAAATGCTTTTAGTCATAGATGGCTTACCTCTCAACTTAGATTTTGACTCCTCATTTGTGCAAAACTTTACACTGTGCAATGAGAATTGACCATTTCTTTGACAATCGGGATTGCGCCTGTTTCAAAAGACACTCAACACTTCCTCACATATGAATGTTCATACTCATAATTCTCACAACCTCTTTACAATTAGGCTCGCAAACTTTAACCATAGACCCATTAACTATGTAATTAGACACCTAAAAAAGGATTCTTGAATTGATCAAGCACAGAAGGAGAATACACAGAAAAATCGGGTGCAACTTTTCTTCATTAGTGAAAAGTTTTACATCTGGATGAGAGAGCTATCTTACTCACTTCACAAGTGTCTAATGACTTCTAATTCTCTTTAATTCTTGTACTCTCACACTCTCTCATATTTTCCTCGACATTTTTCCTTGTATATATAGGCAAATATGTACAAGCTCATAACCATACAAAAGTATAAGTGAGCTAACTCTAAGTTAATGTACATATGTATACATATCTTCATTCTCTAAACATATACTTTCTTCATGCTTCATAACTTGATCTTTCCTTCAATCCTTGACTTCAAAACTTCATCAAAGCTTCAATTGTTGATTGCCTTACACCAATAGTAATGCATAAGTAAATCAAGCATCCAACAGCCTGCTAATAGAGAACAACATCAAATGCATCACCAACATCATGAAGACTCAATTGTAAACCTATCTCCATAGGAGTGGCAATAGGTTTAGTCTTCAAGGCAAAAACACTACAATAATGTGTCAATATATTTTCATTTGACAAAAAGCCATTCTAGCATCAATGTGCATAAACTGAATGCCCAAATAATGATGCAAATGCCCCAAATATGACATCTCAAATGAGGCATGTAAATCAGCCTTAAAATCAGCAATATGCTTCGCATGACGACCAGTGAGCAGCATGTCATTAACGTACACCACAATGATTAGACACACATCATTTGCATGCTTAACATATAAGGTGATTTTTGTTGGGCTGTTCTCAAAACCATGTGCAATCACATAAGCATGTATCTTTTCATACCAAGCACGTGGTGCTTGCTTTAAACCATATAATGCCTTCTTTAACTTGCACAACTGGTTTTCATGCCATGTATGCACAAAGCCATGGGGCTAAAAAACCATACACTTCCTCATGCAAGTCACCATTCAGAAATGCTATTTTATTGCCCAACTGATGTACATTCCAACCATGACGAGTTGGAAGTGCACAGATGCTACGAATAGTAGTCATTTGGCAAGTAGGTGTAAAGGTTTCATCAAAATCAATGCTTCTTTCCTACACATAACCCTTTGGAACAAGCCTAGCCTTATACCTATCGACTGTTCCATCAGGTTTACACTTCAACTTGTATACCCATTTGGTGCCAATGGCCTTCTTGAGGAGGCAAGTCACATAAAGATCAGGTACCATTTTTCATGATAGCATCATACTCAGATTACATTACAGCCATCCAATGTTCAGAATTTTGTGCTTCATCAAACAAAACAAGCTCAATCTCATCATAGAGACTAGAGGCAGCCACAACATAGCAATCTAACGCAAAAAAGGCACTATGAGAGCCTGAATGAGTATAGTATGACAAAGGTGCATCTAATTTGCTATCACGCAAAGTCTTCACTAGCCATTTTGGCATTTTTTTTGGCTCCCCAATATTAGCTCTCTCATCAATAAGTGCATCATGTGAATCAGCATCAGAAATAGAATGATCTGCATCACCACATGAAGCCTATAAAGGTTGAGAAGTTGTCTCATTAGGACTAGCACTAGACTCTCCACCTATAAAAATAGGCAACAAAGTATCATACATGTCTTTGGAGCTAATAGTCTCTCTTTCGTACATGAAATTAAAGGTTGAATAGCATCTTCCAAAAAAAAAACATCAAGGCTAACCAAAATGTGTTTAGTCTATTGATGATACAAACGATAGCCTTTGCTTTCAAAATTGTACCAGAAAAAAAACATTTTACTACTTTTTCATCCAATTTCCTATGATGTTGTTTACACACTAATGCATATGCCAGACAACCAAAAACATGTAGATGAGCAACAAATGGCTTGGGACCATGCCAAGCCTCGTATGGAGTGATATACTCCAGTCCGTTAGTGGGAAAACTGTTAAGTACATATGCTGCACACATGACAACCTCAAGCAAAAAACTATGTGGTAAAGCCTGACTCTTGATGATACACCTCGCCATCTCCATGAGAGACCTGTTCTTCTGTCCATCAACTCCATTCTATTGAGATGTATATGGAATTGTACATTGATGTTTTATCCTAGATTCAACTAGAAATGTATTGAAGTCAGAAGACATATATTCCCCCCCTCGATCAAAATGGAGAATGCCCATTTTACATGCTGGTAGATTTTCACCCAAAATCAAAAACTGTTTGAAGCACATAAACACTTTGGACTTTTCTTTGAGTGGATATACCCATGCATGCCTGGAAAAATCATCAATGAAAGTCATGAAGTAGAGATAGTTTCCAAAAGAAGGTGTCTACATAGGACCATAGACATCACTATCTACAAGCTACAATTTCTGAGCAGCTCAAACTGCACCATCTTTTGGAAAGGAGGAATGTTGCATTTTGCCCAAAATACAGCCTTCACAGACATGTTTTTTGGGTGCCTCAAGTTTGGGCAAAGAGGACACGATTTCAGATTTCTACAGGTGTAGCAAACTAACAAAATTTAGATGACTAAAGCATGTATGTCAAAGCTTTGCATCTGACATATCCTGAGAATCATGTACTTCACATGCTGAATCATTCATAGATTTTTCATAGTCTATGAGCTTATATAGCCCACGACATAAAATGCTAGAAGCAATAATCATGTCGCCATTTGATAGATCATGAACTCTACATCTGCCATCAACAAATTTCACAAACAAGCCAATCTTGGCTAATGCTGAAACTGATAACAGATTTTTCTTGATCCCTGGCACAAATAAAGCATCTAACAAGGTGAAAGAACTACCATCAATAGTAGTCAAAATGATCTTACCAACCCCCATGATAGGATAAGAGGAGTTGTTAGCACATGTGACAATATTCCATGTAGAGACAAGCTCAAGTGAAGTGAAGAAACTACACTATGAGGTAATATGTTTGGTTTCCCTCTATCAAAATACCAAACATTTGAGTCTATTATAGACACAGGCTGATCATGAGAAGATGGGTCAAAACTGCAAACAGTAGTAAATGCCAATTCTTCATTGTGCACAAGATTTGCAGACTTTGCTTTTGGTGTAGAGGCCTCTGCAACAACCATTCTAGCCTCTTTTTTCTTTGCCTCTTTTGCAGCCAGTTTTGGACAGTTCTTTATGACATGATCATTTCCTTAACAATACTTACAAAAGAATTTCTGCTTTTCTGATTTCTTCTCATCTTTTTTTTTCCTTCTTCAAATGTGCAACATTTGCACATTTCTGCTTACTAGTAGATGAGCTCCATTTTCCTTTGCCCTTCTCACAAGCCAGGAAAGATTGATCTGGAACACGCATAATGGACCTATTCTACCTAGATTGATCTTCTTGTAATAGAACAGAGATTAACTCCTCAAAGGACAAGGCATTTGGATTGCCTTTCATCATCAAACAAAGAGTAGAAGCAAATCTCTGATATGAATCTGGAAGACCATTCAGAACGATTTGCACGTGAGTTATTTGGTATAACTTCATCAATAGAAATCAATTATTCCTTCAAGTCTGTGATCTTTGTTAGAAAACTATCCATATAATCACCTTCATTCATATGCTCACTCTCCAATTGTTTTCAAAGGTAAGCAACAAGAGCCTCATTCCTAGCCTGGTACAATGTGGTCCATGTATCCAAGCATCGTTAGCTATTCTACAAGAGCGAATGTGGGGAATAATGGCATGTTTGATAGACAAGGCTATCAATGCATGCACCTGAGCATCTCTACCATCCCAACAAATATTCTCTATAGTAGGTGTAATAGAAACTGCAACATGATCAAGAATATGAAGAATATTAGCTTCAATGCCTCTATTTGTAGGTGTAATAGGACTAAGAAGGAGACCATTCAGGAGCTGCTATCTCATGAATGCGTATTGTGATGAATGACTCCCATGATTCTTGCAAAATCAGCTAGAAAGTTTAACGAAACTCCTGCGATGGATCATTTAAGAGAGAAAGAAGTACATTTAAGAGAAAGAAGTAAGCAGAAACTTTGTCTTATTGGATATATCATATGTGTCATTTACTTTGCAGTGGTGTGATAAGCGGATGGCTGGTAGTAAATACTTCAATGAAGAGAGACGATCAACTCCTTGTCGTTGGGCTCTTGCGAGGGTGCAGGAAATCTTCCGAGTTGTGTTCCCCCGGTGGTTTCCTTAAGCATGGAGTTTATATTGGTGAAGCAAGAAGAACTCTTGAAAATGTGTTTTATTGGTCAACTATTCGGCTCAAGGCCTCCTTTAGGGTCTGTGCATCTCTGGTTTCATAAGGAGTGTTTCCCGCATGGCTTGATAGTGAACAAATGCCAATTTTTGGTGGTGAACCATGTTTGTTTGGTCTTCGAGAACAAGGAGATGGCATTTCAAGTGCTACAAGTTGGCACTTGGAAAGTTCGGAGGTCTACCTTATGCTTCTTTAAGTAGTTCCTAGATTTTGTCCCAAACAAGTCCAAACCCTTGTGCTACCCACTCTGGGTTGAGCTCCCCAACCTTCCCTTTTTCCTATATGACTTCTTGAGGGACATTGTTGCGCCTATTGGGCGACTGCTGGCCTCCAGGGAGGATGTTGGGGGCCTCATCTATGAAGGAGCGAAGTATTCCTTCAATGCATGATGGAACCCACAGATCTGTGTCGAGGCTAACCTTAACAAAGCCCTGCCCAGAAAAGATTTCCATAGACTTAGGGGAAGGGGATGTATGGGAGCAGGAAATCACATACAATAATTTTCCAAACGCATGCTTTCACTGTGGTTTTCAAGGACATAGGATTAAAGAGTGTCCTAAAAAATAGAACATCTCAAGAAGCCACCAAAGAAGATCTGATAAGTTCTAGGGCTCAACTTCATCTGCCTATCGTTGAGAAAGAGAAAGACTCTAGGGACTCTAAGACATACTAAAAAAGGTTCAAGAAAGTTAGACGTAGAAGGAAAAAGAAGCCCTCAAAAGGCCTCTAAGAGAAACACCTTGGTAATAGATCCTCTAAACAGTTTGTGATGCAACCACGAAAAGGAGATCAACAAATTGGACTTTCGAGGAGGAAATTTTTATGAAGAAGACACTCAGGGTAAAACCTTGGAGATTACCACCAACAAAGAAGATAACCAAGAGGGCTATACCACTAGTAAATAGGATGGTTTCACAAGTAGCAATGAAAACAACCCGAATAGTGAGAGCTCCGTCATTGGATCAATGGTCCCAACAAAAGTGTCGAATTTGCTCCCATAGAAGGCGACCCATAAGGGGGAGCAACCATTGGAATTGGCATGGAAGAGCCCCCTTAAGGGTAAGTTTTGTGGTTAGGAACTCTCGTGTTTGAGGAAAAAAGACCAACCCAAGAAGAGAAAAGAAAAGGTCTCTCTCCACAAAGAGGGTAACCATCGATAATGATTATCATATCATTTAATGCCAAGGGGTTGACTGACCCCTCAAGAATAGCTATTATTAGCCAGTGGTTTCGGGATAAAAGCCTAGACCCAAATTTTGTATGTATTCAAGAGATTTAAGTCGATGGAAAGGACCTTTAGAAATGACTCAAATGCATCTCGGCGACCCATGTCAGGGTTACTATTTCACACCCCAAGGAGGCTAGCGGCACTGCTATTGGAATAAATAGCTTTTGGTTTGGTAGACTAGTCAGATCTTGCGAGGATCAAAAACATCATTGGATAGTTGTCTCCTTCAGAGGCCCCTTCCAGTTCACTGTAGTCTCCATGTATGCTCCAAATAGGGAGTCAGAGCAGATTGACACTTGGGTCTCTTTGGACTCACTTGCCCACAACATGATGCATTGTGGGACTTTAATATGGTGGAAGACCCATTGGATCGATGGGACTAAAGGGGGTGTACCATTGATGGTCAGGAGAACGATATCTGGGACAAAATAAAGCTCCACATGGACCTAGTGGAGATTGAAATACAAATGGCTTCTCATGGTTGAACCTCCAATCAAGGGATGACTTGAGGAAAGCAAGACTTGATAGAAGCTATATTGCATAGAACATTATCTGTTAGTGGGGCTAACCCGACATCTCTCAACACATTGACCTCGCCATATCGGACCACTACCCTATTATTCTCACTTTCAAGACGATTGCCGAACTCAAAAAAGCATCTTGGTTTCATGCTTGCCCAACGTCTTTCTCTCTTCCCTCGGTCCATCAAGAAAATACCTTGGTATGGTATTGGACTTTCTCCAACGGCACTACACTGGCCAAATGTTGGAGGGCTTCGATCGAGAAGACTTGTCAAATTCTGATCATGACTCAAAAGATGCTTTGCAACACTCAGCGGAATCAGAGAGAGAAGCTCTATCAGAGGCTCTCACACCTTGAGGAGGAAGTGAACAAAGGGAACTACCAGATGGGACTATGGAAAATAAAAGGAATGTTGAGATACAAGGAAGAGAATCAAATGAAAAGCTTGCAAGTCTACGTTAAAGATTGGTGGGTGGGTAAGGCTGACAAACCAACTTAAGAGATATGTGGAATCCTCAAGAGGAAGCAAACTAGAGACTCTATTCCCTTCATGATAGGTAGTAATGGGGTTGAATGCAAAATGGAAGAAGAAAATAGTGCCATTGTTATTGACCTTTTTACTCAACTCCTAGGGGTTTCGACGCCTCTCTCTCCCCATAGGAGGAAGTGCATGGCAACCATCTCAAGAGTCTCTCCCTTGAGAATACCACATAATCTGATGTCTCTCATTGATGCCCCCATTTCAGATAATGAGATTCTTGAAGTTATCGATACACTCCCCAAAGGGAAAAGCCCAGGTCATGATGGCCTCACAAATGAATTTTTTAAGTCTTTACACAGGTGGTTGCCACCCCATTGTTCTTGGTTTGGCAAGAGGCACTAGCTTTTGATGCCCTTCCCGAACGCCTAAACAATGGTGTCATCAAACTTATCCATAAAAAAGCAAACAAGAATAGGATTGAAAACTAGAACCCAATCACAATGCTTCAAACAGAGTAAAAGTTCTCACGAAAGTAATTGCCAATAGAATTTCTTATCACTTGAAGAGTTGGCTTAGCGAGGACCAAAAAGGATTCATCAAGCGTAGACCTATACTA
Organism: Ceratopteris richardii; assembly: GCA_020310875.1. Classification (NCBI taxonomy): domain Eukaryota; kingdom Viridiplantae; phylum Streptophyta; class Polypodiopsida; order Polypodiales; family Pteridaceae; genus Ceratopteris; species Ceratopteris richardii. Next base: position 90,732,692 of record CM035442.1, on the reverse strand, counting down.
GAAGCTATTATTGATATCTAGGAAGGTCTTGATTTTGGAGAAGGGTCCCAGCAAGACATAGTATTCCTTAAAATCTACTTCGACAAAGCCTACGACAAGCTAGAATGGGACTTTGTTCTCCAATCTTTTAAAGACCTCTGCTGTAGTCAGAAATTCACTAAGATGATTGCTACATTGCTGTGGAATGCATTGATGCAAATATATATCAATGGCCACTTATCAAAGCCTATCAGATTAAAATGATCTATTAGGCAAGGATGCCCATTGGCCCCTCTGCTCTTAGCTATCTCCATGGAGGGGCTCAGTCATCTCGTGCATCATCACATGGAATTGGGCCATATCAAATGTCTCTCTCTACCTCTCAATCATGGTCAAATGATCATTAGACTATTTGCACATGAAATGAATGCATTTGTACATAATGATTGGACCAACATTGATGCCTTTTGGGGGTGCCTTGACATTTTCTATAAGGCATTTAGATCCAAAATCGACCACTCCAAAACTACTTTCTTAGCCATCATCGGACCTCCACCTCAACTGCTAGTTGATCATGGCTGCCAAATTATCCCCAAGGGTTAGGTCTTCTGCCTACTTGGTATTCTGATGGGCTTTGGTGTGTTGATGGAGGAGCGATGGAATTGGGTCGTTTCCAAATTGGACAACAAGTTAGCGTATTGCAAATCAACCTCGCAGGTTCTGCCATGGTAATTAATACCTTTATCACCTCTTTGACATTTTACTTTCTCTCTTGCTAGAAACCAAAAGATCAAGAGCTTAGCAAATTAGAAAGAATATATAGAAACTTTCTCTAGACGGGGGACCACAATAGAAGAGGAATTCCCAAAATTAAATGGTCTACATGCATCAGCCAAAAGGATCGTGGGGGTTTATGCATTATGGATATTGAAGGCATGGTTGACAAGCTAGTGGCAAAATGGATCATCAGGGCTTGGTGCAACTATGAGACCTCTTGGGCCAAACTCATTTTCAGAAACAAGAACATGATCATGTTGCTGGGCCTCCTTGCTTGTAAGGACTTGGACTTCCGATTTGCCCTAGAGGCTCGAATCTTGTGTGCTCCCTGTGGAAGAGTTGAAAACAAGCTCAAACAATTTGTAAGAGTCAAAGAAGATTGGAAATGCATGGCCGGTATTAGACAAAATGACTCAATCTAGTTTTTGATCTTGGGCATAAGGGCTGTGGCATCCTGGAATATCCAATATGCTAAGAGGCTCTACAAGAAGGGTCTTTAGACATTGGAAACACCTCTAGAAATAAGAAACTCACCAATGGATCAGATTTGAGGACATAGACCCTATAATAAGAGTGAACTACAAAGAATGGAGTCTCCTTTAGAGCAGATGCATTGCTTGGGAATGTTGGAAAACCTAACTCCTCATTGGGCAGGATCTGTCATGCCATGAGGGTCTTATGTGGCACAATGGAAATCACCTATCCAAAATTCCTAGAATCAAGGTGAACACGGACTATCATATCACACTTAACAAGAAGTGGTGCCTAACTTGGACAAGGCTATGATGGGATTCCAAATTCATGTCTATTTGGCATCCACTCATAGAGATAAAAAAATCGATTCTCATGTGGAAAATTCTCCACCATGGCATTTGGACCAACTTAAAGGCTAGCAAAATTTGTGGGGCTCCATTGTGGTGCAAGCGATGCCACCACAACATCGAGGATCTGGGTCACATCTTTGCATGACCCAAGTCTCTCTTGGTCTCATGAACCATTGAAAATATTTTGAGACTACAGACACAAATCACTTGGAAGCAAGCACTGCTATGTGAAGTGATCGGCTTCTCAACGGCATTGTGGTTTGCTATAAGAAGGGAAACCCTCTAGAATATTTGGAGGGAGCAGTGTGCCAACAATTTTGGACACCCTCCTAACGAGTGGTTGATCAAGAAGTCCCTATTCCTCCTTGGCAAAAGAATCTCCGACTATAAGAGGTCCCCACCTTTTAGGCATCATAAAGTTTTTCTCATCGAGAACAACAAGCTTAAACCCAAATGGGCCCCGATGAGAGGGAAAACAAGATTGTTAACCTCCTTTGTAAAAGCTCTCTACTCAAGAGAACTAGTCCCATTCTTGTAACTGAAAGAACTTGGAGAAGCTTGTAGGAGGTAGAAAAGTGAGTTGCGAAGTGACAAAGTTTGGTCTAGCCAACTGGCACAAGAATAGACCTTGAGCTTATGAAGACTCAAATAGACCTTATAGGCATGCCACAAGTGCAAATAAATGCACTATGTACTTTGAAGCATCAAGGAGAATGAGTCGATACAAAACAGATAGATTTGCACATTGACTAGCTCAAAAAACTTACTATCTATGGAAGAGACAATGAACTTCAAATGCTCATAGCAACCAGAGTGATTACAATTAGAAAAAATCCTTTTACGGGAGTGATACGCATAGGGTTGAGTGTATATAATGGAGACGAGTATAAGGAATAAGAAAAATATGCTATTGGAATGAATCAGACACTCAACGGTGGTACCTCCTCTTTTTCAAGAATATGCAAAGATTGACCCCAAGATAGAAAAACAGAGATGTCTCCCAATCTATGGAAATAAATGCTATGAAAATTTACAAGAATACACTAGACACAAATATCTTTCCAATTATTCATCTTTCATCAAATTTGGAGCTCTTAAGAGAGAGCAAAAGCCTCTACAAGATTATTGTTGGCAAAGATGATGATGGAGAGAAATGAAGGAGCAAGACAATGATGGTCACAAACGTATGTATATTGCTTCCATGTATTGCGAAAGTGATTTGAAGTTTTTATATAAACTCTAGAAGTGATCCACGACTTCTAAAAGTGGATTTTGAATTCAAATCAAGGTGGTAAGAGTTGTTGGAGGGAACAAATTCACTTTCCTACAACCTAGGAAAGTGAAGATCTAGTTTGATCTACTTTTAGGTGATTGATTGACTCATTGAATGCAACTCAACCACCACAAATGCATGGAATTTGGGCTCTCTCTTTCTACTTTTACATGTGTAAAAATCAAGGCTTTTACAATGGTAAAAGATCTATGAAAAATCTTTTAAAACAAATACAATAAGTGAGCATAAAGAAAAGAACTCTCCAACGGATATTCTTTTGATGCGATAGCTTTTGATGTAGATCAAAGTCACCTCAAGCATAGTGTAAGCTCGATGTTCCAACAACGCCCCCTCAAGCTAAAGTATGATTGAGTCTTTATTCTCTAATAGGTTGAGTACTTGCCATAGCTTTGAATCTACAAAGCTTTATTCCATCAAGTGCGTTTGTCATCATATCTGATACTTGCTTTTTAGTTAGAACAAAAGAAATATCAATCTCCTTTGCCATGAGCTTCTCTCGTTGATGAAGTGGTTATGAACCTCTATGTGTTTGGGTCTTTCATGGAAAATAGGAGTGGTCGCTAGATGCATGGAACTTACATGATCTCCAAATATGTGAGGTTTGGAACTCGAAAGTCCCAAATCTATACACAATGCCTTTAACCATATTGCCTCTTGAGTTGCTATGGTCAAACCTCTGTACTCTGCTTCAGTTGAGGATAAAGCAACTGTTGGTTGCTTCTTAGAACTCTATGACACTAGCTTTAAACCTGCAAATGCTAAGTAACCAAAAGTACTTCTTCTATCACCCTTAGTTCCTACCCAATCTGCATCTGAATAGATTTTGATATTCAAATATGAAGAGTAAGGATAGAATATACCTTCATTGATTGTACCTTTGAGATACTTTAGTACTCTCTTTGCTGCATCCATGTGTGGTCTTCTTGGCAAGTGCATGAATTTACTAAGCACTCCCACACTATATGAGATGTTTTCCCTTGTATGAGTAGCATATATCAATCTACCTACCAAGCTTTGATACTCTTTAACATCATAAATTTTCTCACCTTCATAAGTACTAGGTTTATGATTCATCTTCAAAGGTGTACCTATAGGTTTCGTGTTCTCCATTTTGAACTTGAGAAGAAGATTTTGAATGTATCTTATCTGAGCCAAATATTTGTGTATATCACCTACATACCTAGGAAATATGTGAGCTCACCAAAGTCACTGATTTTGAACTCCTCTTGCATGTGTTTTGTGATCCTTTGAATTCCATTCAAATAATCACCTATCACAATAATATCATCTACATATACACATAGATAGATAACCTCATTGTGATCCCCATTGATGAATAGAGAAGGATGTGAGTTGCTATGTATGAACCCTTGATCTTGGAGGTATGTAACCAACCTGTAATTCCTAGCTCTAGGAGCTTGTTTCAATCCATACAATGCTTTCTTAAGTCTACAAACATAAGATGGATGATTAGGGTTTTAAAAACCTTGTGGTTGTGACATGTATACCTCTTCACTTATCCAACCATTTAGAAATGCATTGTTTACATCAAGTTGGAGGAGTCTCCAATTCCTTGCAACAGCTACACTTATCAATGTTCTAATTGTAGTCATCTTTGCAATTAGTGAGAATGTTTCCTCATAGTATATACCATGAGTTTGTGAGCATCCTTTGGAAAATAATCTTGCCTTGTACCTGCAAACTGATCCATCTAAATTTTTTTAAACTTTATATACCTATCTGCAACCAATTACCTTTTGATTTGGTGACATTGGAACCAAATCCCTAGTGTCCATCTCCTTCAATGCATCTATTTATTCTTTCATGGCCTTTTCCCAATTAGGGTTTCCGTTTGCCTCTTCATAGTTTGAGGGTTTCTCTGAAATAGAGTCTTTTGCCAAGCAAATCGAATGCTTTGTAACACATGTGGAATCATATCCATATCTTTCTGGTTGTTTCTTCTCTCTTGCTGATCTTCTAGGTGCTTGTTTGGAGCATTCTCCAACCTCTTGCATCTTTGCTTTGCCTCTTGACTTCCATAGTTTTTAATCCTTGTCTCTTTCATCTTGGTCATTGTCTGTATCACTTCTTGGATCATGGACCTATGTATCATGCTTGCTTCCTAATTCATGAGAATCAAAATCAAGATCATATGGTAGAGTTACCTTTTCTTTGTCTTCATCATACCAAGACATGTGTTCTTCAAACACAACATCTCTACTTGTAGTGAATTGCATGGTTGAAGGATTATAGAACTTGTTACCCATCTGAGTTGAATCATATCCAATCAACACTATCTTTGTTGCCCTTTCATCTAGCTTACCTCTTATTTGTGATGGTACATGAACATAAGCTAAAAAACCAAAAACCTTCCAATGTCCAAGTCTAGGTTTTGTTCCATGACTTGCTTCATAAGGAGTCATACCTTAAAGTGATTTGGATGGTAGTCTATTGACAAGGTACACAACAATTGAAATAGCTTCCACCCATAGATAATGTGGCAACTTCTTCTCTTCAAGCGTTGTTCTGGTTGATACAACGAATGTCTTGTTTCTCCTCTCTGCAATTCCATTCAATTGAGGAGAGTACTTAGTAGTCACTTCCCTTTTAATACTTTTATCCTGCAAGAACTCATCAAACTCTTTGGAGAAGTATTCTCCTCCTCCGTCAGATCTGAGCTTCTTGAGTGATCTCCTTGTATGATTCTCCACATGTGCTAGATACTTTTTAAAGCAATCAAACACTTCATTCTTACTTTTGATGAAGTTAGAATAGTCCATCTACTATGATCATCAATAAATGAGACATAATACCTTGATCCTACCAATGAAGGTTCTTGACTTGGTCCCCATACAACTGTATGTACTAAGTCCAATAAATTTTTATGGACATAGTGTCACATGGAGTATTATTTCTTAGCTATGAGTAAGTGGTGAGAACCATCTCTTATATAGATTAAGGATGATACTCACATGAGTGCCAAGTGGAACTCATATGAGAGAACATGAATATTACTCTTTATGGGTAATTAGAATGAGAGGTAAAATAGAGAATCGCTATGTGGCTGGACGGCATCTCTTCAAGGAGAATCTCCCTGAGTTTTCGAGCATGGATTTGCATGAACGAGCATCCTCAAAATGAGGGGATTCCTTGAGAACTCAGAGTTTTTATAGCATTGGTATCAAAGCAAAACCTTAAATTAGAGAGAGATCTTAGTGGTATTACATCTCTCATTCATCAATTAAAGTATCAAATGATCTCACTTGAGACTCATGTCACCTCTTTCCTAGATAGGAAGGAAAGAGAAACCCTTGCTCTTCCTCTAGAGATGACTAGGAAAGATACTTCTCTTCCTAGTAAGCACAAAGGAGAGAGATCTAGGGAAGCTCCCGTCTTGAAAGACTTGAAGCCACCTACCTTTACGGGGGATGATCGAGATAGGAACAAGGATGCAATCTACACTTTTTTACAAAAGTGGCATGATTTGCATCAATTGAAGGGCACCCCACCAGAGTACCATGTGCTAGAGGCGAGTCTCTCACTCGGCTTGCATGCTTACAAGTGGTCGATGAATCTTGAGGAGGCAAACTCTATCCCTACACATTGGACTCAGTTTGAGACTCTTTTGCTAAAAGAGTTTCTTCCTGAGAATGTGGAGGAGAGGAATTGGGATGAGTGGGATAGGATTACCCAGAGAGGTACCTCTTACGGTCTACATATCCCACTATAGAGAGATCATTTTGAAACTCAAGGACTTAGATGATTTCCAAAAAACGAGGGGATTTGTTAGAGGCTTAGATAAATCCACTAAGAGAGAAGTCAGAAGGAATGCACCTAAGACATTTGAGGAGGTGACCAAGTATGCCCAGATTTATGAGGACCATAACCATCCTCAATACACTCCTATGGAGATGGATCAGCCCCTCAAGCCTCGTAGCAGGACTAAATTTAAGAAGAAGTTGCCATTTGGGAAAAACAAAATTTTCATTTAAAAACAAAGATCACAAGGGCCTAGGTTACCTATAGATCAGTTTGAGAGGGCCAAAAGAGAGAACATGTGCTTTAGGTGTTTGTCTCTTAGCCATTCACAGTGGAACGGTCCACTTAAGAAGGGGGAAGAAAAGAAGAGAGGACCAGAGACTAGTATGGCCCTTGAAAAGGGCAAAAAGGTGGTCCACCTAGTGCAGACCCTTCCTATTCATGGTAGCTCTAGCTGCAAGGGAGTGGAGATGATGCATGAGGATATAGAGCACACCTGTTGTTTGACTCACTCATTGTGGTCACTGCAGTTTGGACCACATGACCTAGTTAAACTCCATGGTAGTGTATACCAAACCAAGGTGTGGGTCATGATAGATGACTCTACCATTGATAATTTTATAAACTATGCTCTGGTCAAGAATTTAAAGATTCCCCAGTAGCCTAGTGCACATAAATACATAGTATCTATGATGCAAGGGGAAGATAAGAGGATATGGGATACTATGGTATCCATTTTGGAGGTCAAGATGCAGGACTATACAGATCATATGGACTTCCAAATTAGGAATATGGAGAGGATAGACCTTGTGTTAGGAAGAGAGTGGCTATGGGGGTTAGGAGACACACTTAAATGCAGCTATCAGAACAACACACTTGAATTTGAAAAGAATGGAAGTAAAGTTTGTGTTTTGGGAAAGAGAGATGTACCTACTGCACCTCTCATTTCATCATTAGAGTTGTATAGTCTTTGTTATTCTCAACATGTATAGGAGATGTTTTTATTGTATAGTCATGATATTGAGCATTGTAGAGACAGTTCATCTGATGTATATTTTCATGCTAGGAATGTAAATATGGATAGGACTTTCTACTATTCTTTTTTGCAAGAGTGTGTGGTTAAAAGTTTTAAGGCTCTTATGTTTGAGTATAGAGATGTTTTTCCCACTGATTTACCTAGAGGCCTATGAACTGAGAGAGGGGACATTGACCATGCCATTGAGGTAGTTACTAACACTAACCCTATTTGTACGCCACCTTATAGGCTTAGTGTTTCTCAGCATGAGGAGGTTGAGAGGCAATTGCAAGATTATTTAGATAAGGGTTTCATTAAACCTAGTAACTCACCTTGGGCCTCACCAATGCTCCTAATTAAAAAGAAAGATGGCTCTATGAGGCTATGTATAGACTCTAGAGCACTTAATAAGGTAACTATCAAAAATAGGTTTCCAATGCCTAGATTGGAAGATCTATTTGATCAGTTACATCAAGATAAGTATTTTAGCAAGCTTGACCTTAGATCAGGATATTATCAGATTAGGATTAGGGCAGAGGGTGTCCCTAAGTCTGTATTTAGGACTAGATATGGGCACGATGAGTTTTTGCTGATGCCTTTTGGTCTCACCAATGCTCCTACCACTTTCATGAAGCTCATGAATAGTGTTTTACGACCTTATCTAGGACACTTTGTAGTAGACTTCTTAGATGGCATTCTAATCTTTAGTGCATTAGAAGAGCAACACTTGGAACACTTAAGAAAAGTATTTCAAGTGTTATGGGAAAATTCACTCTTTACTAAGGAGTCAGAGTGTGAGTTTTTCAAAACTGAGGTTAGATACCTTGGGCATATAGTCTCCTAGGATGGAATCCAGATGGATCCTGAAAAATTAAGGGCTATTATAGAATGGCCACATCTAAGGAACCTGGAAGAGCTACATATCTTCCTAGGTTTATCAGGTTTCTATTGATGATTCATTAAGAACTATGCCAAAATTGTTGTCCCAATGATGAAACAACTTAAAGGTAAAGGGAAAGCCTTTCATTGGGGAGACGAACAGAAGCAAAGTATGGAGAAATTAAAAGTAGCAATTTCTATAGCTCCACTTTTACATATAGAAGATCCCAACAAACCATTTGTGGTTGAGAGTGACGCCAGTGATTTTGCCATAGAAGCAGTTTTAGTTCAGGATGGTCGACTAGTAGCTTTTGAGAGTAAGAAAATAGAACCGGCTCAGAAGAGTTACTCCATCTATGAGAAGCAGTTATATGCAATTGTCCATGCTTTGAAGAAGTGGCATCATTATTTATATGGTGCCAAAGTCACTATAGTGTTTGATCAAGAGAGCATCATGTGGATCTCTAATCAAACAGACCTTAAAGGTGGTAAGGCCCTATGGGCAGAGACCCGTGAGGAGTTTGATTATGAGCTTAGGTATAGGAAGGGAAAGTTTAATGTAGTGGCTGATTCACGTAGCCACATGCCTAATATGCTCAATGGACTGAGTTTTACTCAGATCACTAGTGAGCTACTTGAGTCCATTAGAGGGAAATGTAGGCTTGATCTTGCATATTCCGAGATTTGGGAAGTCATAGAAAATGGGGATCGTGATATACGGGCTACTAGTGAGGATGGAGTATCAACGGGTACTCAAGAAGGATTCAAGTGGAAGAATTACAGTGTCCATGATGGATATCTATTATATAAAGGAAAGGTGTGTGTCCCTAGAGATCTTGAGATGAGACAGCATATTTTGTATGAGTGTCATGACACACCTAGTGCAGGATGCTGAGGAGTTAACAAGACTTATGATCTTGTTAAGAGGCAATTTTATTGGCCTGGACTTCATAAGGACGTCCTAGAGTATGTGCTTAAGTGCACCAAATGCCAGGTCAACAAAGCTCAGAGGTTGAGGATTGGAGAACTACTCCGCCCATTGGATATTCCTAATGGGAAGTGGGAGAGTATCTCCATGGACTTTATAATCGGATTACCTAAGACACAGAGAGGGCATGACTCGATTTGGGTAATTGTGGATAGGTTAACCAAAATGGCTAGGTTTATTCCAACACGTACTATAGTGAAAACACCAGAGTTGGCTAGACTCTTTGAAGAGAACCTATAGCAGTTATATGGTCTTCCCTTAGACATAGTTTCTGATCAGGATAGGAAGTTTACTAGCCACTTTTGGAGAGCAGTCTTCAAAAGGTTGGATACAAAACTTAGCATGAGTACGGCTGAGCATCCACAGTTGGATGGGCAAAAAAAGAGGGTTAACCAAATCCTAGAGGATATGCTCCGAGCATATGTGAATGAAAGGCAAACTAATTGGGAAGAGTACTTACCTATGTTTCTTCTCTCTTGTTGATCATCTAGGTGCTTGTTTGGAGCATTCTTCAACCTCTTGCATCTTTGCTTTGCCTCTTGACTTCCATAGTTTGTAATCCTTGTCTCTTTCATCTTGGTCATCATGTGTATCACTTCTTGGATCCTTGACTTGTGTATCATGCTTGGTTCCTAATTGATGAGAATTAGAATCAAGGTCATATGGTAGAGTTATGGATGTCATTATCCCCAATGGAAAGGTCATGAATTATTACATAGAACCATGGATCTTGAGCAATTAGAGGAGAAAAAGAAGTTATTTTTTAATCGGGATATATGCAGCTTAGAATAAGAAAGTCTTATTTTTATGCCCACAATAAAGAAAAATCCCTTAAAATCAAAGAGCTAGTATTGTTATACATATAGAAACAACATGCTTGCAAGTTGGCAAAACGTGGATATGGACACATAGTCATGAATAGGATCTCCACTAGTAGCGTTTTTTTATTGGGCATGTTAGAGGGTGAAGTATTACAAGCCTACATTAGTGGATGTCCCAAAAAAATGTACCAAGAACCCTAAACAGAAGAGATGCTTGCATGATTCAACAAGGCAAAGAAGTGTACAACTAATAATAGAGAATTGGAGAGAAGCATGAGTACAAGCTATAGAGCGAATTAGAAAAAGTCAAGTTATGGGGTCAAGGATTTCTTCAAAATCCTTAGGTCCCACACTACCACATGGCAATATGCCAAGTGCATAAGCACACCAATCCTAGCATGTAGACACCCATTCATCTTAGTTATGCTAGGAATGGATGCTAAAGCCAATAAGGTTAGATCCTTCATTCATTCAAGTATGGCCACTACTACGAGCAAATATTCCTATTGTAAGGAGCTATGTGTACAAGTGAATCCAAGAAAAGCTATCTCATTAGATTAGGTGGAAAAGAAACCCCTTTCTTATGTAAGTTAGAATTTCCTCTTCTTCTTCACAAAACTTGGGTGAGTACAAAACTCTTGGTTTGCCATGATTGAAGATCTTTTAGAGCCTTTATTACTAGGAAAAGATTGGCTATACAACGATACAAAGGACTTAAAGACTAGAAGATGTCTTCGCAAGGTATGTCCCAAGAAGAAATGCCTCATGATATACTTTGAGAGCCCTATTTTGCACAACTCTTCTTTTCACGAGTTCTCACACGATGCATCTGTGCATCCTATGCAAACTCATCATCGTCTGGACCAATCATGAAACATATGGAACCCCCTTCTTCTCCCCCCCCCCCCCCCGAAAAAAGAAGAGCATCCACTACATTGAATGAAGCCCTCACTCTCAATGACCGTATGTCATGAGGGAATGGAACTTAGAGGAGTGATGATCAACAAAGATTCCAACCCTCCAAGAAGATCCAAGGCCCACAAAAGATGAAGCTGATTTTGGTGAAGAAAGGTGAGATACAATTAACTAAAGCAAAAGTCTACATGCATGCCACTCTAGTGAGTTCAAGCACCTAGTTTCTAAGACTTGAGATGGTCATCCATAAAAGATACATCAAGTTTAGGTACCTAAGAAAGACTTGGAGGCATGCCCTGAAGTATTTTGATGGTGATGTCACCAAAGTTCCCTCTTCTTGTTGAGAGCTCCATGACGATATCCTCAGAGTAGAAAACCAAGCTCCAAGCACCACACACGGTATTCCGCCTAGAGGCTGCATGATACACAGAAAAACACAATACTATGGGAGCACAAACACAGACTTCTTGGATGTTATGAATGCAGTCAAACTTATAGTCTATGACTGACCAAGCCACTATATGTTTTATTAAAGAACATATACAAAAGTGTCTGATGGCCATTTTGCCTTTCACATGGACACTAATGATAACAATCTCCCACTCTAGGCCAATATGGTAGAAGTAACTATGGGAGACAAATGAAAAATGATAAGCATTACATGAGTGTAAGTACACAAACTATATCTCCCACCTGATGGGCATATTACACAGTATACAAGTGACTGTGTAAGACCATGAATCAAGTAATCCCCATCAATTGACAACAATGTCAAAAGCTATCTTTTGGTAGAGCTTTAGTCAAAGCATCTGCAACATTCTCTTGAGTATGAACCTTGTCAAGAATAATGTGCTCAATGGCTAAGCAATATCTAATAAAGTGATACCTCACCTTAATGTGCTTGGACTTTGCATGATAGACCAGATTCTTAGCCAAAGCAATGGCAGTCTGACTATCACTCAACAAATGAGGTACATGTTGAAGTAGAGCCATATCACAAGCGAGACGAGAAAGCCACAATGCTTCCTTACATGCCTCACTTGCTTCAACATACTCTGTTGTGTACCTAAGTCAAGAAGACTCAAGGACTTGTGCCAAAGAGATTAAACCTCATTTGCAACACGTGCATATAGTGGGAAATTGACACACGCTTATATGTCAATCCGATCAAACAACCTAACCAAGTGTATGAGGACACATGCACACATGATGGAGAATGAAGTGGTTCAGCTGATATGTGTAAGAAAAGACTAATTCACCTCTCCAACTCACGTAAGGACTGTAAGCATCTGCCGTGATGCCACTTACAATAGTTTTCAGTAAATCGAGGATTTCTCCCAGCTCCGAACTCGGAATATAGTCAATAGGTACTCATTTCGAAGCTCTCAATGAGACGCATCTAATGGAAGTGGTTTCACTCGATTCTGACAACCCTGCTTCAAGTATGACCAAAATAGTGAATGGCGGGAAGTACCCACACTCACACCACAACTCCTACAAGCTCACACACACTACAACAGCTCAAAAACAGAGCTCTCCTTCTTCACAATGGCAAAAAGGTCCTGACAAAGGGTCACAAAGTGACTTATATACATGTACCCTAAATTTGGCCCTTTCACACAAGAGACCGACACTTTATTACTAAAAAGTGAATTTCCTACTAATTTACAAGGGAAATTTTACAACAAGATGGGATTATGCCACTAGAGGACTCCTCTAGTGTATTTGCATGGCTTGAGGGAATTCTCTAAGACTTTGAAGAAGAAAAATCATGCCCATTAATTTGAAAATTTTGGGGCTCTTCTTTTGTGCTTCTTTGCTCTGCAACACTCTCCCCCTCTTTGTCTTTATCGTCCCTTGACAGGCTTTACTTCTTGTCCTCAGCTTGTTTAAGAGTTCTGAATACATGCACCCAACGGTCGAAGCGGCAACAAGGACTCTCAGACAATTGGTTATCTTATCCGAGGTATGTCCTTTGCTTCAGTTTGCCCCTTGGTATTCCTTATATCACAACTCTAGGTTGCTGTATTCAATCGGGCTGCCACGCACACCATCAGTGACTAAGAATGTGCTGTTCTTACTCACCCTCTTCAACTTTTCAGCCTCTGCCTCTTTCTAACTTTTGGTCTTTTGATTTGTCTTTGTCTTCACACATCTGACCTGTTGTATTGCTTTGAGCCTGTTTACTTTGTTGACAACGCACGCTATCAGCGGAAGGATTACTACCTGCCAAATATTATCTTGCACTTCTTCATGTATAGTTCCTAGCCCTGGTCCGTCCTTCCCATGAAATGTCCTAGTTCAGATTGTTCTTTAATTCCATTCCTGAGGACCTTGCTGTTTCGCGTTGTTGCCTGATGCGTGCCCCTGCGGGGCTTTGGGCAGAGAGTAGTTTTTTCACTTTATGAGCTTCATTCTTTATTGAGCAATTTTTGACTTTGATCTTCTTCTCTTCTTGCTTGATTCCCCTTCCACACGTTCCTCCTCCTGAACTCTGTCGTCCCCGACAGGCTTTTTGTGGCGACGTGAATAGGTCTATATGGCTGCCTGCTCTCTTTGATTCAGCAAATTAGTGTGACATAGCATAAATTCTTTCCACTGTTATGACTTGACGCCATCCTCTGGTGCTTGTCGGTGATCCGCAAAAAAACTTGTTTCATAAGCCACCAGACGTGCATTAAGGTTTGAAGTCATCTTGACAAAAATTTTCGAATCTATTTCGAAGAAGCCAGTGAAAAATGCTTCTTCGAAAGTCTGCATGTATGTTGACGGCAAAAACATAAGTCTTGACCCATCAGGGTTAAGCTGCTCGGAATAGTAGAGAGATAAAAAACGAGCGCTTCGGGTCCTTGTGTAATGCCGATGAAATTCAAAAAAGTGTAGTTTGCATGCTGGAAGACTTTAATTACAGTTAATAGCATGCTGACAATCTTATTGGTCATTTTAACTGCTAAATTCGGGACAGTCGCATATCGTGCAATCCAAAATTCCATTGTTTTGACCATATATTCTTCCGTTGGTAGGTAATTATGTGGCGGACTAGGTAACAATGGGTAATTCAGCCATTGATTATTGATGCTTCCCAGTCGTTGTCCTTCCCAAAATTGCGACCAGGAGCATCTGCGAGGTATTGGACAAAATGCTAGATTTACCTCAAGCACGTATGGTGATGCTTCCCATTGTACCCGCAATGTAGGATTCTTTTCCAAAACTTTGGGTCTCCATATGGGATCAGTTTTTTCGAATTCTTCCTGAGTGTACTTGAATGTATCTTGGCTGAACTGGAGGTTGTGGTCCAGATCCTTATTCGTCGTAGTCTTTATATATTGTCGCATTTGTTCTTTAAGTAGCCCATATGGTACATTGAAAGGTTTCAAAATTTGATCCAGATTTTTGCTTTCGATTTGGGCCTCCTTCATTACCTGGATTATCTGATCTTCGAATTCAGTAGTAAGCTAGGACACCAGTAGTGCCCTTTCCGATCGGCTCAGTTCTGCAATGTCCCGAGTATTATGTTCAATTTGGACCTCTTGTTCCTCCCTTAGTGGCGAATGATACAAGGGGGGAGAGAGAGGACGTACCTCAGTCTCCTCAGTAGCCACTGCAGATTTTCGAACTACTGGTGGCCCCTCAATTTCCTTGTGTGCTAGTTGATCCTGTAATTGCTTTATCATTTCCTTATTTTGCTTAATTTCTTCCTGTGCCTGCAAAATTGTTTCCTTATTCTTCGTATTTCCTCTGCCACTATCACTAGTTGATCTGTGTCTTCTTTACACTGCAGTAGGTATCTATTCTCAGCTTTTTTCCATTTTGCCCTAAGAGCCGTGGTGTCTTCCATGTACCTCTTTTCCCACTCGACAATGGTGGTCTGCTCCTGCTTGAGCTGATCTGCATACTTAGCTATCTCGTCTTCCAATTCTTTGATATCCTTTTCTGGTCTTCCTTGAACTTCTACTGGTTGGTCACTTAGAAGGGTTTTCATGAGCTCTTTATTTCGGTTCCTTAGATTTTCGGCCTCTTCCATGTATACCTTTATTTGTGATTCTAGTAATTTACTCCTTGCATTTATTCGTGCCTTCTCCGCCTCGCTAGCTTCATATTTCTTTGTTAATTCCTGTAGTTGTTCTTTCAATCCGTCATTTTCCGTCTCTAGAGTTTCATTTTGCATTTTGATCCCTTGGATTTCCTTTTCTTTCTGTAGGAGCTGCTCCTTTGCCATCTTTAACTCATTAGAAAGATTCTTACCAATTTGTTGAAGTTCATGCTTGTCATGCATTGCTTGATCGTAGTCTTCATCAGCCTCAATCATTAATTGTTGTGTGTCCATTGCAGTTATGATCATGTCTTGCACTACTGGCTTGAGTTGAGCGATGTCGACATTCAACCATGTCCTAGGTATGCTTGGAGCTTCTCCAGTTTGCACATCTTCTCCTTGCTCTACATGGATGGTTTCGTTGTGGGGTTGTCTAATTTGTAATTGTATTTTTTGTTCTTTTTCTTCCTCATCCAATGTTAGTATATGATCAATGTCTACCCCTCATGATTGTATGCACATTTTGTAAGGCCCCCTTTATGAGGAGAAGCCAAGCATGCATTACCCAATTGATGGGAATCCCAACTTGAATGTTGGATGAAGGTCATATTGGACCATGTAAGATATTATAAGGAAAGGGAGTTATCAAGGTCCCCAATTGTGGGGTCCGGGGCAGCGGTGAGCAGCCCCGGCTGGGGGGTCCAAGGGGGCCAGCGGGCCCCTTGGCTGGGGGGTCCCAGGGGGCCAGCGGGTCCCCTGGTGGGGGTCCGGGGGCAGCGCCCCCGGCGCGACGGTAAAGGGAATATTCCCTGTCGGAGTCAGAAATCATTTATATTTGTTAGGTCGGTTCAACCAGTCTAAGCCGTGTATGGCAATTACGCGGGCGGTGGCCGCCCACGCTCTACCGCCCATGTATAGCCGTCCATGGCAGGCCACCCATGATCCTATATATACATGACTTCTGCACTACCTAAGACATTGAGTTGAGCCAGCATACCTCTACCTTGTATCTCCCTATCTAGAGTTGTCTAGATCACCATTTAAGCTCTACCTTGAGAGCGCACGGGTGGACAACGCCATCATCTTTGTACTTGCTGCTAGTAGAAAATTGTTGAGATTCTCCTATATCTGTTATCTTCTCTGTTATTGCTCCTGTGTTATATTGCGTAACTATTGTCTTACATCCAAATCAATGGCTTTTGTGGCACTCCCTTGAAATGTGACATCCATGGGGGAGGGTTCTGCCACCACCCTTATTGGTGTGAAGGGTTCCTCTTCTTCTACTCTCGCTTCTTGAGTCTCTTTCTTTGGTATCTTTATTGACACCTCGCTTATGGGTGTTGCCTCTTTGATAAGGATGGTGGAAGTCTCATTGATTTTGAGGACATGTGTCTCTTTTTGGTTTGCTTCCTTGCTTTTGGTGTCTTTAGTGGGGTGGACGGAGTTGTCATTTACCTTTGTTCCTTTGTCTGCTTCCGTGTAGTCAACTACATTCAACTCCTCCCATTGTCCATCATCCTTTGATTCACTTTGAATATCCACATTCAATAATGAAGTATCAGGTTCTTCTTGTTCATCTGAAGATGAGCTTGAATTATCCAACCCGATTTCTCTGTAACGGTGTACTTTTGTGAGTTTCTTTTTCACTTGCATCTCTTGGTGGGCCTGCTGATAATGGTGCCCTTGCACTGGTAAATTGACTTGCCCTTCTATATATTGATGTGTATCCTCAAAGGCTTGAGTTAAATCTTCCTCTGTGATCAGCCTTTTCTTTGGAAGTACGTGCATTCTTTTCATGGCTGGAACTTCCTCTTCCACTTGCTTCACTTCCCTTAATCTCTTTGTGCCTCTCATTCTAGGTTGAGAGCTAGTTTCTGCCTCATCCACAATCTTGACTCCCCTTTTCTTTTTAGGAACTGTGGCGTCTTTGGCATACTTAGCTATAGCAGTCGAAGGTGGCATTTCCTACATGTGCTCTCTAATGCCTAAAGCATGGTAAATCAATATTTTCAGTGCGACACTTCCATTGAGGAACTTCTTATTATTCCATTGCTTTTTTGCTTCAAATAGTCTTTCCTGTATGTAAGGAGTCAGATTAATTTTATTTCCAATCTGTTTGATCGCATGTGAGAGCAGTTGAACAATGATCTTTTGCGGAGCCGTGTATCAATGCATATTTGGGAAGCATAAGTGTTGGTGGATAAGTCGAACTTCTTCTTCTATGTCGGCTTTGTTAATGTCTGTGAACGTTCTGGTTTTTGCTCCTTGACTCTCTTCTTTCACTACCGTGGTTCCATCTTTTTCCCATCCAAAAGCTTCCTTAATCAAGTCATGTGTAAACTGGATGACTACCCATTCACCTACTTTATCCATCACTCTAGCCTCAGGCACCAATGGATCATGCAGTGCTGACTGTAATGTGTTCATGACCTGTGTGCACCTTTGAAAGTCGGGCTTATAGTGCTTTCTTCATGATGGCAATTGTAGATGGGAGTTCATGCAAAACTCTGAAGTTTTGGGACATGATCGGAAATTGATGATCTGTATCCATGATTTTTATAGTTGCTAGGAAGAGACACTCCCCAGCCGGTTGATCTTCTCGAAACCAGTGTCCCTTTGCCTTGGTGATGCTCTGGGGAGGAAATTCCAATACTTCCTCTTGTACTATTGCTTCAGAATCTTCAGAAGCCATCTGTGCTTTTAAGGAAAAGTGGATTAGCTTCAATGGAAAGTATAGGAACTGTGTAGTGCATTGCAGTGATTTGTTGTCATTCTATCACTCCGTTTCCCATGGTTCTATAAGTGAGGTCTCTTACCACATCTTTTTATTTCTTTTCCTGAAAGAAAACAAGCATTAGTGTAGCCGAAGCATTTATTTATGTACATAGTAGGTCCATTCCTAAGAGAGTGGAAGCTATGCCCTAATTTTCATTGGAGAATGTGCACTACTACTTTTATCATGTAAATCATGTGCGGAATGCTTGGCCTTGTAATGTGGCCCTATTATGCATACTTTAGGTGCATTTGATACTTCATGAGTGCAATTGGAATCTTTGCTGTTCTGATGGTCCATGTTGTGTGGTATCTTTCGCTTCCAAATCCACTTCGTTGTCATGACATTCCATGTCTTCTCTCTGGTCCGTCGAACTTCATGTTTTTCTTTTGATGTCCTAGTGATTGAGGTTTTACTCTTCATGTTTCTATGATGAGTTTGTTTTGGCTGCATTACTTGAATGTCACGATGTAATGTATCCGTCTGTTTGCTTATCTCTTGCGTGGCTGTTTGTCTGACCTTCTTGGGAATCCATATTTGTTGTCGTACCCTCTGAGCTTCAATCAAAGGCTTAGGGAGCCATATTTGCAAGAGTCGTTTTGTTGCAGATTTTAGTGATGTTGCTTTCTTGTTCTCCTTTTTCTCCTCATGAGTTGGTGTTGGCGTCACTGATTTCTGCACTTGATCCTTGCGTACCCATTTGAATTTTTTCTTCCCTTGATGCGAGTATCTGAATGTTGTCTTCTCCATTGGTAATCCTTCTGTCATATGAAAGACTTCATGAGAATTGGTTTCCTTATTGTCTGGCCATTCATCCACTAAATGGGATGATGTCACCTCTTTCTTGGACACATTAGAGTTTAAGCTTCTTGCTTCTTCTATTCTGGTTTCAGAAGTATTGGGGTTGAAGTCATGTTCCACTAGCTCTTCTCTGCATTCTTCTGCACTCTCGATGGTTCTTGGTTGTGGTAAAGGCTTCTCTCCTAATAGACTAAAAAATTCCTTGTGTCCTATCTTGGCTGAAATGTAGCCTTGAGCTAGGTCGATGTTGACTTCATTTTCAATTATCCAATCCTATCCTAGGATCAACTCTTCTATTAGATCTTCATCTCTGCACACTAAGACTCGTTGTTCCATGGAAGAATTTCCTAGGTGCAGGGATACGTTAGTTACTCCCATGCATTCTATGACTTGACCTCCAATTCCTATCATTTGGGCTTTTGTGGGACTCATAATCATTTGAAGATCTTTTATGACCGTATTATGTATGCAACTAAGTCCTGCTCCTAAGTCTATTAAGGCATTTATCAATTTTTACTTTGTCTTGCCAATTCCTAGGTTTAAATAAGGCTGTGACATGTAGGAATTTGTCGTGTCAGATTTATGGACTTGGTAATTAGCCATAGGGATAGGCTCTTCTCCTTGGAGATACCGTTCATCCCTTTGCCTAATCCATTCTTTCCTTTTCTTGATGTGTTCTAGCGCTTCTTGTCGAGCCTCCTCTCTAATCCGTTCCTCCTGTTTCTTCCTATTTTGAGCACCTACTAAACGTGTTAACATTTGATCCGTCAATGGCTCCATGAACCGTTTCACTCTGCATCCACTTATATAGTTAGGAAGAACGTCTCCATCTAAAGTGGCTAGATTAACTGCTCCACTAGTAGAGATCCTATTGATGATCAGAGGTCCATATCTGCGTTTTTGTAACTTCTTGGCATGTTGCTTGAAGGTGTAAACCAGGACTAAGTCTCCTTCTTTAAGTCCCTTGTCTTTTATATGTGCATCATAATATGCCTTTTGTCTTCTCTTGGCTGCATAGATTCGTGCTATCGCTTGTAACCTAGTTTCATGTAACTTCTCAATTTGGTCTAGTTGTTGGGATAATTC
Organism: Ceratopteris richardii; assembly: GCA_020310875.1. Classification (NCBI taxonomy): domain Eukaryota; kingdom Viridiplantae; phylum Streptophyta; class Polypodiopsida; order Polypodiales; family Pteridaceae; genus Ceratopteris; species Ceratopteris richardii. The sequence continues at coordinate 90,712,748 of CM035442.1, read as the reverse complement.
ATGTCCGTTCCACTCATACTGTTGGACTACTCTCAATGTTGGAATTAAAAAATCGATTGGAAAAATTGCATTCTGCACGTACACTAAATTGAATGGGGTAGTTCCAATGGCAGTCTTGTATGCAACTCGGAAGGCCCAAACTGCATGATGCAATGGTTTGTCCCAATCAGACCTCCCATTATTGACAATCTTTGTCAATACTGTGCATAATACCTTGTTGGAACTTTCCGCTTGACCATTGGCTTGGGGATGGTATGGGGCTAATTTTTTGTGGATCACTAAAAATTCATTCATTAGGGATTCTATTACTTCGTTAAGGAAGTGCGTTCCTCGGTCATCACAATATCAATTGGTAATCCAAAACGAAGGAATATATGTTCAAAAAGGAACTTAGCAGTGGTTTGAGCATCGTTCTTTCTAGTAGCCTTCGCTTCTACCCATTTTGTCAAGTAATAAGTGGCTACTACGATGTACTCAGCATGCGATCCTTTGGCCGGTGGATTAATGGGTCCTATGAAGTCAATACCCCATTTAGAGAATGCTCTCTCACACACCATAGGTCTCAATGGCATGTCATCTCTCCGAATTGGGTATTTAGCCCCTTGGCATGTTTTACAACTTCGCACATATGTTTCAGCGCCCATATGTGTGGCTCAAGTGTAAGCACCACCTCCTTTACTTGTCAATCTGCGGAGACGTGAGGACCGGTATGAAGACCACGAGCAAGTGAAGGCACAAGTGCATGAGTGAAAGCACACAACCATGCACACACATACACACATACGCGCACAAGGTAAGATCGAAGAGAGGAACAATGGAAGGGTTTTGATTACAAAAGAAATCTATTACAAAACTGAAATCTACAAGAAGCTAACCTCAAAAATGAGCTCTCTAGCTCTTTTTATAGTTTTTGGACTAGTTTTGGCCCTGTCCAGACCTAGTTTTCGGGCTAGTTAAAAATTAGGTTCCAGGGCTTATTTGAGGGCTCAAATGAAGTCTAAAAATCATGAAAATTGGTAGGATGATACTTCTAATACTCCTCAAGCTCGAGGACTCCTCGGCTTGAACAAAATGGAGTTACAAAAATAGAAAATGGTATTTACAATGATTTTAAGTGATGAGAATCACTATTTTTGTAGGGGATTCTTCTGATAATTGGACATGTACTTCTTGGAGCTCCCTACTTGCTCCCTCTTCTTGTGTGTCCACTTCTTTGATGTGCTTCTATGCTCTGTCATTGGTCTTGAGCTTCAACACTCCCCCCCTCTCGAGTCTGTCGTCCCTGACAGACCCTTGTTGTAGTGGTTGTTCCATGTAGCACTTTGAGAGGTAGTGTCCATCTTGTGTGAACAAGATCCTTCTATCTATCTATTGTAGCAGGTTCGGTTGTCTGATTCTTCCTTTTTCATTGTGAGTTATTGTAAGGCTTAGTTCTTTGGTATGTGTTGCTTCCTTGGATTCTAGCAAGACAGTGTCCTTGTGAGCTCCCAAAAATCGGCTCGTTGCTCAAAAGAGGTTGTCAAGGTTGAGTTGGAGCAACTGCGGGCTTCGACTTGCTTCCTAGGTATTGATGTTGTCCCTGTGATATCCTAAAGAACTTCCAAAGGTGATGTTCATTGTACTCGTAACCCATATTGAATGATGGGTAAATGTGTTGGTGCATGGGTTGAAGAAAATATGTGCCTTGTGCACGGCCTTGTCATGTAGCCCTATGCATGCATACTAGGGAAATGCATTAGAAAACATGGTGCAAGAAAGTAGGTCTTGAGCAGATTGCTCAAGGGTATGCTGATGAAGAGGTTTCCTAATCTAGCAGTGTTGTCATGATACCCAAGTAGAGGATTCTTACCATGAAAGGTCGATCGATAGTCTGCTCTTCATGTTGTACACCCAGCATTGTGATGGACCATCAGCTCGTCTTTCATTGTCGATGAGTGTCCATGTTGATGGATCACTGATGAAACTCTTTGAGTGTCGCGCCCTATCCCCTTTCTTCAAAGCAACATTTGCCAAATATTGAGAATTGAATTTCTTTATATTCCTTGGCAAACATCATTGGGTAACTACACCAAGCTTAGTTTCACACCTTCTCTTTAGCTCACCCTAAGCAGGAGTCTTCTCACCTTCAAACTCTTCCCTCCTACCATGGTAAGGGGAAACAATAGTTGTGGATGCCATGTTCCTGCCAAGTACTTGACATCTACCAGATAAGGCAACAATAATAGTAGCTGCTAGCCGAGACACACTTCTATCCAAGCCATGGTTCCACCTTCAACTAAGCATGACTTATTCATGTTCCATAACCAAACCTGGGAACAAGCTCTTTTTTTTCTTTCTTTCTTCTTTTTTTTTTTTTACTACCATGTCATAAGCAAGAAGACAAATGTTAGTATTAGAAAACATAGTTGACATATGTCAATGTGCTCTTGTGCATGGGACTCTCAAATGTGTCTATGCACGGCCATGTAATGTGGCCCTATAATAATGCATACTTTGGAAATGCATGACCTGAATGGTGCATAAGACAGGGTTGTGCAAGGAGCACATGGTTGTCGCTTGTTGAGGCTTTCGATGTTATTTGCAGATGCTATGGCAGCCTTTGTTAGAAGTATCCATTGGATCCCCGAATGACAATTGATACTTCCTCCTTATAGGGATCCATTTGAGATTATTCTTCACTTGTTTAGTGATCTCCTTTGGCGGCTCCATGTTTGGATGCGTTCTTGAGGCTTTGATCCTGCGTGGTTGGCACTGTGGTTCTGTGGGGCCTAGCGATGCTTTTGGTTTCCATACCCATATCCTTGTAAAAGAGGTTCGTTGATATTTTTTGGAGCTCTATATTTGATTTAGTCCCTTACCTCGCCTTGTTGTCTTTGTTGTGCAGGTTGTTGCCTTGAAGTCCCCCCCTCGATTCTTTCTGAGTTTTGGCTTGATTGCTTTGTGTCCTTCGATTGGAAGTGGTCTTTCTTGAAGATAAGTCATGGTAGGCCTAGACCATAGATTTTGAAGTCTAGTGTGAGGGGGCTGATTTTGTACAAGGGCTTTCTTTGGTACCCATATCATAGTGCGATTCGGTTGGGCTCTAAGTAATTTCTTGGCCACCTAGATTTTCTTGATGTTACCAAGAAAATGTGATTTCTGTTTCTTGATGTAAGGGTCTTTTGGGCCTTCTATGCGAGTTTTTTGAGAAAACTCATCTTTACATGGGGAATGCAACAAAGGTTGATCTTCTATACATGCATCAGACTTATGCAAGGGGTCAATGGGTAGTGTTGTTGGAGATTGATCTAGAGATTCATCGATACATTTAACCGTATTACACATTGAATCTCTAGATGTACAAATGGGTGATGCATTGTCATGATTGACCATCGGTTTGACATTATTCTCCACATCAATGATACCTGGTATTTCTTGATCATCTTCTTCTTGATCATGTGAGTGTAGATCATCCCTGCTTATGGTTTCATGAGGGGAATCCAAATTTACAGGAAGAGAGGGTCCTTCCACATCCCCCAAACACTTTAAGTCCTCCATTTCTCCATTCTCCAAGGTTTCCTGTGATCTACTCAAAGAAGGATTAGATTCAAAAACATGAGTAGAAAGAAAATTTTTTTCATGAAAAGCACACTCTTCGAAAAGATGACTTTGCCCCCAATTATCATAAGGTGGATAGTCATTAGGATTTTCCATAGACATATATGTAGAAGCACGGGTAATAGGTGGAGAAGACACCTCAAATTCTTGATGATTTTGTGTAATGAACCTTTGGGTGCCAATGATCAAGTCTTCATCTATACAATCCATGACAAAGAATGTTTCCAAAAATTGCATATCATCCACCATAACAGGTAACACAACTTGACCCATGCAATCATAATGTTCACCATCCATGAGGATAGAAGAGTGAGTTGTTGGTTGAATGTTCTCTAAGATAATGACCACTAGGTCAATATGAATTAAATTCCACTCACAATTAGGATTGATATAAACACCCAACCTTCTATGGTCATATCCTATTCTGATATCCACAAAAGTATTATCATATTCTCTTGTTGCAAATAAGGATCCAACCCCCTTAGACATTTCCCCCGTTTCCTTGACTCCTTGCAATTTTTCTCTAGATGTTTCATCCTCATGTGAGATTATTTCATGCACTTCATGTTCATCTCCCTTCTCTTTTCCCATCTTAGCCCCCTTTCTTCTCTCTTTTGCTTTTTTCTTTCCCATGATGCAATTTTTCTCCCTCTTGATATTGCAAAAAAAATCCTTTGGAGCCCCCTTGGTTTCTTGGTCCCACTTGAGGGTCAACTTCAAATTATCCTACCTGAAAATTAACAGGCTCTTAGGGATCAAAACAGGCAAATAGGACCTTTTGGAAAAAATCGCAATTTTGTGAAATCAAGAGAATCGCGATTTTGTAAACTTCAAGAGAATCGCGATTTTGTGAACTTCAAGAAAATGGCGATGCTATGAAATTAGAGAATCGCGATCCTGTGAAACCAAGAGAATCGCGATCCTGTGAAACCAAGAGAATCGCGATTTTGTGAACTTCAAGAGAATCACGATGCTATGAAATTAGAGAATCGCGATCCTGTGAAACCAAGAGAATCGTGATGCTGTGAAATCAGAGAATCGCGATTTTGTGAACTTCAAGAGAATCGCAATTTTGAGCAGAGAATCGTGTTTTCACAGAATCGTGGTTCACAAAATCGTGGTTCATAGAATCGTGGTTCACAGAATCGTGTTTTCACAGAATCGTGTTTTTGGCTCAAAATCGTGATTTTTGAGAATCGTGATTTTGAGCAGAGAATCGTGTTTTTGAGAATCGCGATTTTGAGCAGAGAATCGTGTTTTCACAGAATCGTGGTTCACAGAATCGTGTTTTCACAAAATCGTGTTTTCACAAAATCGTGTTTTCACAGAATCGTGTTTTAGAGAATCGTGTTCTAGAGAATCACGATTTTGTCTCAGAGAATCATGGTTTTCAAAATTTAGAGAATTGCGATTTTGAGCACAAGCACAGAATCGTGTTTTCTCAGAATCGTGTTTTTTTGGATGAAAATCGTGATTTGTGAGAATCGCAATTTTGAGCACCACCACAGAATCGCGATTCTAAGAATGACCACATAACCGTGATTCTTTCAACAAGCTTTTAGGCGGGAAACAGAAAATCGTGATTTTTCAAAAAATTTGAATTTTCAGAGAATCGCGATTTTCATCACAGAATCGCGTTTTTTGGCGGGAACTTCGGATTTTTGAGCGCCGAGCAATGGCGACCTCCGTATGAGCAGAAAATCATGAAAAACACAGGCGCTTGCTCTCCCTTGCACATCCTAACTCCTTCCCACACAATAATGCATTAAAAATGCTATGAAAATGGTGAAAATGCACTAAAAAACAAGAAATTTCTATGAAGAAGAAGATGGAAGAAGGTGGAGAAGATGATGATGATGAAAATGAAGAGGAAAAATCAGAAAATGAACAAAAATGACAGTTTTGTTACCTTCCAACGTCGCAAATCTACGATCTTACCATCACAACGCTCCTCCTCGAAGCTCTCTCCCCGACAACGGCGCCAAAATTTGGTGTAGCTCAAGCGTAAGCACAACCTCCTTTACTTGTCAATCCACGGAGACGTGAGGACCGGTATGAAGACCACGAGCAAGTGAAGGTACAAGTGCGTGAGTGAAAGCACACAACCATGCACACACATACACACACACGTGCACAAGGTAAGATCAAAGAGAGGAACAATGGAAGGGTTTTGATTACAAAAGAAATCTATTACAAAACTGAAATCTACAAGAAGCTAACCTCAAAAATGAGCTCTCTAGCTCTTTTTATAGTTTTTGGACTAGTTTTGGCCCTGTCCAGACCTAGTGTCCGGGCTAGTTAAAAATTAGGTTCTAGGGCTTATTTGAGGGCTCAAATGAAGTCTAAAAATTATGAAAATTGGTAGGATGATACTTCTAATACTCCTCAAGCTCGAGGACTCCTCGGCTTGAACAAAATGGAGTTACAAAGATAGAAAATGGTATTTACAACGGTTTTAAGTGATGAGAATCACTATTTTTGTAAGGGATTCTTTTGATAATTGGACATGTACTTCTTGGAGCTCCCTACTTTCTCCCTCTTCTTGTGCGTCCACTTCTTTGATGTGCTTCTATGCTCTGTCATTGGTCTTGAGCTTCAACAATATGTAAAGTTGGCCACCACAAGCCTGCGAAGAGAATCATTTTTGTTGTTCTCTCGGCTGAAAAATGACCTCCTGCTGTACCGGTGTAAGCCATCTATAATATGGGTAAATACTCTCCTTCATGAACACATAATCGTAATTGGTTGTCTTTTCCTCTTCTAAACAAGTTTCTTCCTATGAGAACATAATCCTTGCTCATCTCCTCTAGGGATCGTTTTCTAGCCAAGCTAACTCCTTCCTCATGTTCTCCTGTCTTGAGGAATTTCACTAATGTTTTACTCCAATTGGGTGCTATCGTTGAAAAAGGTATGGATGTATGATCCTTTGGGATTGTCTCCTAGCATTCTGCACAATTACTTACGTAGTCATGGACATCCTTGGGCATGTCCAGCCAGTATAATCCTAATCTCTTTAATTCCCTGAAGGTTCCATGAGTCCCTTGGTGTGTTCTCCATTTGTTCACATGTGCTTGTTCAATTAGCTTTGTTTGTTTGTCCTCCTCGACACATCTTAGCAAAACTCCATTGGGTTCCTTATAGTACACACTTCCCGCAATAATATGCAAGTTTCTTGATTGGAGAATTTCCTTTGTGCTATCCTTATTGATTGAATGTTGTGGGCCATGGGTGAGTATAGGAATTAATTTCTCTGCCCACTTTGGACAAACTTCCAGATTAAACAAATAAGTGTTTGGCAGATCATCGGGTACTCCACTTGGTGGTTCTCCATGTGTTAACCTTGAAAGGTGATATGCTCTTACATGGGTATTCCCCTTTTTTACTATCACTTCAAAGTCAAACTCCATTAATAGTAGAAACCATCTTACTAGTATTCCCGTGTTACAGGGCTTATTGACTAGGTACAATAAGGCCTGATGGTCTATGAAGAACTTGAATTTGTTGGCTAAGAGATAGTGTCTAAATTTCTTCACTGCATAGACTATTCCTAATCCTTCTCGCTCAGTAGTGGTATAATTACGTTCAGCTTGATTTATTTGTCTGCTTGCATAGGTAATCGGATGATCTAATTTTCCTTCATTGGCTGGTTGGGCTAAAACACATCCTACTACGTAATTAGAAGCATCAACATGAATATGAAAAGGCTTGTTCCAATTTGGTGTTTTCAGAATTGGAGACGTGCTAAGCCTCTTCTTTAACTCATTGAATGCCCTCTCACATTCCTCTATCCAAGTGAATTGAGTTAATAGCACATACAGAGGTGTGGCTATTATGGCATACATGTGGATAAAGCGACGGTAATATCCACAATGTCCCATAAATGCTTGCACCTCTTTCGCATTCTTTGGTCTAGGAAGCTCTAATATGACCTTAATCTTGTCCTCATCCGTGGATATTACATTCCTAGAGACTATGTGTCCTAGGATCTTTCCTTGTCTTACCGTGAAGACACACTTCTCTGGGTTTAAACAGACTCTGTACTGTCTACATTTATTAAATATCTTCCTCAACTCAGGAATGTGATTGTGTCTTTGATTGGAGTATGTACACAGGTCATCTACATATACTTCCATGCTCTTTTTCAAGAATTCCTTGAAAACATGACACATCAATCGTTGGAAAGTAGCTGGTGCATTCCTAAGTTCAAAAGGCATCACTCGGAAAGCATAGACTCCCCATTCGGTCACGAATGTGGTCTTATGTTGATCCTCAATAGCAATAGCTACTTGATTGTATCCTAAGAATCCGTCTAAGAAGCTATAGACTTCTTTTCCTGCGACCCTTTCCAATAGATGGTCAGTGATGGGTAGTGGGTAACTGTCACGTATGGTGGCTACGTTCACTTTCTTCAAGTTAATGCACACTCTCAATTTTCCGTTTTTCTTAGGCACAACTACTAATGACGATACCCACTCGGTGTGTTCTATCTCATATATGAATCCTGCCACTAGTAACTTGTCTATTTCTTCCTTAATTTTAGCAGCATAGATCTCATTGTATGTATAAGGGCGTTGTTTTGATGGTTTTGCATTTGTTGTCATTGGGATCCTATGAGAACAAATCGAGGGTTCCACGCCTTTGAGATCCTTATATGTCCATCCGAACACGTCTCGATATTCTCAGATCAGTTGTATGAGTTCTTCTTCCTCTTCGACTGATACATCTTTGCCTATGTATGTGCATCGTTCTTCTCCATCTTTGAGTGTTACTATAATTTTTTTTGTTTGTTCTTTGTTGTCATATGCTTCTCCGTCTCGGGCCTCTCGTTTAGGCATTTGAATGGCTACCTTTCGCTCTTCCATGTTGATTTCGTGACAAAAGCTTGTTCACTGACAAGACTGTGGAAAATTGCCATGCCTCAACTAGAACTAAGCTAGAGTGATATTAGAACACCTCTATAATCATTAGTAGCTTAGCAACCCTCTGAAAGTGAAACCTTTATAACTGTATTTAGTGAGAACTGAAAATTCACTTTACAGAAAGCTTTGCGTTTCCTTCAAGCTTTAATTCTGAATTGATTTACTTCAAACTTTACACTACTGTGTTTGCTTACAGTTAGATAATCTTTCCGTTACTTAACTGTGCAAAAACTGTATTTTGAACTCGCCAAAATTTCACCGGAACTTCACTAGATTGTCACCGAAATATCACCGTAATCTTACCGGAATCAACTACAATTCTGTTTGTAATTACTTCAAATGATTGTAGATGAAGTAGGGAAGTAATACCTGAGCTTCCTTCAGTAATTGAACTCTTTCTGAAGTTTAAGAAAAAACTTCACCAGTTCAAAATGCCTTTTTACGGTCAGACTTTGTACTGTGCACTTGTCTCGTTTCACAAAACTCTTTTGATCAGTTTGTAGTTCAGACTCCTAGCTTCAAGATGAGCTATCACTCATGAAAGTCTTTACATTGTGTTATGAGATTTAACTCTCAGAAGTACCGGAAAATGTTTAATGAGAAAAAATTGTAACTCTTAACTAGCTTTCACAGTAACATGAAATTACTTAGATTTCTTCACATACAAAGAATGCGCTCAATCTTCCACATGAACATGTGTTTTCTATTAGAGAAGATGTGTACAAAATAGCTTGGCCTCACTTTGCTCATAGCTATGGAAAACTCTCCTACTGTGAGTAGTTATTCCTTACCATCTCTCTTAGATGAATACCCAACAATTCAGGTTCTATTATTCATCTCTACATACCCAATCTCTGGCGTCTTCTATATCACTAACCTCAGTTTCTATATGCGCTATTCTATTCCGGTTCTATGCACTCTCTCTCATTCTTGCGAAACATATATGCCATGATCTGTATATGTAACTTCCATTCCAAGGAAGTATGATAACTTTCGTAGATCACTGATCTTGAATTCTTTTTCAAGTAATCTTTTTACTTCCTTGATTCCTTCATCTGAGGTTCCTGTGATTATTATGTCATCTACATAAATACAAATGTAGATCATACCTTCATCTGTTCTCTTAACGAGTAGACTTGCATCAGCCTTCGAGCTTTGGTATCCAAGATCATTGAGATACTTCACAAGTCTGTAATTCCAAGCTCTTGGAGCTTGCTTCAATCCATAGAGAGCTCTCCTTAATCTGCAAACATGATCTGGGTAACTGGAACTTAGAAACCCTTCAGGTTGTTGCATGTAAACTTCATCTGATATATATCCATTCAGAAATGCATTCTTTATATCCAGCTGACTTAGCTTCCATCCTTTTGATGCTGCTATAGCAATCAATGTCCTTATGGTTGACATCTTTGCCATCGGGCTAAACGTCTCATCATAATCTATGCCATGTGTCTGAGCATAGCAAACACCTTTATTTCCAATCACTTTCTTACCATTTGGTTTTGGAACAAGTTCCCAAGTCTTGTTCTCTTCAAGAGCATTGAACTCCTCCTTCATTGCTTCTTCCCATTGTTTCTTACCTTTTGCTTCACCATAATTCTGAGGTTCTTCATCTTCCTTTACTAAGTAAGCATAGTTTTTCTAAGTTAAATAAGAAGTGTCATAGGAATACCTTGTTGGTTGTTTCCTTACTCTGTTTGACCTTCTTAGCTTATATTCTTCATGTGTATCTGAATACACATCTTCATCAAATCTTGGTTCATCTTCGTTTCTCATACCTGATCCAATCCTGAACGTACTTGCCTGCATATGATCTTCATCTCCATTCACCTGCATATGTGATTTTCCTTTTTCTTTCCTTCTTATCTCTTCTTCAAGTGTTTCAACACTATGCTCTTTATCTGTATACCAGCTCTTTCCTTCATCAAATGTCACATCTCTGGAAACAGTAAACTGTTTGGTTAGAGGAATCCATAACCTGTAACCCATTTGTTTTTCATCATATCCGATAAACACATATTTTTCAGCTTTGGTTCAAGCTTATGTCTAAGTTGTGATGGTACATAAGCATAAGCAACTGATCCAAACACTTTACAATGATCAAGTGTTGGTTTCTTGCCCCACCAAGCTTTATAAGGGGTCATCCCATTTAAAGCTGTACATGGTAATCTATTTACCAGATATGTTGCTGTATTTACAGCCTCAGCCCAAAGATAATTTGGACAATTCTTCTCCTTTAGCATTGCTCTTGCAAACTCAACTAGAGTTCGCTTTCTTCTTTCTGCTACTCCATTTTGTTGCGGTGTATACCTGCAAGTTATTTCTCTTTTGATACCTGCATTCCGCAGATAATCATTGAAATCTCGAGAAAAATATTCTCCTCCTCCATCAGACCTTAGTCTTTTGAGTTTCTATCCTGTAAGTCTTCCAGCATATGCATGAAAATGCCTGAAAGCTTCAAATACTTCTGACTTCTCTTTCAAAACATAAAGAGTTATCCATCTTGTTGCATCATCAATAAAAAGAACGTAATACCTTGAGCCGCTAATAGATCCTTCTTATGTTGGTCCCGATACATCTCTATGTATAAGTTCTAACACATCATCGTGTTTGTACGCTTTCTTCTGAAATGGTAACATGTGGGCTTTTCCCATCTGACAGGCTTCGCACTTGTGAATCATATGTTGATTCTTCATATTTGGTAATCCTCTCACAGATTGTTTCTCCACCATAGTTTTGATTCCTGTTTCATTAAAATGTCCTAACCTCTTATGCCAGAGGTCTAACTCTGTGAATACTTCATCACCATGTGTGATCAAGGCTTGACCAACATTTCCTTGTACTTTAAGAGTAAAAAGTCTACCTTCCTTTTTACCATGGACAATCTGATTGTATCCATTCTCTGGATCTTCAACAAATACTCCTTCATTTGTAAACCTGACTTGAAAACCTTTTTCTACTATCTGACCCACACTGATCAGATTCTTCGGGATTGTTGGAACATACAAAACATTTGTTAGTAGGTCAGCTCCATTCTTACACTTTACTTTTCCAATTGACCTTACATTATGTTTTGTGTTATCACCTGTCTGTACTGTATGATTTGAAATACCTCCTCCAAGTTCTGATAACAATTCTATATTTCCTGAGAAATGATTTGAACAACCAGAGTCAATATAGAATACCTTGAGGTCTTCGTTCTCTGTCACACTTATCGGGTTCATCATCAACGTTGTATGACTGTCATTCTGTGTATCATTCACATAATTGTAGTAGGTAGTGTTGTGAGACTGATTCTGTCCCCAACTTCGTGCTCCACCTCTACCATATCCGCCTCTTTGGATTTGTCTTCCTCTTTGATATCTTCTGCTTTTGCCTCTACTGTTATTGTTCTGATTCTGACTTGATCCTTGAGAATTATGCCAGCAATCATGAGCCAAATGATTGCTTAATCCACAGATCTAACAAGTCTTCTTGTTGTTAGTCTGATTACCTATTCCTTTACCTCTTTTACTTCTTACGTTACCTCTTCCTCTTGCATTATTTGCTTGAGTATACATCTCTTCTTCATCTTTTTCTTTACATTTATCACCTTTCTTCTTATTGTTTGCGTACATGGCCGAACTATGTCCTTTATCTCCATCTGTCTTCAAATCTTGCTCAAACGTTAACATTAGTCCAAGCAACTGATTTAAATCTGGTACAAAATGATTTAAAGAAAGTTCAGTTGAGAGTACGAAAGGTTTCCACCTTTCATCTCCTCTCAATCCTGCAAGCACTTGTGCTATCAACCTGTGATCTTCGATATCTTCATCAATAGATCCAAGACTATCTGCCAAGTCTTTCATCTTAGTGACATAATCACTAATGCTTTGACTTTGCTTTTTCTTGAATGTTGTAAACTCTGACCATAAGCTAGCCTTCCTAGCTTTTGTCGTATTTTGGAAATGATCTTCCAATGCTCTCCATATGTCTTTCGCTTTCTCCAGACCTCTAATGTGCGGTAGTAGATGATCTGTAACTGTATTGTAGATATAAGCTCTTGCCGTTGCATCTTTCTTCTGCCACAGCTTCAAGGCTTCTTGTTGGAAAAACAATGTTCCTATTGGTCCATTCTATCCAGAGTTTACAGGATGTGTACAAGCTTTTATACTCCCTTAAGCTGACGGCCGCGTAACAGCATGTGTAGTTATCAAACTCAGATCTTGTACATACTAGATCCTTGGCGGCGTGGATAGGTCGCTATCCTCCCAAATCTCCGACCAGAGATCAAATCCCACGCCCAGTGACAGCGCAACGCTGATAATCTTTTACTATCATATTTTTGGAAAAACGTGAATGGCGGATGACGAAGCTTTTTCCTAGATGAGTTTTTCGCATAGCGATCGTGGTTTTAATTGCTTTTGGGAGAAGCTATTGAAGGACAACAAATACTATATAAGAAGCACCTTGGGTCACTTCTATTCATCCTTCACCTAGTATTCAACACAAGCTTGGAGCTTCGACCTCAATAGAGGTGGTGTTTCTTCTAGCACATGGGGCAGCCATGGTGCTAACTTGAAGCATGTTGAGGAGTAGCTATGGAGTTCTTCTTAATGATTCTTCTTGAAGAAGATGAAGGGTGTGCTCACACTCTAGCTCATGGAGAGGAGGTTATCTCTTGTTCATGGCAAGAAGACGTGGTCATTAGCAGCTTGATGGTGAGGATCAGCCATCTACATGGTGTATTTGAAGATTGTCTTCTACAAGATGATATCAACTTGAAGATTGTCTTCTACAAGAAGATGTTGGGCTACTTCAAAGACATTGGATGGTGGTTAACATAAGATTTACATCTTATGTTAAGTATTCAGGTACATATTCTCTTTATGCACACAGGTACTACTTGAATTTTATGGAGGCAGTGGCGTTCATATCAGGAGGAGTCCTATTCGGCATAGGTACAAGAGAAACAGTACATATATGCTTTATGCATATTTTGATGAGGTGTTTAAGAAGGTGTGTTCACATGAGTTTGAGGATTTCTAGCAGCAAACTTGTTAGCATTCTATGCTATTTTATAAGTATGTGATCTTTTCACCCACGTATCTGACTTAGGGTCTTCCATAGCCTAAGTTCAGATGAGGGTTTGTCGATTATCAGTTTCACACTGATCCTTCCTCTTTCAGTCACTCATATTCACTCTTCTATAACCTATTAGTTCACACATCTCATGTATATTCAGATTACTGCCCATACATCTGAATATGTTTGTTACATTGTACATTCACTCATTCATCTATTTCTCATCACATAGAGTGGTTGAGAGTTTTGCTCCCACATTGTACATTGAACATTGGAATATATGATACTATGAGTAAGCGATGGCTTACGTAACACCTTACACATGTCATCTATTCTTTCTCTATCTTTGTCTCATCATTTGTATGATTAAGTTATGATATGTTCATGTTTTGTCAATATGGAAGATTGCTGGAATTAATGTTGTACATGATTGGAACTATGGAACCATGGACGTGTGACATGAGCCAAGGGCCTACCTCACTTTCAACATTTGGTATTAGAGCACTAAGGTTTTGGTTACAAAACTTTAGATCTTTGGTATCAATGCATTAAGGCTCATTCATATCTCAGGTTCCCAGAATTCCAGATTTACAACATATGATTTGAAAGCATCTTCTAATATTTGACATTTGACATACACACTTAATCTTGATGAGTAGAGATTTGAGAATTAGACACTTCAGTTACATGTGTATTCATCAGTGTGGAGTATGAAGTTGATGATCTGTTAGCATCCGAATATTTTTGGAAGAGTATGCAAATACTTTACAAAAGTATTGTTTGAAGAGCAAGACTTGATGAAGAGAAGACTACTTCAAATTCAAGGAAGAACAATGGTTTAGAGAAGATGAAGGAATCAGATCAACATCAAATCACAGGTATCAGTTTCTACTATCAGATTATCATTTGCTGGTCATATCTTAGAAGAGCAGTTATGAAGAGATTTGAAGAAATTCAAGAAGTGCTTTTATACACTTTCAGTCTTTTGAAAGTTAAAGAATTAGCTACATCAAAACAGGTATCTAGAGGTTTTTCTAGAAAGTTTTGAGAGATCTCTTTCATGGCAAGAAAGTTCATCTAAGAAGACAAATGTGAAGATGGGATGAGTTTTTTTTTTCAGCCAATTTTTGGTTATAAGTTGGTTGGATATCAAGGTACAAACGTATCTAGAGAAGGTAACTCTAGAAGGGTAATTCATCATTCAGACAACGATTGGTGAATTTAGTCGTTTCAGACATTTGAAGCAGAATTTTGATTCAGAGCTATGAGGAGATGATAAAACATGTTTCTATATTCAACTTCCATTTATATACCATGTTTGTTTTATCTTTGACTCTTAGCATTAGAGGAAGAGAAAAGTTCAGTTGAAGAAGTTAAGAGTGTTTGCTACTTCAAGATGAAGAGAACAAAAGGTATGGAAGAGAAGTTTGAAAATGTTGACATCATCAGGTGGAAGAAAGATGCAGAAAAAGAAAGTCCATCATTTCCAAAAGAAAAGTAAGACTTCCTTTTCTCATATATTTTCCATATACTTTTCCTATTATCCTCTACACCCAAAGACAAGTCTACGAGGACATCTTGTTTAAAGAAGAAGCAGTTTCTTGTTTTGCATTACACTTGGTCATGATTTAGTAGTTTTGACAAAGAATTGCATTGAGAGAAAGAAAAGTAGCATATATATATTTTGACTCATATGTGTATGAGTTATGTTGAAGCTTTTAAGCAGGCAGCTTATATGTTCCCTCAAAGAATTCTTGGAGTGTCAATACAAAGCTACTTGGTATATGACAAGTTGCAGAGAAGTATAATTCTTCTTTATCTAACTCTTAAGGTAAAAGAGTTTTTTGTAGCAGACGTTGGAGACTTGGGTTGAGGTTTTATGTTTGGAAAAGGTTACCTCATATTCAATATTTTCAGAAAACTTCAGAAAATTCAGAATCTTGTTGATGTACAAGTCAATGAAGAATCTACTTTCTATGATTGTCTAGACTTTTGGATACATGTTTGTATTCAAAAGGTGTTCCATCATATCCTATCACTTGATTAAGAAGTGGAGTTAGCCAAAAGAAAGTCAAGCAGGTACTATCACATTTCACCCGGGTAAAATATGAAAGTTATGAAGTATCAACTTGCAACTTTTGGAGTTCTCAAGGTGAGAAGTTTGTCCACTTATGTTTCAAGTAGGAGTCACAAATTCCTAGGAAGGATTTGTTTGAAGAAAAGTTTTATAACTTTTAGAGAAGCATGGACACTTAGAGACATTCAGGTAACTAAATCAAACATTCAGTCATGAAGGTTTGATGAAGAACAGATTCTACACAGAAGGGATCATTGATCTTGGGTAGATCTTGCATGATCTTGAGTATTTATGATTCAGTTGTCTATCCTTTGTTTGTGAAGATTCTTAACATTGGAAGAAGTAAGTCAAAGATTCAGGTTCTATCAGATTTGTGTTGCAGAGAAATAGAAGATACTTGTTATGTTACTGAAGGTTATGAATCCTATAAAGCTTTCAGCAAGGTTTTGTTATGTTAGGATAAGCTAACCTTATTCTAGATTCTAGAAAGCTGAGGAATGACATGGAAAGCTATTGGCATCTGATCAATGCTAATAAAAAGGATTCAGAATTTTTGTTTCAGATACAGGTATTGATCACTGAACATGAGATTTATGAAGGAAGACGTTCCAGATTTCATAAAGTCTGATATATTTGAAGAATACTGGATACTAGTGTTAAATCATCCAGGGGGGTGATGAAACATGACAACTTATTTTCAAGCCATATGTAAAAGAATGCAGAGTCATACCTACAGGTATTCCTATTTCAGGTATTCCCATATTTCCTTTGTCAGGTTCTCTTTATGTTCCAACTTTGAAAGAAGAAGGAAGAAGAAGAATGTTTGGAGAAAGTTCCTGCTAGGATGTTCCTGTTCAGGAGAAGGTTTCAGAGTTCTATTGAAGAGAAGCTTGATATTTCAGAAAGGTATATTTTAGAAGTGCACACATATATGTTTATACCAAGTTCTGAAGGAAAGAGGTATGAAGGATTTAAAGGATGAAGACACGATGACATCATAGATTTTTGACTCATATTTCAGTTGATTGCAATTGAGTTGAGTTGATTTGACTTGAGTACAGTCAAAGATGAACCAGTAGTGTTCATAATGCACTAAGTTGTGATTTGTCAGTCACAGGTTCTAGGATTCAGTTCTTGATTTTGTTTAGTGTATTTACATGACACAGCAGAAGTACATTGAGAAACCTTTTTGGAAGGTTAATGCAAATATGTGGATCCTAGTGTATGTTTTCAGGTTATTGAAGACAGGAGATAGCAGGTGCAGAATTAGTACATGCTACATTTGTTGTCAAGCAGTGATTGCTTGATGTGTACACTATTGGATATCTAGTTTGCATATTTTCTTAAGTATTATGGTTCATATTCAGCAAGTTCAAGTTTTTTGAAGGAAATTCAAATTCAATTTTGAAGAAGAATTTTGAAGAACAAGTTCTAAAGTGCAGGAGTACAAGCTTGAAGCTTGTGGTAATTTGCAGCTTTGCTAATAGCGATCGTGGTTTTAGTTGCTTTTGGGAGAAGCTTTTCAAGGAAAAAAAATACTATATAAGAAGCACCTTGGGTCACTTCTATTCATCATTCACCTAGTATTGAACACAAGCTTGGAGCTTGGACCTCTATAGAGGTGGTGTTTCTTCTAGCACATGGGGCAGCCATGGTGCTAACTTGAAGCATGTTCAGGAGCAGCTATGGAGTTCTTCTTAGTGATTCTTCTTGAAGATGATGAAGGGTGTGCTCACACTCTAGCTCATGGAGAGAAGGTTATCTCTTGTTCATGGCAAGAAGGCTTGATCATTAGCAGCTTGATGGTGAGGATCGGCCATCTACATGGTGTATTTGAAGATTTTCTTCTACAAGAAGATATCAGGTTGAAGATTGTCTTCTACAAGAAGATGTCGGGCTACTTCAAAGACATTGGATGGTGGTTAATAAGATTTACATCTTATGTTAAGTATTCAGGTACATATTCTCTTTATGCACAAGGTACTACTTGAATTTTATGGAGGCAGTGGCGTTCATATCAGGGGGAGTCATATTCGGCATAGGTACAAGAGAAACAGTACATATATGCTTTATGCATATTTTGATGAGGTGTTTAAGAAGGTGTGTTCACATGAGTTTGAGGATTTCTAGCAGCAAACTTGTTAGCATTCTATGCTATTTTATAAGTATGTGATCTTTTCACACACGTATCTGACTTAGGGTCTTCCATAGCCTAAGTTCAGATGAGGGTTTGTTGATTATAAGTTTCACACTGATCCTTCCTCTTTCAGTCACTCATATATCTTCTATAACCTATTAGGTCACACATCTCATGTATATTCAGATTACTGCCCATACATCTGAATATGTTTGTTACATTGTACAATATTCACTCATTCATCTATTTCTCATCACATAGAGTGGTTGAGAGTTTTGCTCCCACATTGTACATTGAACATTGGAATGTATGATACTATGAGTAAGCGATGGCTTAGGTAACACCTTACACATGTCATCTATTCTTTCTCTATCTTTGTCTCATCATTTGTATGATTAAGTTGTGGTATGTTCATGTTTTGTCAATATGGAAGATTGCTGGAATTAATGTTGTACATGATTGGAACTATGGAACCATGGACCTATGACATGAGCCAAGGGCCTACCTCACTTCCAACACTTCTAACTCTTCTTTCTTCGGTTGACTGTCGTCTTCGAAATTCGGCTTCTTTTCTTCTCCTATCAGATATATCATTAACTCTTTACTCATAAGTAAAGCTTCCATGCGCATTTCCCATGCGGGATAATTATCTCTGTCCAATTTTTCAATAGAGATATGATCTGCCATAATCTTCTTGTTTCTGCTACATCCGGTGAGTGTAATGTTAAAAGGTTTTACCTTTTACAGACCTTTACCCTTGAGAATTACTTCGGAACGTTTTTTGATGCCGTTTGTTTTTTATCATCTCAGCTTTCACCTTTCTTCGAATTCTCTTGTATCTTTACTTCCGTATCTACTTCTGAGAAACCTTTTCTGCTCTTCAAAACCTTTCGCTCTGATACCACTTGTTAATTTCATGACAAAAGCTTGTTCACTAACAAGACTACGGAAAATTTCCATGCCTCAACTAGAACTAAGCTAGAGTGATATTAGAGACACCTCTATAATCATCAGTAGCTTAGCAACCTTCTGAAACTGAAAACTTTATAACTCTATTTAGTGAAAACTAAAAATTCACTTTACAGAAAGCTTTGCGTTTCCTTCAAGCTTTAATTCTGAATTTACTTCAAACTTTACACTACTGTGTTTGCTTACAGTTAGACAATCTTTCCGTTACTTAACTGTGTAAAAACTGTATTTTGAACTCACCGAAATTTCACCGGATCTTCACCAGACTGTCACCGGAATATCACCGTAATCTTACCGAAATCAATTGCAATTCTGTTTGTAATTACTTCAAATGATTGTAGATGAAGTAAGGAAGTAATACCTGAGCTTCCTTCAGTAATTGAACTCTTTCTGAAGTTTAAGAAAAAACTTCACCAGTTCAGAATGCCTTTTTACGGTCAGACTTTGTACTGTGTACTTGTCCTGTTTCACAAAACTCTTTTGATCAGTTTGTAGTTCAGACTCCTAGCTTCAAGATGAGCTATCACTCATGAAAATCTTTACACTGTGTTAGGAGATTTAACTCTCAGAAGTATCGGAAAATTTTTACTGAGAAAAAACTGTAACTGTTAACTAACTTTCATAGTAACATGAAATTACTCAGATTTCTTCACATACGAAGAATGCGCTCAATCTTCCACATGAACATGTGTTTTCTATTAGAGAAGATGTGTACAAAATAGCTTGGCCTCACTTTGCTCATAGCTATGGAAAACTCTCCTACTATGAGTAGTTATTCCTTACCATCTCTCTTAGATGAATACACGACAATTCAGGTTCTATTATTCATCTCTACATACGCAATCTCTGGCGTCTTCTATATCACTATCCTCAGTTTCTATATGTGCTATTCTATTCCGGTTCTATGTGCTCTCTCTCACTCTTCTTCTCATTTTTTCTCTATGTATCTCAGCTCTCTTATATACAATTTTTGATCCGGGTTTCAACAAACTCATAATTCTGGAAACTTCTACACTATATATTACAGATGTGAATTTGTCCCTTCACTAAGGCTTTGATTTTCCTGAATGTTTTGTTTCTACTTATCTTTGTCTTTCTTCGTCAGACATGCATGGCCCATCTCCAGGTAGAAACTTCATGACCACTGTAGAAGGTGAGTACCGTACCTCCTTACAGTATGTTTCTACTAATGCCCAGGAGATCCCCACCTACCTGGATGGCTTAAACAGATCTGTGGCTAGAATGTTAACTTCCATGGATGACACGATTGTGCCCAGACCTGCTGTTAAGTACAAAGGAGGAGCATACATGGACAAGATAGGTCATATATACATACTGACTGAATTTCCCGAGATGATCAATGAAAGGGGAGAGTTGGTGGAACAAGAAAACCCAGGAAGACCAAACCCTGAGGAGCTAGTAACGACCCCTAGGGGTAGATCCCAAGTAACTCGAGTCTTGAGAGGAGACTTGATACCTCAAGATGACTACTTGTTGGAAGTTTATATGATCCATCATACTTATTACTTCAAACAGACTCACCGGCTCCAGGAAGAGAAGAAAGCCTGATGACATTTTATGAGCTGAAGGATCTAGAAGATGAAACTAGAATCACATACCTAGACAAGAATCAGAGAAGATATTGGTTGGTTAGTGCCTTGGACAGAGCTCAACTGAAATACATGGGTTTGCCTGTATTCCCTTAGAGAGATCAGGAAACTACTTTGCAGAACCCCTTTGGAAATCAACAAGAGACAGAATACACCATGTTAGGACAAACCAGCCAACGGAGTGTCCCAAACCGTACTCATGTACAATTTGTGACTCCAGGAGTGCAAACACACAATCAGACCCACCCAAGAGTAGGTAATCAGTATTGACCACTAGTAAGACCACGACCACCAGTAGGAGGACAACCTGGAATACCCCCAGTTAGACCAGCTGTTCCTGCCTTTCCTGTAATACCGAGACCGCAAGAACCAATGAGAAGACTGAAACCTATCCAAGTGGCCAAATGCATAAGAAATCATTATGACAAATTGGGAGAAGCCTACGATCACATTGCTGAATTTAAACAAGTCCTAAGGGCAGAACAAGTAGACGAATTCCTTGTGTAGTATGAGTCCTTTGGACTCACCCTCACAGGAACGGCTCTGACTTGGTTCCAGCCTTTAGATCCTAATCATTTTGGAAACATGGAGCAATTTTTTCAAGAATTCATTGGAGAATTCACTAAAAGAGGGATTAAACACAATTTTGCATCTTTAATCCATAGTTTTAAACAAAGCCCTAATGAAACAGTGAAAATAGCTGCCTAGAGATTCAATCAATATGTGGATAGATGTCCAGCTACCGAGAGACCCACTCAGCAAAAAAATGATTTCATTGTTTTTGGATGGATTACGTGAAGAGATTACAAACCCTTAGTGAATGTCTTCAAGAATGCATTGACTTAGAAGACAACCTAGCGGAGGATCTCAAGAGCACTCCCAGTCCCACTAAATCAGAAGACTCTCGGAGTACCATTACATCCAACTCCAGTAATGTGGAAGAACTAGCAGAGCTATTAGCAAAGAATCTAGGAGTCCAAGGACAGAGAACTTACCAACACCCAGCCTTAAGAATGCCCATGTTACGGAGATGTAGTCTCTGTGGAGGAGATCACCCCACACACGTGTGCACGAGGAGGAGCTGGTGCACATCCGACATATCCTTACAACAGACAGCTCCAATAAGGGACTGCCCTGTACTGCCACATAGAACAAAAATACACCAACCACACTACAGAAAACTGTCCATTCAATAGGCAGTCACGCCCCTTACAACCACCACAATATCGACCATACGGGTATCCACCTAGAGAGCCAGGCAGAGAGATGCCCAGATACAATCTCTATCCAACACTAGCACGAGCACCGAGACCTTATGAAGAAGCACCATATCCACCACCCCAACCAGTGTTAGGGCCACAACTGTCACAACCTCAACAAGTGGTACCTGTGAAGTATGCTCAGCCACAAGAAAATTTGGAAAGAGCCATAGTGCCAGCATCGACGAAGATCAATGTAGAATCACCAAACCCTGGATATGAGCTAACCTCAGGAGATTATTATCCCTATGAAGCCAACATGTTAGAGTATGAATCAGCATATGATTCGGCTTACTCTGGATATGATGGTTATGATCAGGCTTATGGAACGGAGGTAGCAACTTTGATGTATACTGCACCTAAAGCACAACCACCCATGAGACCACCCATTAGACCACCTGTGCGGAGAGGACCCTGTTATAGATGTGGAGGAGACCATTTTAATAGAGAATGTCCTCGGCCTTATAATCCACCACCCTCTAGGACTTGGGAAGGATACTACAATGATTGTGGAAAGGAACATCTTTTTAGAGATTGTCCAAAAAATCCTAATAAAACCTAGGATACAACACCTGTTAATGTAATCGAAGTGATAGAAGCACCGGGAAGTGATAAGGAGTACAATGTGCCTTTAAAGGCTATTACGCGAGCTCAAATGAAAGAACAAAAAGAAAACCAACCAGATCGGGAACAAGAAGACAATAGGAAGGAAAATCTCAAAAACCGAATAGTTGAAGATTATGAGGACCCACGTGAGAGTACCCAGAACATTAAAGCACAGTTGGAAGGAAAGAAGAGAAAAACGCAAAGATAAATGGATGAAAAACAAAAGTCAAGATAATAAGAAACAAACTAGAAGTATGAAAGAACAAAAAAAAAAGGAAATTGAGAAAGAAGTGCCCATTCCACCGCTTATCCAAGAAGCAGAGAAACCAGGATCCATTTTGGCTGACCAAAAACCCGAGTACCTAGACATGTGGCTAAAAGCTTACCAAGCTAGAATTAAGATGGGACCGAATGTAGAGCAACACGAAAAGCTTTACCCACAAGGAGAATTAGAAAAAGAAAGGCTAGCAATATGTCGAAAGCTAATAGAGCTTGCACAAGCAACCCTAGAAAAGACTATTCCAGCCCTCCCAGAGACGAGAATAATGGATAATCAATGTAAAGAGCATGTCAGAGCCACAGATAAAGAGCCTAAAGAGAAGGATGACAAGCAAGAGCGAATAAGAACTCCGAACTAACCGATGTCAATCATACCTGACCTAGAGGCTGAATGGCCGAAGGAGTTATGGAATAGAATCCGAGAAGAACAATGGAAGAGGAATGGAGTGACTAAGCCTCCTTTTGAGGAAATAGAAGTAGAAGTTTATCAACCAAACCCCAACCTGGAAGAAGTATATGAGGAAGTTTCAAGACTCGACAGAAATAGAGAAGAAACCCAGAGCATTTCAACATTGCCTAATTACATGGGAGAATACGAAAAGGAGTCTATGATAATACGAGCACCCACAACACATGGAAAAGGAATGGGAAACTCAGAGAAGAGTTCACACAATTTTACAGAACTCAAGAAGACAAAAGTACAATGCAAATTAACCGTGGAAGAATTAATTGAAACCACAATTATGGAGGCAATTAGCGAGTCAATTGGGATTAGGGAAAGAGAAGGAAGAAAAGGAAGGAAAGGGAAAAGAAGACACTCTTAGAATACAAATCCCAGTTGATAAAGTGGAGAATTTAGTGAAGGAGATGAAGGTAATACTTGTCTACCTGTCACTTACAATGGCTACATGACCAAGGCTATACTAGACACAGGAGCTGGGGTAGGAATCGCCACCAAGGAAATTTGGGAGAAATGGGGAAAGCCTGCCTTACAACCCACCCGCATGAAACTCCAATTAGCAGACGGTCACGTGGAAAAACCCTTAGGAATACTGGAAAGAATCAAATTGACTACCTGTGGAGTTGAATTTGAACACACACTAAAAATTTGTAAGTTCGAAAAGGCTAATAATTACGAGATGATATTAGGACAACCCTTCATGAGACAAATGCGAGTAGTACAAGACTAGGGAAGAGATTCGTTGTACCTACAACATCAAGGAAATACAACCAAGATAAACTTGCATACATTTGCATATCGGGATGTCCCGCCACTACAATGGAATCCCATACACAAGGTGGAAGATGACCTATCTATTCATAGTGCTGGAACAAGTGCCCAATCATGGATGAACGAGGACACCCAGTTATGGATGTGCAAAGAAGCCAAGAAAGAGGATAGTAAAAGAGAGGCGTGGCCAAGAGGACATCCTAACTACCGACCTATAGAGGACCCAAGGTACATGCCTCAAATCTTTCCTGATGAAACCTTTGAACCGCATGGATGGATGGAAATCCTAGCAACCTTAGACGTGTGTGTAAATGAAGAAGTGCTAACAATGAACGAGTGCATAGACGAGGAAGGTTATGATGTGAATATTTATATGGTTGTCCTTGAAGAAGTAGAAGAGGGAGAAATCTTGGAAAAAGAGTGGAAGGAGGAATATGAGAGTATCAAAATGGAACCCATATTTGATTCAAAAGAGAGCTATCTAGACACCATTCGAACCAAAAAGAGATAGGAACTGACAAAGATCTTAGCAATAGAAGCCGCTCCCAGAGTACAAAAACAAGAAACCGAAATGAGTAAAATTGGACCAGACCCAGACCTGTTCGAAGTTCCTAAACATTTTAAAAGATACAAAGTGGAATGTTGAAGAATCACTCACAAATTTGACATACAGACAGACTTCACCCTCCTAAGGCTCCCTAGGTCTCTGGAACTCTTCCCAAGTGACCCCTCAATTGCCTCAAAGTTGCCCTTAAAAAATGCTTCAAAAGCTCTGGGTGATACCACTTTAGGCCATACCACTCTGGGTGATACGATACCTGAAGCCTCGGCGATACGATACTGCCGCAACAGACGATACGATACCAGCAGTTGTGTGATACAATACCGCAAATCCGCACGATACGATACTGGAATGGTATCACGATACTAAACAAGGAAGAGGGTGATACGATACGGTACGAGCTAACCTGACGATACAATACCTTCAGATTAGTCGATACGATACCAATATCCACCCTCGATACGATACCAAAATTAGAATGATACGATATTGAAAAGTCAGATGATACGATACTGGAAACCCAGACGATATGATACCACTTTTTGGACGATACGATACCAAAAAGGGAACGATACGATAGTGGAGTTTGCCCTGATACGATACCTGAATAATAGCCGATACGACACCAGTCTCCTTATACGATACGATACCACTACAAGGGGACGATACGATACCAAATTGGTATCGCGATACGTCGCCTGAAAGTGAGACGATATGATACTTGGGAGCTGGACGATACGATAGCAAATGCTATGACGATACGATACCACTATTGGTGCACGATACAATACCAACAGTTAGGCGATACGATACCACCGAACCGCACGATACGATACCAGCAGTTAGGCAATACGGTACCACCGAACTGCACGATACGATATTAGTATGGTATCACGATACTAGGCGGGACTCGAGACGATATGATACCAAAAAGTGGATCGTGATACGATACCACTTTGGTAAAGTGCGATCACGATACCAATCTGACGATACGATACCACGACTGGTATCGCGATACCAGGGTTGGTAACCGACAATACGATACTTAGGCAAGTATCGCGATACAAGGGAATTTTTGGTATCGCGATACCAAAAACTCAACCGATCGCGATACTCAAGACAAAATACCTCCAAATGCAAAAATTTTTACACCCTCTTGGTCCTCTCTCACCCCTCCTCACTTCTAGCCAACTGTCTCTTTCAAGAAATCTCAAAAAACACACAGTCTCTCCCCGCGATACCGGTTGTGCAACTAATCACGTTTGGTGCACTTTCAATGTGTTTTTGCCAAAGAAATCTTGTGGAATGTCACCTTTGTGATGTCTTGTTTGCACCTTGAGCTCAATATCTAGCTTTGATGGCCTGAAATGCATGATACCTCACACGCGATACCGGTCGCTGGTTCTGAATGATACTGTTCTCTGACAAGTGAGAAATGATTGGAATTTTTTGGTTTTTATACTTTTTGATGATTGAACCTGAACTACACTAATTTTGGCAAATTTTTGGGACTTTTTGGTGATCTTGGCCTACTCCTACTTCACTTCTCTTCTCCTCTCCTCCCCTTCTAACCTAACCCTAACTCTTCCTTCTCTCCCTTCCTACTACCCTAAACCTAAAAACTCATTACACACACCTCCGGGATGTGAAGTAACAAGTGTTGAATTGATTGACTACTTGCCACTGAATGAGTTCACTTCTACAAGTACGATTTCATCACACTCGATCTATAACCATCACGAAGGCACCTTGTATGAGTGTTCCCCGGCAACCGCATAAAAAACGTGTGTACCTAAGTCAAGAAGACTCAAGGATTTGTGCCAAAGAGACTAAAACTCATTTGCAACACAAGTGCATATAGTGGGAAATTGACAGACGTTTATATGTCAATCCGATCATACGACCTAACCAAGTGTATGAGGACACATGCACACATGATGGAGAATGAAGTGGTTCAGCTGATATGTGTAAGAAAAGACTAATTCACCTCTCTAACTCACGGAAGTACTGTAAGTGTCTGCCATGATGCCACTTACAACAATTTTTAGTAAATCAAGGATTTCTCCCAGCTCCGAACTCTGAATATAGTGAATAGGTGTTCATTTAGAAGCTCTTGACAAGACGCATCTATTGGAAGTGGTTTCACTTGATTTTGACAACCCTGCTTCAAGTTATGACCAAAATAGTGAATGGTGGGAAGTACCCACACGCACGCCACAACTCCTACAAGCTCACACACACACTACAACAGCTCAAAAATAGTGGGGAGGGGTAGACAACAGTCTTACACACACATTACAAGCATTACACACACATAGAAGATCAAAGAGAAGATGGAAATCTGTAGGAAAGAGGTAACTTCAAAATTCAAGAGCTCTCCTTCTTCAAAATGGCAAAAAAGTCCTTACAAAGAGTCACAAAGTGACTTATATACATGTGCCCTAAATTTGGCCCTTTCACACAAGAGACTGGCACTTTATTAATAAAAAGTGAATTTCCTACTAATTTGCAAGGCATATTTTACAACAAGATGGGATTATGCCACTAGAGGACTCCTCTAGTGTATTTACATGGCTTGAGGGAATTCTCTAAGACTTTGAAGAAGAAAAATCATGCCCATTAATTTGAAAATTTTGGGGCTCTTCTCATATGCTTCTTTGCTCTGCAACATCTGCTCTGTACATTCTTGAAGATGAGATCTCTAGGAGATGGCACCTGCAACAAAATGAAAAATATACCCTCATATAGACTTATGATTGTTTATGCAACCGGCATAGTCAGAATCTGGGTAACCAATAATGGATGCTTTCCCTCTACCTAAGCATAGACACTTGTCCTTGGTGCCACTCAAATATCTCAAAATCATCCTTATCACTTCCCAATGTTTCTTCTCAGGATTAGACATATATATGGTCACAACTCCCACTACAAATGCAATGTATGGTCTCGTAGCTACCATACCATACATGAGACTACCAACAACACACTGATAAGGAATTTTGTCATGAATTCCTTTTCCTCATCTGATTTGGGGGAGTCATCCTTACTCAATTTTGCATATGTGGGTAAAGGTGTACTCAATGCCTTTCCACCCTGCATATTGAACCTCTGAAGTATTTTGGATATGTACTCATTTTGAGACAAGTATATGCATCTTTTAATCCTATCACTAGTAATGCACATGCCAAGAATATGTTTGGCATCCCCCAAGTCCTTCATATCAAATTTCTGACTCAACTTCTTTTTGAGAATTGACAAGTCATAAGAGAACTTCCCAGCAATCAACATATCATCCACATAAAGAATCAAGCATATCAAGCTACCATCTAAGCATCATTTTGCATAGAGGCAATGATCCTCATTACTTTGAGAATAGCCTTGAGACTTCATAAAAGCATCAAACTTTTGGTACCATTGTCTAGGGGACTATTTAAGTCCATACAAGCTTTTCTTGAGCTTACAAACTAGACTTTCCTTGCCAAGAACTACATAACCCTCTGGCTGTTCCATATAGACCTCATCTCTAAGATCTCCATGCAAGAAAGTAGTTTTCACATCCATTTGGAATAGCTGTAAGTCCTCCATTGCAAAAACTCCAAGCAACATGCATAGGATAGTCATCTTGACCATTGGAGAGAAGATTTCCTAAAAATCTACACCGTGTTGTTGCTTAAAACCTTTGCAACAAGTCGTGCTTTATACTTTTGAGAAGCACTTTTTGATGTGTATTTTAGCTTATATACCCATTTACATGGTAAAGATTTATTGCCCTTTGGCAAAGGTACTAAATCCCAAGTACCATTCTTGTGAATAGAATGCAACTCACTCTTCATGGAATGCTCCCACTTGGCATGATCCTCTGTATGCATAGCCTCTTTGTAGCAAGAAGGCTCACTGACATCTGTTAGCATAACAAAATCTAAAGCTAGAACATATTTATCAGGTGGATGTGAGACACGTGTAGAGCATCTTAATGGTTGCTGAACAGGAATATTTGTAGACTGATATGATCGGACCTTATCTTGAACATCCCTATGTGCAAAATTTTTATGCATGCTAACTGGAGGACTAGTATCCTCAAACACCACTTTTTTCACTTCAACCTCCTTAATGGGCTGTTTATGCATCTTAGACTCATTGAAAATGACATCACTACTTGTGATCACTAACTGTGTTTCAGGATCCCATAAGTGATATCCAAATTGTCCTTCTCAACCATATCCAAGAAAAATGCATTTCTTTTACATTTTTCTATGTTGCTTGGATTCATCGCAATGGAACCATTGTCTCTATGGTGTCACATGGAAAGATGGGTGACCTCTCGGGAAGTATTAGGAACCTCTGTCTTCCTTGATCATTGAGGTCCTCCCTCACCCATAGCCAAGGTCACCAATGATCACTTCAGTGACTCAGATGACAAGGTATGCCAAGTTCTATGCCTTAGTCGCCACCTTAGTCATAAGCCTTAGAGAAAGCCTTGGGTGGGTGGGTGGGTGGATGCTCGCTTCGCTCACATAAAAGGAACAAAGCTTTTGTGTCAAATTGCTGTAACACCAATTAAGTATTTTGATGATCATGCATGATAGTGCACTCTCCTTCTTGAGAGCTCAAGGATGATATCCTTAGAGTAGAAAACTGAGCTCTAAGCACCGCACATGGTATTCTGCATAGAGTCTGTAGAATACACAAAAAAACACAATACTCTGGGAGCACGAACAGAGAGTTCTTGGATGTTATAACAGTAGTGGAACTTACATTCTGTGGCTAACCATGCCACTGTATGTTTTATTAGAGAACATATGCAAAAGTGTCCGTGGCCATTTGGCCTTTCACATGGACACTAATGGTAACATGCCCCATTTATTCAAACATTTGGCTACCAAAAGCTCCTTGAACTCTCAACCCCCAGAACCAACAACCACAAATATTTCCCATTCAATGAGAATTAGGTAGATTCTTCAAAACCCAAGACTTGTACATAATCTTTTCTTACAATTTGGAAATGGGTGCCTTAACATCCCCATGGAAAAAATCTTACTCATCATAAACTTAACCTAATCATCTAATAATCCTTAAAAAATTTGGATGTGATTCCCATAAACTGCCTACATCATGATGAGTAGATGCACGTCCATATTATGCATATGTTTTAGACGTACTAGATTGAAGCAAAATTAGCATCAAGTGGTGGAGATCAACTTTGAAAATGTCAATCCAAGTGTTTTACTTGTCCAAGTGTATAAAGATGTGTTTCAAGAAGCCATGGAGCCCACACACATGATCAAGAAGAAAATCAACCACATACATGCACTTAGAAGCAAGAAATACACACCAAACATGCACAAAAGTACTTAGCTTGGGTGGGTATGGAGTTAGGAAACCTTAAACATGACATGGAAGTGCCGAATGAAGAATAATATGGAAGAGAAGAGACCAAGAAAAGAGATGCACGAGATTCTATTATGAATGAAGAATCTTTATAAAATTAGGGCTTTTCACTTTTATACCAAAAGTTGTAACCCTTTTGGCATGCGTTTTTGGCAAAAATTGTTGGAGTTAGATGTCTGCGAAAGCATGCAAACAACACAGGGAAGAAGAAGAAGCTTG
The DNA here is from genome assembly GCA_020310875.1 of Ceratopteris richardii. Lineage (NCBI taxonomy): Eukaryota > Viridiplantae > Streptophyta > Polypodiopsida > Polypodiales > Pteridaceae > Ceratopteris > Ceratopteris richardii. The sequence goes on along the minus strand of CM035442.1, from coordinate 90,682,831 downwards.
GAGCACAACACACAATACTGAATGTATTACTAGAGAATGTACAAAGATAAGTAGCCCATTAGGGCAATACGCGTATATACAAGCCGGGGGAAAAAAACCTCCTAAAGAGGGAAAAAAGTGCCCCGACGGTCCTAGTGTGTTCACACACATCACTACCTAAATATATCAACAAATCCCCCCTGGGAGTGATGCGGTGAACAAGGAGTTAGCACTCATGTATAAGGAAGTACCAAGCTATGTGGAAATCACTCCACAAAAGGAACTAAGCCCAAAGCTTTGCGGAAAGCTTCAAACTTCTCCCTAGGTAGAGCCTTCATGAAAAGTTCTGCAATGTTCTCCTGCGTGGGCACATATGCCAAGCTGATCTCCCCAGCAGAGAACCTCTCCCTGACTGTCAGTGAAGATGGTGGTGGCAGAAGACTGGCCATCACGCAAATCAGCCATAAGGCGTCTGAGCCACACACACTCAACAACCACTGTGAAAGATGCCCTATACTCAGCCTCACAACTGGAAGTGATCACACGAGTGTCATAGCAACCATCCCAATCTGAGTCAGAAAAAGCATGCAAATATGGCGATAGTGATCCACCCTTGGGATAAAACAACCCAAGTAGCCGAGTACCACTTAAGTAGTGAAAGATGTGCTTAACCGCCTTCCAATGCGTGACTCTTGGGCAATGCATAAACTTGCTCATCTGTGAGACAACAAACTGAATATCTCGCCGAGTAATGCATAAGTAAATCAAGCATCCAACAGCCTGCTGATAGAGAACAACATCAAATGCATCTCCATCATCATGAAGACTCAATCGTAAACCTGTCTCCATAGGAAAGGCAATAGGCTTACAATCTTCAAGGCCAAAACACTACAATAATGTGTCTATATATTTCGTTTGACACAAAGCCACTCCACCATCAACTTGCATAAACTGAATGCCCAAATAGTGATGCAAATGCCCCAAATCAGACATCTCAAATGAGGCATGCAAATCAGCCTTGAAATCAGCAATATGCTTCTCAATAGGACCAGTGAGCAGCATGTCGTCAATATAGACAACAATGATCAGAAGTACATCATTAGCACGCTGAACATATAAGGTGCTTTCACCTGTTCTCAAAACCATGTGCAACTAGATAGGCATGTATCTTCTCATACCAAGCACGTGGTGCTTGCTTTAAACCATATAATGCCTTCTTTAACGTGCACACCTGGTTTTCATGCCCTTTTTGCACAAAGCCACGGGGCTGAAAAACATACACTTCTTCATGCAAGTCACCATTCAGAAATGTTGTTTTAATTTCCAAGTGATGTACATTCCAACCATGATGGGCTGCAAGTGCACAAATTCTCCGAATACTAGTCATACGACATGTAGGTGCAAAGGTCTCATCAAAATCAATGCCTCTTTCTTGCGCATAACCCTTTGCAACAAGCCTAGCCTTATACCTGTCAATTGTACCATCAGGTTTACGCTTCAGCTTGTATACCCACTTAGTGCCAATGGCCTTGCAAGCCACATAAAGACCATGTACCATTCTTCATTATAGCATCATATTAGATTGCATAGCAACCATCCAATTTTCTAAATTCTATGCTTCATCGAAAGAAACAGGCTCATTCTCATCACAGAGACTAGACGTAGCCATAGCATAGCAATCTGATGCGAAGGAGGCACTATGAGAGCCTAAATGAGTATGATATGACAAAGGTGCATCTAATTTGCTGTCACGCAAAGTTTGCACCAGCCATTTTGGCATAGTTTTTGCCTGCTCAATATCAGCTCCCTCATCAACAAATGCATCATGTAAATCTGCATCAGAAATGGAATGATCTGCATCATCATATGAAACCTGTAAAGGCTGAGAAGTTGCCTCATTAGGACCAACACTAGGCTGTCCACCTGTAAAAAGAGGCATCAAAGTATCATACATGTCTTTGGAGCTAACAGATGTCTCCTTAGTACATGAAAGCAATGGCTGAATAGCATCTTCCACAAAGACAACATCACAGCTAACCATAATACATTTAGTCTGTGGATGATACAGACGATAGCCTTTACTTTCAGAACTGTACCCAACAAAAATACATTTTACTACCTTATCATCCAATTTTTTGCGATGTTGTTCAGGCACTAGTGCATATGCCAAACAACCAAACACACGCATATGAGCAACAGATGGCTTGCAGTCATGCCAAGCCTCATATGGAGTGATAGACTGCATCGCTTTAGTGGGACACCTGTTCAGTACATATGCTGCACACATGACAGCCTCAAGCCAGAAACTATGGTAAAGCCTGACTCTTGACCATGCACCTCGCCATCTCCATGAGTGACCTGTTCTTTCGTTTAGCAACTCCATTTTGTTGAGGTGTATACAGCATTATACAATGGTGTTTTATCCCGCGTTCATCCAGAAATGCATTAAAATCAGAAGACATATATTCCCCCCTCGATCAGAACGGAGGGTGCCCATTTTACATGCTGAAAGATTTTCAGCCAAAACCAAAAACTGTTTAAAGCACATGAACACTTCAGACTTTGCTTTGATTGGATATACCCATGCATGCCTAGAAAAATCATCAATGAAAGTCACGAAGTAAAGGTAATTTCCAAAAGAGGGTGTCTGCATAGGACCACAAACATCACTATGTACAAGCTTCAATTTTTGTGTAGCCCGAACTGAACCATCTTTTGGAAAGGAGGAACGCTACATTTTGCCCAAAATACAGCCTTCACAAACATGTTTTCCAGGTGCCTCAAGTTTGGGCAAAGAGGACACCATTTCAGATTTTTGCAGGCGTAGCAAACTAGCAAAATTCAGATGACCAAAGCGTGCATGCCAAAGCTTTGCATCTGACATAGCCTGAGAATCATTTACAACACATGCCAAATCATTTTCAGATCTTTCATAGTCTATGAGCTTATACAACTCACGACATAAAATGCCAGAAGCAATAATAACATTGCCGTTTGACAGATCATGAACTATACATCTCTCATCAACAAATTTCACAACCAAGCCAATCTTGGCTAATGCAGAAACTGATAACAGATTCTTCTTGATCCTTGGCACGAATAAAGCATCACAAAGTGAAAGAACTACCATCAGGAGTAGTCAAAATGATCTTACCAACTCCCATAACAAGATAAGAGGAGTTGTTGACGCATGTAACAGTATTCCCTCTAGGGGTAGGCTCGAGTGAAGAGAAGAAACTACGCTGCGAGGTAATATGTTTGGTTGCCCCACTGTCAAAGTACCAAACATCTGAGTCTACTGCAGAGATGCACTACTCATGAGAAGACGGATCAAAATTGCAAACAGTAGTGAATGCACATTCTTCTTCCTGCACAAGATTAGCAGACTCCGTTTTTGGTGTAGAGGCTTCTACAACAACCATTCGAGCCTCTTTCTTCTTTGCCTCTTTTGTAGCCTGTTTTGGACAGTTCTTTATGATTTGATCATTCCCTTTACAGTACTTACAAAACAATTTCTGCTTTTCTGATTTTTTCTCATCTTTGTCTTGGTTCTTCGAATGTGCAGCATTTGCAGATTTCTGCTTACTAGTAGGAGAACTCCATTTTCCTTTGCCCTTCTCACTAGCCAGGAAAGCTTGATCTGCAACACGCATAATGGACCTATTCTGCCTGGACTGATCTTCTTGCAACAGAACAAAGACTAGCTCCTCAAATGACAAGGCATTTGGATTGCCCTTCATCATCAACCTAAGAGTAGAAGCAAAACTCTGATATGAATCAGGAAGACCATTCAGAAGCGTCTGCACAAGTGAGCTATCTAGCATAACCTCATGAAATTAACTGTTCCTTCAAGTCTTTGATCTTTGTTAGGAAATTGTCCATAGAATCACCTTCATTCATGTGCTCACTCTCCAACTATTTTCAGAGGTAAGCAACACGAGCTTCATTCCTAGCTTGGTACAATGTGGTAAGTGTATCCCAAGCATCCTTAGCTATTCTGCAAGAGCAAATATGAGGAATAATGGCACGTTTGACAGACAAAGCTATCAATGCATGTGCCTGGGCATCTCTGCCATCCCAATGAATCTGCTCTGAGTAGAAACAACAGCGCGAACATCTGCTCTGCACAATATCATCTTCGACACCATCTCCATCAGCACCAGCACCTGTATTTGCAGTACTTGTTGTTACAGGTGTAACAGGACGTCTTTCAACACCCTGCACAATGTTCCACAATCCTTTTGCAACCAATACATGCCGCATCATATAAGCCCATAATGGGTAGTTGGTACCATCCAACTTATCCTCAAAAGCCAACATACGGAATACATCACTGCTTTCAGCCATGGCCGGTGACTAAAATACCTTGATGCAGAAAATTGACTGTATCTCAAAAAGTTGAATAGAGCTTCCCAGACAAATTCTGCTAGACCTGTAGCAAAGTTCGAGACACTTATACTGGCGAATAGAAATTGGTATATACCTTTGGCACAAAAAGACGAAATAGCCTACACAAGCGCAGCGATAGTGCGTTCGGAGGCCAAAACGAGCTCAAACCGCGATTTTGGCACCACATAGTGAAGCTGTTTTGATCTTTGAAACACCCTGAGTATGCTCACCAAATTTCGTGCAAATCTAAGACTGCAAATGGAGGAGTGTCGACGGCACCCTAGATGAAGCGACGACCTGCCCTGATACCAATTGTTGGAGTTAGACGTCTACGGAAGCATGCGAACAACACAAGGAAGAAGAAGAAGCTTGGAGCACAACACACAATACTGAATGTATTACTAGAGAATGTACAAAGATAAGTAGCCCATTAGGGCAATAGGCATATATACAAGCCGGGGGAAAAAACCCTCCTAAAGAGGGAAAAAAGTGCCCCAGCGGTCCTAGTGTGTTCACACACATCACTACCTAAATATATCAACAAAAATGTTTAAAGAGTAGTCTTCATCTTCCATAGAAGCACCAAACGAGTCCTAAAAATACTTAAAAAAATCTTAGAGAGTGGGATATTAGCCTTGAGGCAAAATGATTCCTTGACCTGAGAGTGGTTATCAAAAACCCCTTTCGTTGGGTCAAAATATACATAAGGCATATATGGCAATACCTATCTTTTTATCTACACTCTCTTTGATCTAAATTTCTCTTGTTGTGTGGCTAGTTTTGAAGAGATATGACGCATTTCTTGGGCATGATGAAAAATTTAGTAGGCCTCTTCTATCCTTCAATGCCTTCTTTGAGTCTCTTCTTCTCATGTTTATTCCTTCTACCAAAAACTCCCTCCCCTCTAGTTCTTTTTTTCCTCGACAAGCCTTTGTTGAATCTTGGTAGGTTCTATAGCCTGTCACTCTTGTCTCTCATTTCTAGATCTCTTCTTTAGTGCTTCTTGGCCAAGTAAATTAGGTGATTGTTCCATGAGAAAGCTCTTCTGCCCCATTGAATTGAAATAAATATGGAGGGGATTATCTCTCTTTGAATGGCATTAAACCATGCAGAATGATATGCCATAATTGAAAAAAATACTCTCAATTATTTTAAAAGAAATCCAATGTGGAATGCCTCTTTGAATGTTTCAATGTAATGGCTAGCGAAAAATTGAAACCTATTATATTATTAAATAAGATATTTTAGGGGCAGGGTTCCACTAAAATAAAAAAGTATTGGGGTAATGCCATAGGAAAATCTTGGCAAGCTGATGTTTGGCATTGGATTTTCATGGAATGCAGTGAACCACACTTCAATGGTTTCTAGGTTTATGATAAAAATTTGACAAACAAGATTAAGAAGGATCCCTACTTCATCTTGCCAAAAGGGTATGGTAGTACATAAATATTTGAGAGTGCTGAAATTGTCTTTTGGAGTTGACATCTATGAATGGCTTAGTCAATACTTATTCATGCATTGGTGGACCCTCACAAAATCAAATCAGGTCCATGTGCATCTATGTACAAAAGGACATAGACTTGGGTTATAATTTACATATATCAAAACTTGGTTGGATTTCAACACATCATCCAATGGGTTTCTGAGATGGCATCACATCTAGTGAGGATTTTCTTGTTGTAGTTGCTGCCTTGTGATGTTCTAAACATCATCTCTTTTTAACATGCAAGCCTATTCTTCTTGTAGCTCAATTCTTTCCTTCATGTAAGATTGAGCTCTTACTCAGATGTATCCATACATAAGGAGGAATGGCAAGACTAGGTCTTCATGATCAACCTTTCCCAATCACTACAAAAGATATGGATCTACATATCATATTTCAAAATCATGACTTTTGCCTCGTCTTAGTAGCATAAATGTTTGCTACCACCCCCAAACAAGTCTCCTGGAGCTTTTCCAAACTATCTACTAGCTTAGAGAGTAGATTAGTTGTTTGATTCTATCTTTGAGCCACTTATTAGAGTAGGTATGAGGGAATATATTGGTGATATTTCTTGTTGATCATAGAACTTATTTGATCTTCCATTGTTTAAAAACTTAGTCAATATGGTGCCAAAATTTTTATTTTACTCCTTGTTCATGTCCGTTTGGGTGATAGGTTGCCAATTTCTTATGCATGATAATAAATGTAGTAGCAAGCTTTCAATCACCTCATTGATGAAGCGAGTCCCTATGTCACTTACAACCTCAATGCAAAAACCAAAACATGTGAAGACTTGATCAAGGGGAAATGTGATAATTTCTTCTACAGCATGTTTTATCATAGCTCTAGTGTTGAACCACTTAGTCTGATCATCCATTAAGACTATGATATATTTAGCATGTGAGCCTTTTGATGGTGGGAGGATAGGATCACTAAAGACTATACTCCATTTGGCGAAATCTCTTCCTCCATTAAAGGATGTAAAGGCATTTTATCTCTTCAAAAGGGATACTTTGCTCTTTGCCAAACATCTTTTGACAAATATTTTTATCTTCTCTCATTGTAGGTCACCATACACTTGCAAATATAATAGTTTGAATCATTCTTTTAGGAGAGAAATGTCCATATGTTACACTTAAGTGAGAAACTTTGAGTAGAGGTAGGAACTCTGACTCATGGATGCAAATACAAAGAAACTTACCTTTTCTTCTCGTATACAATTGATTTCCAATCAATGTGTATTCCTTGGTAGTTTCTTGAAGAGATATTTGTATTTTAAGTGACATGTTTGTGGGTAGCTTGCATTTCTTAAAATATTCTAGGAAGATCCATTGCGAATTTCCACTTATTCTATAAAGTGTAGCATTCTTGATAGGTTTCATGAGCTTACACATTGCATTCTCTAATATACCTTACTACATCATTACCCAAAGTTGGCCATTGTACACTATCTTTTTTGAGGTTTCGCAATGTGCAAGAACTAGGGAATGATTACCAATATACTCTGTTGAATTCTTTCAACGAGCATTCTTTGTTCTACTTCCTCTACACAACAATAGAGAGTTCCCTAATTATCTAAATGCTAGAGACAACATGCAGTAATTTGAAGTTGTCATGATTCTTGTAATGCCTTTGGAGAAGATTTCACTTGAGGATGATTAGGACCAAAAGTGAGAATGGGTGCCAAAGGCTTTTACTTCGGTACTACTTCCATGTTGAAGATATATTCATTTGGAATACCATCATTAACTATGCTCTTGGCTTCTCAATTAACAAGTGTAGATAGATGGTTGGCACGAATGTGGGCCTTTCCTTTCTTCACAACTACCTAAAATTTATACCCCATCGGTATTAGAAATCATCAAACCAATCTACTCGTAGCACATGGCTTGTCGACTAGATATAAGAGCTCATGGTGGTCTACAAATACCTTGAACTTATTAGACATCACGTCATGCCTAAACTTATTCATGACATAGACCATTCATATGGATTCTCACTACATTGTAGTGTGATTTTCCTCAACACTATTTAATTGATGAATAGAATATAGAAGAAGGAAATTCATCTTATCATCATCAAATAATTGGGCTAGTATGCATCCTATCGCATACTTGGAAGCATCTATGTGAATATGGAATGGCTTGTTCTGGTCAATGACTTTTAGAATCCGTACTGACACCAAGCATCTTTCAATTCTTGGAAAGACTTCTCATAGTCCTCAATCCATTTAAAGTTATTGATTAATGCATACAGAGATTGAGCAATTATCATGTAAGCAACAATAGTAGCTTTGATGGAGCATGAAGGCTTGTATCTCTATTGCATTTCTATGTCTTGGTAATTCAACAATCACTCTAACTATTTCTTTCACAGTTGAAATGCCATGTTTAGAAATGATGTGCCGAGAGATTTTTCTTTTACACACAATGAATACACACCTCTAGATTCAAGTACACTTTATACATCCTACATTTATCAAATATGTGTCTGAGATCACGTATGTGTTATTGTCACACCTTAGAATATGCCCAACGGTTTTCAACTTATAATTTTAAGCATCCCCTAAGAAATTCCTTAATGACATGAAACATAAGTCTTTAAAAGGTGACAATGCATTAATGAGACCAAATGGAATGACTCTAAATGAAAAGATACCCATTCTATTACAAAAGCAGTTTTATGCTAATCCTCAAGGGCACTAGATACCTAATTGTTTCCTGAGAATCCACCTAAGAAAATACATAATTCTTTGCTTGCCATTGGTTCCAACGGTGTGGAGGTGATCGCAATCCGGGTGGATCGGGTCCGGTCATGGCACACACAGGGTGTATGAAGCTAATGAATGTTGGAAGGTTTAAAGATGTGAAGGTGAAATTAATGTTGAGTATGGAGAAGAGAGAGATGTTGAAATAATTATGGGAATGGGAATGTAGGTGTGCAAGTTAGATTGATGACATGAATGATAAGAATGAAAGAGAACCATACACACGAATCAAATTTGGAAGGAAGAATGGTCCATTGGAGGAGCTTCTTAAACACTTCCTAATTCTAATCCATATGTATAGCCTTCTTTGGATGATATGTATGCATGATGAGAATAGATGGAATCCTTACTGTTGCAGAGCCAAAGAGCGCACAAAGCAGAGAAAAAGACGGGCCCCAAAATTTTTCCGTTCTGGACCAAATATCTTTGTAACATATTCATTTGTGTAATATATTTCCCTTGTAAAGGCACTAGAAGAGTCCTCTAGATGCATTCCCATAGTAGAATAGAAGCTTACCCATGTAAAATAGTAGGAAATTAGCTCTTAGGGAATAAAGTGCCGGTCACTTGTGTGAAAGGACCATTTTTAGGGCACTGGTATATAAGTCAAATGTGACTCTTTGTAAAAGACTTTTTGCCATTGTGAGAATAGAGAGCACAAAAATTCGAATTTGTGTCTTCTTCCCTCTTCATCTTCTTCTTTGTGAGCTTGTGTGCATGTGTATTGCTTGGAAAGAGTGCTTGTGAGTGTGATCTATCCTTGAGAGTGTTTCTTTGCTGTAGGAGAGGTGTGTGCGAGGTGTAGGAGGTGCTGAAGTGTAGGAAAGTATTCCCGCGACTCAGTATTTCTGTCATAACTTGAAGTAGGAGTGTCGGAATTGCGTGAAACCACTGCCATTGGATGCGTCTTCTCGAGAGCTTCGAAATGCATATGCTATTCGCTATGTTTGGAGCTCGGAGCTAGGAGAAAAGTCCAAAATACTGACGGCTGCTGCACCAAGTATCGTTTCGTCTTGACCTACAGTTGAAGCTTGTTAGGATAAGTGTCTTTCTCACTTTCACTTTTGAGTAATACTTTTGCATTGACCATTACACATTTGCATGTCCTCATACACTCGGCTAGGTTAGTATACTCTTCGGATTGATAAATTAAAAGCGTGTATCCCCACTATATGCACTTGTGAGGGGATTGAGGTACAGTCTCTTTCTCCGCAAGTCCCTAAGTTGAAGCTTAGGTCAACACACTTTTTGGCGCCGTTGCCGGGGAGTGACGAATCAAACCGAGGCATTCGCGTGATGGTAAGTAGCTTTTTGCTTTGAAGAACTTGGAGGAGCGGAAATTTTCTCTTCTTTGGTAAGTCAATTTCAACCGCACTTGCTACTTCTCATTCTTGGAGTGTGTGTAGTAAGTTGATAGATTAGGGGAGTGAGTAGAAGAAGTAGAATAGGAGTGAGTGGAGAGTAGAGTAGGCTTTAGGTTTGTTCAAGAATTTTCATTTTTCAGTAAGCTAGGAATTCCCAAGTATAAAAGCCAAAAAATTTTTCATTTTCAAGTTACTTGTTGAACAAGTATCGTGGAGAGCTGTGTCGAGTATCGTGTGAGCCCAGCGATCGTTTCGAGGAAGAGCAAGCAAAAAGGGAGAGTTCAGTGCAAGAGAGTTGGACCAAGAGATTATGGGAGCTTCCAAGGTAAACTAAACCACCTCCTTGCTCCAAAATTTTCAGTACTTCAACCTAGGAAAGGGAAAAAACGACCTGCGCTGAGTGTCGTTTGGGCCTTCAGGGGGTTAAAGTTCATTTGTTGATTGCTACAGTGGGTGAGAGTAGGAGAGAACCTAGGAGAGAAAGGGGGAAACATCCAAACCTCAAAAAAACAACACAAAAATTTGAAAAAGGGTCAAGTATCGCTTTGCTCCTGCGGTCGAGTATCGTTTTACTCCTGCGGTTGAGTATCGCGATATTTCCCAGCGGTCATCGATCGTTTTGAGAGATATCGTAGATCGTTTCAGATAGAGATCGTAGATCGTTTTCAGACAGAGGTCGTCGATCGTTTCACTAGAGATCGTTTCAGACAGCGGTCGTAGATCGTTTCGCTAGAGATCGTTTTTGATCAAGTGTCGTCGGTCGTCGATCGTTTGGCGGAGGTCGCGACACTTGTCAAAGGTCGGTATCGTTTCAGATAGGTATCGTCGATCGTTTCTAGTGAAGGTCGTAGGTCGTTTCGATACGAGTATCGTGTATCGTCTAAGTGAGAGATCGTGTATCGTTTCAACGAAGTATCGCCGATCGTTTCTCTCAGAGATCGTCGGTCGTATATCGCTTCCGGCCAGAGATCGTTTTGCTAGAGATCGTTTGGTCAAAGATCGTTTTCCAGCGATCGTTTTGATCAAGTGTCGTTTGTGAGCGGTCGTTTTGGGTCAGAGATCGTAGATCGTCTTGTGGAAAGGTCGTGTATCGTTCCCAGTCAGAGATCGTTTGGGGAAAGGTCGTTTTCCAGCGATCGGTTCACCCAAGTATCGCCTGTCAGCGATCGTTTTACCCAAGTATCGTCTGTCAGCGATCGTTTTTTCAGAGGTCGTGAGAGTCAAGTATCGTGACTTGAAATTTTCTTTCAGTCACATTCCAGCCTAAGTTTTCCTAGACTTCTGAGCCATAACTTAGAACTCTAGAGACTAAAGGTGGACAAGATTTGTTTAGAGCTCTTAAGTGAATGAACTTGAGATCAGGAAGAACCCTAGGAAGCCGAAGAAGTGTAATTTCTTCCGTAGGGAGTGTTGCCGAACCTAGTAACCGATCACACTATTCTGAGACCTCGAGTGAGTCAGAAGGAGAAATCCCTATGGCTTCCGAGGATATGCAAGGCACTGTACCCATGATTGGCCAGATGTCCATCATTGAGGGTGAATACAGAACTTCCTTAGAATATGTGAGCACTAACCTCAATGAGGTCCCTATCTATTTGGATGGTCTAAACAGATAAGTGGCCAGACTGAGGAAGGCTTCAGAGGCCTACATAGTGCCAAGACCAGCAGTTAAGTACATAGGAGGACTGTACATGGATAAACAAGACATTCAATACATGGTCACTGAACATCCGGAAATCATTAATGAACGTGGCGAGGAAAATGACACTTCAAGTTTAAATAGACATGGAACTGAGGAACAAGTAACAACCCCTAGAGGTAGATCGACAATTACCAAACTTTGGAGAGGAGACTTAGTCCCCCAGGAGGACACTCTAATAGATGTGTATTTGATCAATGGGATGGAGTACCTGCTCAGAACCCATTCCTCTATTTGGGACGCTGCTCCTAATCCAGTTACCATCTATGAGTTACAAGATCCTGAATTCCCCACCATCATCACATATTTGGACAAAGACCACAGAAGGTATTGGCCAGTCACTGAATTAGAGAGAGCTGAGCTGAAATATCAGAACATTCCAGTGTTCCCCCCAAGGGACCAAGCCACTACTTCACGGAACCCACATGGAACTTCTCAAAATGACTCAAGTCAACATTCGGGACAAACACAACAAACTCAACAAACCCAGATCCCTATCAGACCTCATGTACAATTTGCAATACCTGCCACTAATCCAAATTACCGGCCACAACCAGCTATGGACCCAAGACAAGGAGTTCGTGCTCCAGTCAGACCACAGGTAGTACGAGGACCAGGCATACCTATAGGAAGACCAAATTACCCTGTAATGCCGAGACAACCTGAAGTAGGAAGGAGACTAAGACCAATTCAAGTGGCCAAATGCATGAGAAATCATTATGATGGCTCGAGTGAACCCTATAATCATATAGCAGAATTTAAACAGGTAGTTAGAGCCGAGCAGGTAGATGACTTCATGATTCAATATGAGTCCTTTGGCCTTACCTTGTCAGACACAGCCCTAGCTTGGTTTCAGCCATTGGATCCAAATACCTTTCAGAACATGGATCAAGTGTATCAAGAAATGATTGAAGAATTTACCAAGTCTGGAATCAAGAACAATTCTTCGTCATTAATCCACAGCTTCAAGCAAGCTCCAACTGAGTCAGTCAGATTGGCTGCCAGGAGATTCAAGCAGTATGTGGATAGATGCCCTGTAGAGGAGAGACCAACACAAAACAAGATGGTATCATTGTTCTTAGAAGGACTATTGAACGGAACCTTGAGGTCATTAGTGTACGTGAAGAGAGTTCAAACTCTGCAAGAGTGTATGAAGGAATGTATAGACCTAGAGGATAACCTTGCAGGAGACTTGAAAATACCCCAAGGAAGTGTGAAAAGTGAAGAGTCATCAAATAGCACATCGAACCCTAAAAACAACATTGAGGAAATTGCTGACTTGCTAGCAAAAAAACTGAATATGCAAGGACAGAGGAATTATCCCGCCAATCCTATGAGAACGCCTATGCTTAGAAGATGTATGCAGTGCGGAGGGGATCATCCTTCTCACTTGTGTACTAGGGGAGTAGTCCCACCACCTGCCTATGCTCCTCATAGACCCTCTGTCCCAGGACCACTGCAGTATTGCAGCATAGAGCAGAGATACACAAATCATAGCACGGAGAACTGCCCTTACAATAGGCAAACCAGACCCACCCAGCCTTATGTGAGACCATATGGATATCCGCAGAACCAGCAGGGAGGAGAAGCTTTTAGATATCCCTCATATCAGCCGCAGGCACCAATAGCACGACCATACACATACCAAGGATATACACAGCCTCAGCCAGTGCTAGGACAACAACCGCCCCACCCTCAGAACGTTGTCCCAGTTAAAATAGCGCAACCAGAGGAAAACTTAGAAAGGGCTATAGTACCAGCCACGCCTTTGACTAGTAGTGAACCATGTGACTCATTTTACGAACCTAGTCTAGGAATATACTCAGGTTATGAGAGCTCAATGATGGATTATGGGCAACAATATGACCCATATGCTTATGGCATGGAGACACCAGAGAATTCATACAACTACGAGCAAGATTATGTACCATTAATGTACACAGCTCCTAGAGCAACCATGCCACCTCGACCAATGAATAGACCACCTGTACCTAGAGGACCATGCTACAGATGTGGAGGTGACCACTATATCAGAGAATGTACATTACCGAACCCACCACCACCACAACGAATTTGGGAAGGATACTGTAGCGATTGTGGAAAGGAACACCTTTTCAGAGATTGTCCTAAGAACCCAAACAAAGTCACATCCAATGTACAGATTAACGTGATAGAGGTAATTGAATCGTCGGGGAGTGATAAGGAGTACACTATACCTTTAAAAGCCATAACGAGAGCAAAGACTAGAGAAAACCCTGATAAAACCGAAGAAAATAACCAAAGTGACAAAGAGGGAAATACACCCATCCCTCACAGAGTAGAAGACTCAGAAGAACCAGAAAAAAGTATCACCAGTAAACGATCCCAAAGATGGAAGCAAAGGAGAGACAGGATAAAAGAAAAGAAATTGTTGCAAAAGAAGGAAAATGAAAAGAGTAAACACAATTCAACAGAAGAAGCACGGGTGGAAGAAGAAAATAAAATGGAGGAAGAAAAGAAGGAGGTAGGATCGGTATTAGCAGACACAATGCCTGAAGATTTAGCGATGTGGATTCAGGCATACAAAGCGAGAATAAAAGCAGGACCTATCATAGAACGACATGAGAGAGAATATCCGAGAGGCGACTTAGAGAAAGAAAGATTGGAAATCTGCAAAAAATTGATAGAAGTTGCCCAACAAACATTAGAAAAACCCGCATCACCTTTACCAAACAACCGAATTTGCGAGGAAAAATTCCAAGAGTGTCTAAACAATCCGGAAAAGCATAACGTAAGTAGACCTCTGGATAATGAAATTGGTGTTGAAAGAAAGGAAGGATCCATAGTCCCTGAAACAGAAGGAGACTGGACTAAGGATTTATGGGCGAGAGTTCAAGAGGACAAGTGGAAAAAGGTGGAAAGGATGGAACCGCCCTTTGAAGAACTGAAAGCAGAAAACGAAATGGAAGATTCAATACCTGAACTTAATTCAGAAGAAATTTTTCCAATGGATGCAAGTGACAAAGAAGCCGAAGACGATGTAAAGGAGCTACCTAATTACACCGGGGAATACGAGCACAACTCAGAATTGTATCGCATTCCATCAATACAAAGACGGGAAACGAATCCATCAGTTCAAACATCGGAAATCATACAACGCCTTAGGGAAGTGAAAATCCCATGTACCTTAACGTTCGAGGAACTGTTAAAGGTAAAACCACATTTAAAAGAGAAATTGATCGATCAATGGGAAGTCAAGGAGGAAAAGAAGGAGGTAGATGACGAATTAAAAACGGTGAGAATTCCAGTGGATAAAGTAGGAGACTTTAGTGAAGGAGATGAAGGAAATACCTGTCTTCCAATCACCTATAGGGGTTACACAACCAAAGCCATATTAGATTCAGGAGCTGGTGTAGGCATTGCTACCAAAGAAATTTGGGAGAAATGGGGAAAACCAGCATTGAGACCAACACGTATGAAAATTCAGATGGCCGATGGACATACGGAAAGACCCTTAGGATTGTTGGAACGAGTAGTCTTCACTACGTGCGGAGTGGAATTCGAACATACTTTAGCAATTTGTCACTTTGAAAGGCCGAGCAACTATGAGATGATCTTGGGAAGGCCATTCATGAGACAGCTAAAGGTAGTACAAGATTGGGGAAAGGATGCAGTGTACCTACAACACGCAGGAGTCACCACTAGGATCAACCTACATACGTATGCATATCAAGATGTACCACCTCTGCAATGGAATCAAGTCCATAAAGAGGAAGACGATCAATCGATTCATAGTGCAGGTTCTAGTGACCAATCCTGGATGAACGAGGACACTCATCTATGGATATGCCAAGCTGCAAAAAAGGAGGAAGAGAGAAGAAAGAGTTGGCAGCAAAAACAAGGCATAGTGAGATCGGTACAAGATCCAGCTTATATGCCACAAGTATTTCCAGACGAGGAGTTCGAACCTCATGGTTGGATGGAAATCTTAGCCACCCTCGATGTGTGTGTAAACGAAGAAGTGGTAACTATGAACGAATGTATTGACGAGGAGGGTTATGACATTAGTCTGTATATGGCAGTCCTTCAGGAGGCAGAAGATGGAGAAGTAATTGAGAAAGACTGGAAGGAGGACTACGAGAGCATTGAAATGGAACCAGAACCTATGGATCTAGGGATTAGTACCACCAACATGGACATCACTGCCAACGAACAACATAAGGATCTCACACAAAAGGAAGAATTAGAAGTTGAAAGGGAGTTGGAAGATGACGATAATAAGCTTCAAGACCAATTTGAGGTACCAGCGCATTTCAAAAAATATGAAGTAGAAGAGAGGAAGATTGCTATTCAAATGCCTAAAAGAGAGGCACAACCGGGAATAGCATATGATAATAAAGAGCAGACCAAGAAAATAGTTGTAACCATGGAAGGAGGAGAGGAACGATGTACTTTCATAGGACAGGATGTCTCAGAGGAAGAAGAACGAGAGTTAATTCAACTCATAAGAGAATATCGGGATGTCTTCGCTTGGACTTATAAGGATTTAAAAGGAGTAGATCCATCTATATGTGCGCATAGAATCCCCATGACATCCGAAGCCAAACCTTCCAAACAGAGACCTTATACTTATAATGAGGTGTATTCAGCCAAGATAAAAGAAGAAATAGATAAGCTGTTGGATGCTGGATTCATATATGAGATAGAAAACACTGAATGGGTATCGCCATTAGTGGTAGTGCCCAAGAAAAACGGAAAATTGAGAGTGTGCATAAATCTGAAGAAGGTGAATGCAGCCACCATACGTGATAGCTACCCATTACCGATTACGGATCATCTATTGGAGAGGGTAGCAGGTAAAGAGGTCTATAGCTTCCTAGATGGTTTCTCTGGATACAATCAGGTGGCTATTGCGACTGAGGACCAACACAAGACAGCTTTTGCCACTGAATGGGGTGTGTATGCATTCAGAGTGATGCCCTTTGGACTCACTAATGCACCAGCTACCTTCCAACGATTAATGTGTCACGTTTTTAAGGAATTCTTGAAAAAAAGCATGGAAGTGTATGTAGATGATCTTTGCACGTATTCCAATCAAAGACCCGATCACATACCGGAATTAAGGAAGATATTCAACAAATGTAGACAGTATAGAGTCTGCCTAAACCCAGAAAAATGTGTCTTCATGGTAAGACAAGGCAAAATACTAGGACACATAGTTTCTAGAAATGGGATATCGACGGATGAGGATAAGATTAAAGTCATATTAGACTTACCGAGACCCAAAAATGTGAAGGAAGTACAAGCTTTTATGGGACATTGTGGATATTACCGTAGGTTTATTCACATGTATGCCATAATAGCCAAGCCCTTATACGGTCTATTGACTCAGTTCATTTGGAGAGACGAGTGTGAGAAGGCCTTCAACGAGCTTAAAAAGAGGTTGAGTACAGCCCCAATTCTAAAATCACCCAACTGGAGTAAGCCTTTTCATATTCATGTTGACGCTTCGAATTATGCAATTGGATGTATCCTAGCACAACCGGCTGATGAGGGAAAGCTTGACCATCCAATCGCTTATGCGAGTAGACAATTAAACCAAGCCGAAAGAAATTACACAACTACAGAAAGAGAAGGCTTAGGAATGGTTTATGCAGTCAAGAAGTTTAGACATTACCTCTTAGCCAACAAATTCAAGTTCTTCATAGACCATCAAGCTTTGTTGTATTTAGTCAATAAACCTTGTAGCACAGGAAGGTTGGTGCGATGGTTCTTGTTACTAATGGAGTTTGACTTTGAGGTAATAGTCAAAAAAGGAAACACACATGTGAGAGCAGACCATCTTTCTAGGTTAAAACACGGAGAGCCGCCGAGCGGAGTTCCTGATGATTTGCCAGACACCTATCTTTTTAACCTGGAAGTATGTCCTCAATGGGCCGAGAAATTGATCCCAATACTTACACATGGACCTAAAGATGGGATCACGCCAAACCGAAAGCAAGATCTTTGGAAGACTAAGAACCTTCACATTATTGCTGGAAGTTTGTACCACCAGGATTCAAGTGGACTGTTGATGAGATGCGTGGAGGAAGATGAACAACAAATGTGGCTTCAGAAAGCACACATAAATCAATGGAACACTCACTTGGACGCAACGGGAACATGGCAAACACTCAA
The DNA here is from genome assembly GCA_020310875.1 of Ceratopteris richardii. Lineage (NCBI taxonomy): Eukaryota > Viridiplantae > Streptophyta > Polypodiopsida > Polypodiales > Pteridaceae > Ceratopteris > Ceratopteris richardii. The sequence goes on along the minus strand of CM035442.1, from coordinate 90,664,994 downwards.
GAGGTTTGGCATATATTGGCCAACCATGCAACGAGATGCACATCATTGTGTGTCAACCTGTCAAACCTGTCAAGAACAAATCCCAGATGCTAACTCTACGTTATGCTATTCTACAATAGCACCAAGGTGGAGCAGGCCTTTAGTAAAGTTCTTGAAAACTCGAGAGTACCCTGAGGGAGCTACCCTAGCAAGAAAACGTGCTCTTGAAGAAAAGAGCAAAGATTACGTCATCCTAGGAAAACAACTCTTTAAACGCGGAAAGGATAACCAACTAAGGTTGTGCATTCATGAGAATGAATATCTCTCAGTATTAGAAATGGCACACGCAGGAGCTGCGGGAGGACATTTCTCAGCAGATAGAACGGTCAAGATGATTCTCTTTGCAGGCCTGTGGTGGCCAACTCTACATATGGACGCAGAGACATACGTGAGAAGCTGTGAAACATGTCAGAGAGCAAAATATCCTATTAGAAGAGATGACATGCCGTTAAGACCCATGGTTTGTGCGAGAGCATTTACCAAATGGGGAATTGACTTCATAGGACCTATCAATCCACCTGCGAAAGGATCACATGCGGAATACATCATAGTAGCCACTGATTACTTGACTAAGTGGGTAGAAGCAAAAGCCACTAGAAAGAATGATGCTCAAACTACAGCAAAATTTCTCTTTGAGCACATATTCACACGCTTTGGACTACCGATTGAGATAGTAAGTGATCGAGGAACGCATTTCTTAAACGAAGTCATTGAATCGCTAATGAATGAATTCTTAGTGATTCATAAAAAATCAGCCCCTTACCACCCTCAAGCCAACGGACAGGCTGAAAGTTCCAACAAAGTACTTTGTACTATATTGACAAAGATTGTCAATAATGGAAGGTCAGATTGGGACAAACAATTGCATCACGCAATTTGGGCCTTCCGAGTGGCATATAAAACGGCCATTGGAACTACACCTTTCAACTTAGTGTATGGGCAAAATGCAATTTTGCCAATTGACTTCTTAGTGCCTACATTAAAAGTAGCCCAGCAATATGAGTGGAACGGTCACGAATTATCTCAGCAATTAGATCAGATAGAAAAGCTGCATGAGACAAGACTGCAAGCGGTGGCGGGCATTTATGCAGCCAAACGGAGACAAAAGGCTTATTATGATGCACATATAAAAGACAAGGGACTGAAAGAAGGCGATTTAGTCCTAGTATACACACTCAAACAGCATGCAAAGAAACTACAGAAACGTGGATATGGACCTATGATCATAAATTGAATCTCCACTAGTGGTGCAGTCAATCTCGCCACACTAGACGGAGATATTCTTCCCAACTACATCAGTGGTTGCAGAGTGAAAAGATTTATGGAGCCTCTAACGGATCAAATGTTAGCACGACTCTTAGGAGCTCAGAGTAGAAAAAAAGAAGAAGAACGCATACGCGAAGAAGCAAGGCAAGAAGCCCTAGAACGTATTAGAAAACGGAAAGAGTGGATGAGAGAAAGAGACGAGAGATATCGAGTAGGAGAAGAACTCATCCCCATGGCTAATTTTAGAGCCACTGAGAACTCAGGACAACAAAGAAGACAACCTTATTTGAATCTGGGGGCAGGACGAAAAGAGTACCACTTAGTGGATGCTCTTATAGACACAGGAGCAGCAATAAGCTGCATTAGATTCTCTTTGTCTCAGAGACTTAAAGAGGAGTTACGGCCATCGAAGGCACAACTAATTGGAATAGGAGGAAAAGTTACTCAATGCATAGGTGAGATCACTTTACCTTTACATATGGGGAACAACACAATGGAGCAGAGACTTCTAGTATGTCAGGACCAGGATTTGCTTGAAGATGTGGTGTTAGGTCAAGATTGGATCTACGAATATGAGGTAACCATTCAATTGGCTTTAGGATACATCTCGGCCAGAATAGGACCTCGTGAAGTATATAGTTTGCTGGACGAACGACCACCCAAAGCTGCTATTATAGAGCCAGAAGTTCATCCTAATGAACAAAGTCATGATTGTATGTTCCCTAGCAATATAGGAACCCCATCGTCAAGTACTTCATGTGAAAATACTGTGAGTCCTGTGTGCACTCCATCCTTGAGTTTAGAGAGTCACAAGAGTGCACAAGAACATGAAATTAAGCACAGAGAACCACAAAGCCCAAGAAAAAATATTCCTCTGCAAGACGTGAAGTCTACAACCATGAAAGTGTACCCCATTCCACATTCTACACAAGCTTGGATAAGAAAGGACCAAAAGAAGGCCTATCTTCAGCAACAGAAAAGTCTTCGACAGCAGCATGAGCACTTGTATAAGAAGACAAAGAATTTCGGACACTTTCAGCAACCACGACTCAAGAGCATATGGATCCCAAAGAAGCTGATAACTGCACAACCTGATCGAACCAAAATATGGATCCCAAAGTCAAGTACTCCAAGGACAACCATCCCAAGCAAGGAGCAACATCGAAAGGGCTATCGTACTCAACAGGGTCAACAGGCACATCAAACGAGAAAGAGGACATATTGGAGGAAGAAGGAATCTCCAAATGCAATACAAACCGACTTGAAATTCCCAAAACAGAATCAGAAGACATACAGCCGAAAACGAACAGCATTCATCAAGAAGGTGGAGAACACAGTACGTCGCACCCAAGTGAAGCAAATCTGGAGGCCGAAAGACAAGACAAGCTGCATACATCGGGCAACTACTTCCAATTGCACACATGAGGAGTTGCCAAGATCCAAAGTATGCATGATAGGGCCACATTACAAGGCCAAGCATTCGGCACGTCCTTCTTCTATTTTCGGATAGTCACGCACATTTTCCCTTTGGAAATAGGAGAGCACTTGTACATACTTAAAATATTACTCCAATAACATTTCACTAACCGCTTCGGCTATGTACTAACTTTTATGTTTTCTTTCAGCAAAAAAAATATATATAAAAATACATGAAAAATTCAGGTATTACCTTTCTCACACCCACGGGAAAGGGACGACACCATGCACTCGGAGCGACATCAAATTAATAATCAACATATGGAGGAGGATTTATGGAAAACATGTGGATACTAATTCATCCTCTATATTGAGTGCAGATGACATCTTCTGACTCAGAAGCTACACAGCAGGAAGAGGAACTACTTCTTCCATTGGGGTCAATAACCAAGGTCAGAGGACATTGGTTTCGAGATGACCAACCTATCTCGGAACTTCTATTCATGGCAACCATCAAGATTATGGACAGGGACCACTATTTCCCTATTATGTCACAGGATTTCAAGACCATAATACAAGGGTTACCACATATCGAAGAAGTATGGACTCAAGCTGGCATTGAAGCATTTTTGAAGATACCTATATGTGTACCAGACTTCCAAAGATGTACACAAGTAATGAATACTATGCAGTCGGCTGCTACAAAGATTTGGGTTCCAGAAGCAAAGGTTTTGGACAAGGTGGGCAAGTGGAAGACCATTCAATTCACTCATGAATTGATCAATAAGACCTTTGGATGGAATCAAGAAGGCATTACCAATGTCAAGGAAGAATGCCATGACCCCAAGAAAAGATCCTTCCTGGAGATTAACAGAGTAGATATCGAAGATGCAGTACGTCTGGTACACCAACACTTTTGTTTCCCTGGCATGAACAGATACACCGCACCACAAAAAATTGTAGTACAACTCCTATCGCATGCCATGAGACAGATAGGAAACAAAGTGAATCTCACAGGCTACGTACAAGAGCGATTGTTTGAAGCTCAGAAGAAATGGGGGCAAAAGAAGTTCCTGAACGGTGGTTCAGCTTTGACCTTATTGATATATGAAGCCCTAGACATGAGACACTGCTTACGAGAGATGCCAACAGCAGAAGGACTAGCAAGGTATGCAAAATCCGCTTCTGTCCCTAAGAAAAAGAAAGCAGCAGTTGTAGTGGAAGAGGCCGGAACCAGCACACAGAAGCCCATGAGGGGTACAAAACGCTTGCGAGAAGAAGAAGCCCAAGCAACACCGCAGTCCAAGAGAACACATCTCTTGCCTAAGGTCACGACGGCTCAAATGCCGATTTCAAAAAGAGACTTGTCTGCTGCCCTCGAGGAAACACACCAGTATATGCAAGGGCAGGTAAATCTAAATGTCCAAGGACATCAGTATAGACAAGCGAGTCAAAGTCAGCAAAAACAGAGTACAGAAACACCTCCAAAACAACCTGGAAGATACCAAGAATTGGGCATTGATGACTCAAGTACAAATACGGAATCCAGTCCTGAGAAAGACACGCTAGATACTGATATCAGGACAGAAACCTATGAAGAGGAAGGACCGGAATTCAATCAAATGGAAGTGACACCGGACAGCCAGAAGGGAAAAGAAAAGAAGATGGATGATGCTCAGGAACAGGAGCATGTCATTCAATTGAATGACACTACCAAAGTAAGCATCAAGGAGGACACAACTACTGGGGTTACACATGTCAAGATACCTATTAAAGAGGAAGAACAAACCCCAAAGAATATGGATGCGGGAGAGATCCCACAGAAAGAACAAACAATAATCGAGGTGCCTGATGACACACCTCAAGCACAGGATGAAAACATGAGGGCTGAGCCACGGATACAGCTTCAAATCAGGCAGCCCCATGATACCACTTTACACATTGCCCAAGGCAAAGACGTGACTACAGGAGAAGAACCTTCAATACCGAAAACATGGCTCAATGTGGATGTAACTCAACTAAAACCTGTGGTAAAGCAAATGATCCAGACAGCCATGGACACCCAGCAACAAATGATGGATACAGATGCTGAATATGATCAAGCACGAAGAGAAAAAAATCAGTTTCAACTCATGAGCGAACAGCTATCGGCACAGCTAATCGCGGCACAAAAAGAGGTGGCAAACAAAAATACTGAAGTGCAAGCAATCAAGACACAATATGACGAATCCATTGCCCAAAATCAAAAGTTGCTTACACAACTAGAAGAGTTGCAACAATTACACAAAGCAAGCGAGGCTGAGAAAGAAAAAATGAAGATGCGAAGTGTGCTATTAGAGCAGCAACTCAAGCTATATCTCGAAGAGAACGACAGCCTGCGCGATAGGAATAAAGAATTGATGAAATCTTTATTATATGATCAACCACTGATACAACAAGGCCCCGTAGAAACTAAAGAACAGGAATTAAAAGACCAGATAGCAGAGTATGCTGAGTTGCTACGCCAAGCTAAAGTAGTACAAGAAGAGGCAGAACATAAGCACAATCAGGAAATGAGTGAGCTCAAGAGGCAGCTGAATTCAGCACAGGCCAAACTGGTACAGAGCTACAGTGAAAACATGGATCACGTAGCCGACATAGGTAAAGAGCTCCTAGCCACCAAAGAAAAACTCGGTGAGGCCTTACAAAAGATAAAAGAAAAAGAAGAATGCATTGAAGAGCTAAAGACTAGGCAGAAAGGCAAAGAACCGATCGGGACATCAGTAGTGCCAGAAACAGAACATCCTACTGACGAGAAATAAGTCAGAAGGAACGGGCACTAGTGGTGTCCCGATTGACGGAAAGTTTTGAAAATGAAGTCATCAAGGTCATGAAGGAAGCCAAAATCAAAGGTAAAGACTTGGAGAAGATCATAAAGCCTTTCAACATTCCATATGGACTACTGAAAGAGAAAACAAGGCAATATATAAAGAAGGTTACGCACAAAAGCCCAGATGAGCAGCTCAATTTCAAGAATGACACATTCACGTACACTCAAGCAGAGTTTGAAGCTGCACAGCCAGTGTGGAGGAGAAAGTTTTTGGAGAAACATCCCACACTACGGGTGCACTGGGAGGCCGCACCTTATTTATTCCAGGTAAACCCTTCATTTTGCCCAATACCACGCAGAAGGGAGCCAACGGAATTTTTGGCTTTACAACGCAGCGGCAATATTAATAAACAGTGGCTCAACTATCCGATGTTACCTAGCCCGCCGCATAATTATTTGCCAACCGAGGATTATATGATCAAGACCATAGAATTTTGGCTACAAAACTATGCGACTGTACCAGATTTAGCAGTTAAGATGACAAATAAAATACTTGGTATGCTACTTACAGTCCTGAAGGTTTTCAAACATGCGGCATATACATTTTTGAACTTCATCGGCATAAATCAAGGCACCGATATCCTTATCTTCGATCTATCAGTGATGCCGAGCCGCCCCACAATAATGGCATATTATTCTAGACTCATGTTTTTGCCAAGTCCATACATGCAAATATTTGAAGAAGCATTTTTTACAGGATTTTTTGAAATAGATTCAGAGATATTTTTAAAGATGTCATCAAATCTGAATGCCAGACTAGTGGCATATGAATTAAGCTTCTTCGCAGATCATAGACAACCGCCCAACGATGGAGTCAAAGCAGAACAATGGAAACAGATCATGATACGTGAAGCCAATCTGCTAAATGACACAGAGCAACAAGTGTACAGAACATATGCCCGGCGCTTATCAAAGCCTGTCGGGGACGACAGAGTTCAGGAGGGGGGCAGTGTTGAGGGCGAGACGAGTAAGAAGAGGAAAAAAAGAAAGCAACGAAAGAAACAGCTTCACTAAAAGCCAAATTTGAAGATAGACAAATGTAAAGATACATCTCTGCAGGAAGCCCCGCAGGGGCACGCACCAGGCTACAAAGCTTAACCCCGGGGTCCAGAGGAGTGGATTTTTCAAACATCAGAGTAGGACCAAAAGTTAGAAAGGGGTAGAGGCTGAAAAGTTGAAGAGGGTGACTAAGAATAGCACATTCCTAGTCACTGGTGGCGTGCGTGGCAACCCAAGTCAACAGGCAAGGCGACTACATCAGGCTCTCGAGTAGTAGAGCTTGAATCAAGAAGGCCATCGAATCTGCATGTCTGTTTAACTGCAGACAATACTGACCACAGGGCGCGTGCGCGAAGCAAAGTCTGTCAAAAGAAGCGAAGTCTGTCAAGGGACGACAGAGGCGAAGAGGGGGAGAGTGTTGCAGAGCCAAAGAGCGCACAAAGCAGAGAAAAAGACGGGCCCCAAAATTTTTCCGTTCTGGACCAAATATCTTTGTAACATATTCATTTGTGTAATATATTTCCCTTGTAAAGGCACTAGAAGAGTCCTCTAGATGCATTCCCATAGTAGAATAGAAGCTTACCCATGTAAAATAGTAGGAAATTAGCTCTTAGGGAATAAAGTGCCGGTCACTTGTGTGAAAGGACCATTTTTAGGGCACTGGTATATAAGTCAAATGTGACTCTTTGTAAAAGACTTTTTGCCATTGTGAGAATAGAGAGCACAGAAATTCGAATTTGTGTCTTCTTCCCTCTTCATCTTCTTCTTTGTGAGCTTGTGTGCATGTGTATTGCTTGGAAAGAGTGCTTGTGAGTGTGATCTATCCTTGAGAGTGTTTCTTTGCTGTAGGAGAGGTGTGTGCGAGGTGTAGGAGGTGCTGAAGTGTAGGAAAGTATTCCCGCGACTCAGTATTTCTGTCATAACTTGAAGTAGGAGTGTCGGAATTGTGTGAAACCACTGCCATTGGATGCGTCTTCTCGAGAGCTTCGAAATGCATATGCTATTCGCTATGTTTGGAGCTCGGAGCTAGGAGAAAAGTCCAAAATACTGACGGCTGCTGCACCAAGTATCGTTTCGTCTTGACCTACAGTTGAAGCTTGTTAGGATAAGTGTCTTTCTCACTTTCACTTTTGAGTAATACTTTTGCATTGACCATTACACATTTGCATGTCCTCATACACTCGGCTAGGTTAGTATACTCTTCGGATTGATAAATTAAAAGCGTGTATCCCCACTATATGCACTTGTGAGGGGATTGAGGTACAGTCTCTTTCTCCGCAAGTCCCTAAGTTGAAGCTTAGGTCAACACTTACACATAAATCAGTTTCGAAAGGAAGAATGGTCCAATATTGGAGCTTCTTATACACTTTCAGAAACTAAGAAATATGTATGGATTATATGCATGCAAGTGAATTATGATGATGGATTTTACTCACAAGCTCAAAGAAACATCCTCACTGGTTCAACGCAATACTGCGGAGCCTTCTCACACATAGAAGAAATAGAAGACATGTAAAAATACTTAAGAGACTGAGAGAGGTGACAAGAGACAAGTGACAAGTGACATGAATTAAAAGAATTTGAATTAAGTTACATGTAAAAGATCGTCGTGGTACGTCATGCTAAGCAGTCTACTGATCAAAGGTGGTTCCGACCCTCAAACCATGACAGTTCAACCGAATGTCACACGTAAGAAGGTGAGTTCCACTCCAGTGACCCTATGTCTGTCTAGGCTCGTAACGTCTAACTAAAGAAGTCTAAGACTCATTAAAATCAGCTCTAACTCACTCACACGCTCCACCGAGGGTGAGTCAAGATAGAGATGCTGGTTTCAAGAGCCTATCCTAAATTGGAGTTCTAACTTAAATTTGAAACTAGGTTCTATACTCATACTAGCTCACCTTGGATCCTCACTCGCTCAACCGAGGGTGATCGTCTCAAGGAAACCGTAAGCTAGCATGAGCCCTATGGATGCCTAAGAATGATGCTCTAGGAGTTTGGAGGGGGGTTTATATAGTTTTTTGAATGAATTTGGGCCCTTGGATCTAGAGAAATCAACTCTCAACTCTAGGATCACTACTTTCGATTACAACCATTTGATTAATCAAATCAATGGCTTGGAATTGTTCTTTCTATCAAATCTAGTGTAAAGGAGTGAAATTTAGGCGCCCTCATTCTCCACCATTGGATCTGGGGATGATCTGGACCATCGGATCAGTGCTGACATCAATTCGGATAAGATAAGCCACTATTTTTGGAGAAACACTGCATTATTGATCTTTGATTGTAAAAATAGTCTTCTTTTATGGAAAAACTCGTGGATCCTCCTTGCTTTAAGCATAAGTGCATCTCCACCCTTGAATATGAGCTCATCTTGATCGTACAACATGGCTCAATCAGCTTTCGCCATGTGGTGGCCCTTCAACCCTTCAATTTTCTTAAACTAGAAAACTGCAATGATCCTGAAAACTGGAGTTTGTACTCTTTGACCCTCCAAATAGGCTTTGATGAAGATGAAACTTTGTAGGACTATGTTTCCAAAGATCTCCTTCAAGAATATGCAGAAAAAACTCCCATCTGAATCTCCCTTATACAAGTTTGACTACATTTGGAAGCTTGCAAGGTGGCATTAAGGTGTCTAGGAAGCTCGGATAGCCTTGAAACTTTATACAAATATGTAGCCACATATGGTCTTTATACATGCCAAACCATATGGCTAACATAAATTTCTATACAAGAATTTGTAGGGTCAAACTAGAAAAATTACATTTTTACAAAATGAACATAGCATATCAATGTGCTACAAAATCCATTTTCTGCTGAAATTTGGACTATAGACTGCCTTTGACAATCTTTACAAGTATATGGATTTTCATCTAATTTGGTGATAATGAAATTTTTGCCCTAATTTCCGAACTTTGACCAGCTTTGACCAGCTTTGACCGCTACCATGGACTTTCTTGATTTCTTTGAAACTTTGTATGTGACCTTCCTTTGACATCCTTGATGCATCCTGGACTTCTCGGGGAATTCTGGCTACCTTCGCCAAATATGTTTTTTGTAGGCCTTCATAAGTGAGAGAGGAGAGCAAATCTCGACGACATTCGCCCCCACTAAACCTGCGATTCCTCCGGAAGCGCCACTCTAGCATCTGTGAAAAACAAAATGTTCCAGGCATCAAATTCTTTTATAGGCAACATAAGAAAGATGGAAGGAAAATTGATTATATGCATGAATAAGTAGGTAACGTGACATGAAGCAAAATTTGCATGAAAGAAATAATTGAAACAAGCAACATGAATATGCATGAACAAATAGGCAACATATGCAAATGAACAAGCAACATTGGCAACAAGAAAGAAAATAAAAAACAAGCATCAATATGAAGTGGAAGTGGATGTATTGAGTCGTTTTAAGCATCAGTTCCTCTCATCTTGAAGAAAATTTTGTACCTTTTTCATAAAGCAATCTACCTTAAATATGATTATAAACAAAGATTTAGGATTTTCAAGAGACATCTTTCATCTTTAGCTTATTTTAGATCAACTCCTTTCCTACATAAATATGAATATGCTCTTTCTCTAATAACATGCAAGGAAATCTAACTAAACTCCACTAATGCATAAATCTGCCCATATAGCCCGTGATTTATTCTACTATGCCTCTTTATCCTCCTTTGGCTTGCTCCCTTTTTTTTTTTTTTTTGATGATGATGATGATTCGGCAACTTTATGGTTACGATCACTTTTTTGGGGTGGAAGAAAGTGTAAACTTCTTGGTAACATGTAGCTTTTTTTTTTTTTTTTTTTGACGAGGAAAAATTAAACCCCGATACAAGGTACAACCATTTTTGATGACGGAGAACAGTCGTTTAAACTCCGATACAAGTGCTGTGAGATGGACTAAGGATGTAGAAACATGCAATAGCAGGAGATAGGATTTCAACAATTATGCTTTCGATACAGGATACATATGCATGTTTATATATGAAAGTCTTGTCACCAAAATAAACCTCCAAATCTACATGCCCTATCTTTCCACAATCCTAGATTATAATCAATTTCTTAGTAGATAAGTTACTACTTAAGATACAATTTTACACAAGTAGAGAAATCATCATTTGCCTTTTTTTGACTCAAGTGATGTGGATATGCAATGCAATGCAAAGACTGAAAAAAACATGCATGAAACAAGCATGGAAAAAAAATAGAATGAACTTGAAAAAAAAAACAAAGCAACATGAACTTGAAAATTAATGATGTTTTTTTTTTTTTTTTTTTTTAATAACATGGATACTCCTGTTTATGAATCGGCCTCATTGTCATCTTCTTCAATGTCCTCATCCAAAATGTACTCGTCATTATCACGCTTCTTGAATAACTTTATCCTTTTACCTGCAATCAAAGCTTTTAGTGCAACACCATTTAATTCACAAAGAGCATACGTACCATTGTTGTTGACTTTTGATACTATGTATGGCCCAAACCACCGTTGAGTGAGCTTTTTGCGTGCATCATATTGAGAGTCGAATGTACTATCATAAATGAGCATCCAATCTCCTACTTCAATTGGCTTAGGATGCAATCGATGAGTTTTATCAAAATAATGCTTGTTCTTCATTCTAGATTCTCTTAATTTTTCAACAGCATCATCAAGTCTTAATTTACCTTGTTCTAACTGTTTAATACGCAAATTCAAAAAATCATCAGTAGACATGTTTTCAGACCAAGGCAAATTTGACCATGCAGAAATATGAGACTGAATTGGAAACAATGGTTTTTGACAGTACATGAGTTCAGCAGGCATATATCCAGTAGTACGTGTGCATGTCATTCTATCTGCCCAAAGTGCAAAAGGTAAGAATTTAGGCCATTGTTTGATGTCACCATTACATGCTTTAGATATGGCTTTCACAATAGGTGGATGCCCTCTCTCTATTTTACCATTGGCCTCTGGGTTATATGCAGTAGTGAGAGACAAACGAATACCGTGACGCTCAAAGAACTCTTTAGCTTCTCTCGCATTTAACTCTCCACGATCGGCAATTACTTTCTCTATGTACCCAAAGCGACTTATGACATCTTCAAGCAAGAATTTGCAAACATTGTAAGTGGTCTTAGATCGTAGTGCACGTCCCTCTACATGATTAGTTAAGTCTTCTCTTGCAAGTACAATGTAACGCATTTTGTCGATACCTTTAGGCATAGTTACAAGATCTACTACCCACTTGTAGTGAATACAAGGTGGATAAGTAGGATGCAACGGATCTCTATGTTTGACTGATGAATGAAGTTGACAAGTAAAACATGTAGAAACATAGCTACTAATGTCAACATACATCCTAGGCCAATAATAGGTACTTCTAATTTTTTCATATGTTCCAAAAAATCCTTTATGACCGGCCCATAATGTCTCATGCATTTCCTTCATTACTTGCAATTGAAGACCTCGTTTTCCTAGGACTCGTTGTGGATTCTTAACCTTACCCTTAGCATGTCTCCCAAGATAACCATTACATAGGAAAAAGTTATAAGCTCGTTTCCTAATGTTACGGAATCTATTCGTAGTCCAGTTAGGTAATGGTTGTAGTCAGTCTCTCCATTCATTTTCGTACTCAGACTCATGAAATTGCTCATACTCATATATATGTGGAACATAGTCAACTAAATTCACATTCTTTATTAGATCACTTTCAAGATCATCATCAAATCTAGCTCTCGATAACATATCAGCATCTGAGTTTGACTTACCTGAAATATGAACTAATTCAGGATTTATGAACTTAATATATGAGATCCATCTAAGCATGGCTATATCAGGAGATGAACAATTGGCTATCATTCCAATGAGAGGCAAACAATCAGTCTCAACTTTGACATTTGCACCAATGAAATATTCTTTGTCTATTTTCAAAGCTGTTACCATACCCCATAGTTCTCGTTTGATCTGTGGATATTTTCGTTGTGTTTCATGTAGAATTTTGGCACCAAACCTAATTGCATATCTATTCCCTTCACTATCGTCTTGACTTATGACCCAACCTATACCAATAGGACTAGTATCAACAGTCAATATAATAGGTTTGTTAGCAGAATAGTCTACACGCTTAAGGATGGGAGCTTCAAGCAATAATTTCTTCAATTTACGCATAGCTTGAGTGTGTTTGTCAGTCCAAATAAATTTTCGTTTCTTCCTCAACAAGTCATAAAGACAATCAGCAACATGAGCAAAGTGTGGGATCCAAAGAACATAAAAGATACAAGCACCAAGAAATCTACGTACCTCACTCACGTTGTTACATGTTTCAGAAATCTTGCTAATGGCATCAACTTGTGGGTATGGCTTTCGACCATAATGGCCACATAAATGTCCAACAATAAGCACCTCGTTGACACCAAAAACAGATTTCTCTATGGAAAATGTGAGACCTACCTCTTCAAATCGTTGAAATATTCTTTCACAATCAGAGATATGGTCAAGAACAAATTTACGACATCCAGATGAATCTAAAGTAATGTCCTTTACACGTTCCTCACTCCCTTTAATTGGAATATCATCAATGAATGGCATAGTTATATGAGGGATAAAATCATGTAAGACCATATTCATAGCACTCATCATATGAGCCACAGAATTAGTCGCTCCTTGAGGTAAATTACACATTCGCACTAAGCCTAAAGGAGTTTTCATTGTGGTTATGTCACGACTGTCAATTGCTAACTGGAATTGGTCATATCCAGAATATAAATCACCCATTGAATAGATAGAATGTCCTGAAAATGATTCAGCAAACTCATCTACAATGGGTCCTGTTCCTACATTCCTTATGGTGACTTTATTGACGGGTTGGAGATCTTGAATAAAACGTAGTTTCCCATTCTTTTTAGGCACAGTGAACCATCTGTTTGAGTAAGGTGCAAAAGATGGCTCTAAAATTCTCATGTTTATCTTCTCCTTAAGTAGTTTAATTAGCTCAGGTAAGTGAGCCTTTGGAACAGGTATAGGACGAAGATTCCATGGAATATGTGGAATAGTAAAGATTATCATGGGTGCAACTAGCTTAGGATCTACACAACCAATCTCATGAGGATACATAGTAAAGGCTTTTCCATGGCTACGTATGACTCCCTCAAATTTATCTCTCTCTGCTGGCAAAAGAAAGTCATCATCTCTACCAATTTTCACCTATTTGATTGTCTCATCCGTGAATGTATGTCCTATGTTTTTCTTATCCCGAAGAGTTGGATCATTTTTCACATCAATAATTTTTTCATTACTTCCTTGAGGTAATGGTTGAGCTATGGGTTTGATTTTTTTGTCTACAGTTTTGTACTTTGTTTCAACTAAGGCATCATGTGTTTGGTTAAATTTCGAGCACTTGTGAATATTGAGAGCATACTCTTGGATTAGAGCATACTCATCAAGGGAAGAAATAAGAATAATATGGGAATTAGAATTTTGTTGAAGACATAACTCTAACTCCTCAAGAGTAGAGAAACAATGAGATGTCTCAATCACATGCTCAATGTTCTCATCATGTTCCATGATTTTGTTGTTTTTATAATTTTTTTGGGTTTTTTGGATAAAAGACTTGGACAATTGACTCTTATGAAGAAAATCTAATCTAGAATGTGGAAAACAAAGTGACAAACTATTGTACATGTTGGTTGGATGCGAGATGTCAAACCAATATCCACTGTTGTCCCGCTCAACAATGGATTCTATCCGAAATTTTGATCATATGTAGCTCCAAACATGAATCGAGGTGCACAATCACTACAAGCATGCTCATGACCCTAAGTAACAATAGGTTTCTTTCTAATTGACAATCGATTCCTAGGATGATTCACTCCTACTGTCATGACTTGAAGTGATTGCATTCCATCCTTAGACTTAAATCTAGCATAGGTAGACCCATCATCCATGGCTTTAGTTTCCATACGACTCTCACAAATAAAGGGTTGACCTAAGAGAACTTCATAGGAGCAATTATCTTGAATAAAAAAGTGAAACTCTTCTGTGATTCCTCCTATGGATATGGGCACACTAGCACAAGCTCCATACAGGGTACCTACACCATTATCTGCAGTTCTCATACGCCATCCACAATCTTTATCTATGGGCCATCGAAACTTATCATAGACTTCTCTTGAAATCACATTGATTTCAGAGCCGGAATCTACTAATGCATTTACAGTGATAGTGTTCTTATCATTTCCTATTTTAACATGCATCTCTGATGTACCTCTAGACCAAAATGTTCTTTTAAAGTGGCTTTCAGGATTGTTTTCATGATTTTCATGGTCAGGTTGAATAGGTCCTAAGAAATTTTTATTAACATTTACTTCATCATCATCAAAGTCCTCTTCATCAGATTCATCAAAGTTTAAGGCTTCATTCATAGCTTGATCTTGATCTAGAGAATCTTGCATCTCAGTATCTAGATTAAGTGGAAACCTCTTCCTTTTAATTAGGCCGATAAAGTTATCTTTAAAAACAGGCTTTGCAATAGAGAAAACTTGTTCTAAAGACATAGTCACTTGACTCTTAAGCAAAATGTCATCTAAAATCTCCATAGGATCTATTTTTCTCTCAATTTCTGAAATCAAGATGGCTTTAGGTTTTCTCTTTGGTTTCTTTTGTTTTTGCTCAGGGTCTTGTTTTTGTTCATGTTCTCGTGTTTGGTCTTCAGTTTGTTTTGATTGTTCTTGTTTATCCAAAGGCTTTGGTTCTGTTTTTCTTTGCTTTGTCTTCTTCCCTTTTTGTTTCTCCTCTTGTTTTTGTTCATTGGGTTGTGCTTCTTGTTTTTTATCTTTGGATTGTGATGTTTCTCCCTGCTCTATGATTGTTTCTATTCCCTCTGAGGTTTGTTTTCGTGTTACTCTTCTTTCACTAGGCTCAGCTTCATCTCTTTTTCGTTTTTCTTCTACATTGGATATGTGAGAAATAAGAGATTGATCTTCTATTGGTGACTCCCAAGCCGTTATTCTCCTAATCTCATCCCGTGCTCTTACTAAAGCCTCTATAGAAAAATCACCTTCCTTTGTGGGTTTACTTGATTCTACTTGTTGTTCATCAAGAGCTTCTAGTTTCACTCCTCTAGTTCCTACGTCCATTATGGTTATATTTTCATAATGTTTTTTCATTCCTCCCTTACCATAATTTCCTTGCAAAGGTAGCCTAGATCGATAGTCACAGATTTTCTTGTCTATGTCTATTACTAGTCGTTGCTCCTTAGCAGCCTTCAATAATTCACAATCTCTCAAAAAGTGCTCTAACGAATCACACCAAGGACACCTACGAGGGCCACGCACAAAACCATTTTGATTTTGAGGATTTTGATTAACTTGTGGTGGGAAATTTTGAAATTGAGGATTTTGTTGATAAGGTATTGCTTGAACAGGATAATTAGGATTTTGAAAATGCAATTGATGTATTTGAGGAGCTTGGGGAGCAACATGTGGTACTTGAGGTGCAAGAGGAGCTTCCATATTATACGGTTGATGATTTTGAAAATTTTGATTTTGAGGATTTTGAAAAGCTATTTGAGAAGCTTGAGGATACATGTTTTGATACATTTGAGGATTTTGCACATGAGGATGAGGATTTTGCATTGAAGGATTATGCATTGGAGGAACTTGATATGCTTGAGTAGGAGCTACTTGTGGATTTTGATTGGTAGCTATAACATGTTGATTAGGCTCTTGAAAAGTCATTGGGTTCATTTGATTTTGGAAAGTTTTGGTATAATTAGATTGTAAAGCATCTATAGTCTTGGCCAAATTGGATTGTGTAGCAATAAGACTTTCCATTTGCTTAGTGAGAATATCCACTTGAGATTGTTCAACTACACTTTTATTTGGCTCTACTTTAAAACCTTGAGTAGGCTCCATCATTTGAGGAATAGGAGTAGAGTCAAAAAGCATAGCATGGGATTGTTCTCTAACTTGCTCCTTAGTTTGTGGAAGGCTAGCTTGAGGAAGACTAGTTTGCTCATAAAGCATGGATTGTCTTTGATGTCTATGGGCTACAGCCTCTACTACTTTACGCACTTTTTGCCAATTGTCAGTAAGACCATAGCGCTTATTTGGTTCTTCTAATCGCCGTTCAACTTCCCTACGAGTTTCAGGATGAAGAAGCTTAAGAAAATTGATCACAAGATCAGGTTCCAAAGTTATCTTATCCTCATCAGGAAGTTGTTCATAGCGTCTAATATACTCATTTTGTAAGTGAGTAATAGAGCTACTAGGCTTTGGAGAATTGACCCATCGTAAGAATCCATCTCGATTATGTTGGCTATAATCTTCAAGATAGAATTCTTTGAGCATCTCCTTTCTAAAATCACTCCAAGGAAGACTATCATATTGAGTGACACGGTTTATGATAGAGCTATCAACAATTCGTTCAAAGAATGATATCAAAAGATCTTCAGGAAGACCAAAAATCATAGCTTGCTCTTCAAACAAATCTAAGTAGCTTGTGATGTTGATGCCATTGAATTTTCCCTTCTCTCTCAACATAGAAGAGACTATTCTTTGGCCTTGTTTCTCAACAATAAGGGATTTGAATCCTTCCTCCATCTTATGTGAATAAGCAAGTGATGCACGATGCTCTAGATCTCTCACAAATGTGTTTACTTCACGACGAAGATGTGCACGATACTGTGAGAAATCCAGTGCAACACTCAAGACTGATGATGATGATATGATGAGGATGAAAAATATGAAACAAAGGATATGGATCACAGCCTCCCAACAAGATCAGAAGCAAATGCCACGAAGCGTTTCACGTCGGGTTCAAATGTGGAGGTGATCGCAATCCGGGTGGATCGGGTCTGGTCGTGGCACACACAGGGTGTATGAAGCTAATGAATGTTGGAAGGTTTAAAGATGTGAAGGTGAAATTAATGTTGAGTATGGAGAAGAGAGAGATGTTGAAATAATTATGGGAATGGGAATGTAGGTGTGCAAGTTAGATTGATGACATGAATGATAAGAATGAAAGAGAACCATACACACGAATCAAATTTGGAAGGAAGAATGGTCCATTGGAGGAGCTTCTTAAACACTTCCTAATTCTAATCCATATGTATAGCCTTCTTTGGATGATATGTATGCATGATGAGAATAGATGGAATCCTTACACATAAATCAGTTTCGAAAGGAAGAATGGTCCAATATTGGAGCTTCTTATACACTTTCAGAAACTAAGAAATATGTATGGATTTGTATGGATTATATGCATGCAAGTGAATTATGATGATGGATTTTACTCACAAGCTCAAAGAAACATCCTCACTGGTTCAACGCAATACTGCGGAGCCTTCTCACACATAGAAGAAATAGAAGACATGTAAAAATACTTAAGAGACTGAGAGAGGTGACAAGAGACAAGTGACAAGTGACATGAATTAAAAGAATTTGAATTAAGTTACATGTAAAAGATCGTCGTGGTACGTCATGCTAAGCAGTCTACTGATCAAAGGTGGTTCCGACCCTCAAACCATGACAGTTCAACCGAATGTCACACGTAAGAAGGTGAGTTCCACTCCAGTGACCCTATGTCTGTCTAGGCTCGTAACGTCTAACTAAAGAAGTCTAAGACTCATTAAAATCAGCTCTAACTCACTCACACGCTCCACCGAGGGTGAGTCAAGATAGAGATGCTGGTTTCAAGAGCCTATCCTAAATTGGAGTTCTAACTTAAATTTGAAACTAGGTTCTATACTCATACTAGCTCACCTTGGATCCTCACTCGCTCAACCGAGGGTGATCGTCTCAAGGAAACCGTAAGCTAGCATGAGCCCTATGGATGCCTAAGAATGATGCTCTAGGAGTTTGGAGGGGGGTTTATATAGTTTTTTGAATGAATTTGGGCCCTTGGATCTAGAGAAATCAACTCTCAACTCTAGGATCACTACTTTCGATTACAACCATTTGATTAATCAAATCAATGGCTTGGAATTGTTCTTTCTATCAAATCTAGTGTAAAGGAGTGAAATTTAGGCGCCCTCATTCTCCACCATTGGATCTGGGGATGATCTGGACCATCGGATCAGTGCTGACATCAATTCGGATAAGATAAGCCACTATTTTTGGAGAAACACTGCATTATTGATCTTTGATTGTAAAAATAGTCTTCTTTTATGGAAAAACTCGTGGATCCTCCTTGCTTTAAGCATAAGTGCATCTCCACCCTTGAATATGAGCTCATCTTGATCGTACAACATGGCTCAATCAGCTTTCGCCATGTGGTGGCCCTTCAACCCTTCAATTTTCTTAAACTAGAAAACTGCGATGATCCTGAAAACTGGAGTTTGTACTCTTTGACCCTCCAAATAGGCTTTGATGAAGATGAAACTTTGTAGGACTATGTTTCCAAAGATCTCCTTCAAGAATATGCAGAAAAAACTCCCATCTGAATCTCCCTTGTACAAGTTTGACTACATTTGGAAGCTTGCAAGGTGGCATTAAGGTGTCTAGGAAGCTCGGATAGCCTTGAAACTTTATACAAATATGTAGCCACATATGGTCTTTATACATGCCAAACCATATGGCTAACATAAATTTCTATACAAGAATTTGTAGGGTCAAACTAGAAAAATTACATTTTTACAAAATGAACATAGCATATCAATGTGCTACAAAATCCATTTTCTGCTGAAATTTGGACTATAGACTGCCTTTGACAATCTTTACAAGTATATGGATTTTCATCTAATTTGGTGATAATGAAATTTTTGCCCTAATTTCCGAACTTTGACCAGCTTTGACCAGCTTTGACCGCTACCATGGACTTTCTTGATTTCTTTGAAACTTTGTATGTGACCTTCCTTTGACATCCTTGATGCATCCTGGACTTCTCGGGGAATTCTGGCTACCTTCGCCAAATATGTTTTTTGTAGGCCTTCATAAGTGAGAGAGGAGAGCAAATCTCGACGACAACGGATGATCAGCTAAGTTGAGAGTTTTTTAGGGATATATATTTTTTCTTCTCATCAAGCCTCTTTTTAAGTGATTTTCCCTTTCCAAATGAGTTTCTTCTTCGTTTCAACTTGATTCTGGTGCTTTATTATTAGAATTCTTCTTTGACTTGTCTTTTGTCTATCTGTGTACTTGAGTTTTGTTTGGAACTTGTGCATCCAAACTAAACTAGACATTATCTAGATCACGATCTCTATTCTTTTAGTCCTCTCAGGATTTAGCTTGTGGCCTAGTATCCACTTGAATGGGCTTAGGTTGATCACTATTACTTCTCAAAGGAATATGTGATACCACATTCAAAGGGTTTACTTCTATGGCTCACGAATTCTTACGACAATCATCAAGTACATGATCCATGCCACACCTTGGGCAATATCCAAAGTGTCTTTGTTGAGTATTAGCAATGGTTTGAACTTGGAGAATAGGGAATCAATGGATATTATGATAATTATTTGACTTGTAGCATGTGCCTTTAGGAAATAAATGGTCTACCAATTTGTCTAGGAACTTGTGCACTCAATTAGCATACCACACTCTCATGGATTCTGGTACATCACACTCATAAGTGATTTGAGTCAGATTCCATTTAGAGTAATGTCCTTAACTGTAATGCCGTGCTCCTCATGATAGGAAGTATGATCCTTCATCACTCCATGGGTTAGGTGATGAATCCACAAGCATTAAGGCTCTTTCAAGGCCCTCTTCTACTATATACTTGAGTGGAATGACCTTCTCAACTTGAGGAGGCTGTTTTTGTAGCATGTCTTGTGTTGGATGTTGCCAACAGAATCTTTGTGGTGGCCCTTGAGCAAACTATTGTTCTCTTTGGACATATAAGAAATCCCTATTTGGATATGATATTGGTACTTGAGCATTATGTTGTGGATTCCTACTCATGTTTGGTTGATATTGTGCTTGGCTACTTTTAGATTGCAATGCACTTTGATAATTCTAAGCTATCATAGCGGATTGTGGTTGTTAGCCAACTTGTTTGTTATAGTAACAATCCCCAATGGAGTGATTAGTCATTCGTTTCTCAATGTGGCACCATTGAGAAGTGTTATATTGTTGTGTCAAATGATTATGTATAAAATCCTAGTTTTTTCCAGGACAAAAATTAGTTAAATGGTCACCTCCAAAATGTTGGCAACATGTATTTTGGTTAGACATCTTGCTGTTTTTATCAAACCCTAAAGGGAGATTCAATTCCCTTACCATCGTATATGCAAGATCATCAAGAGATCAGTTCGATTGAATGCTAGCAAAACTATTCTTATTGGGAGATTTCTTGGCTAATTCAAGGTTATCTTCCAATTCAATACATCCTTTGATGCACGCATCTACAATTGATGATCTTTTGATAAATAATAACTTTCTCATTTTGTGATTAGTTATTACATTTATGAATAAGGATATGATCTTCTCTTTTGAAGATAAATCCCAAGTAGGACATCTAGATATGTATTCCTTGAATCTTCTTGTAACCAAATCTCACAACTTCCAAACTTGATTGCTTGAAACTATGGATGAGTGAAGAGGTGTCTTGCCTAACTCCTCATTTGGAAAATTCTCAAATAAATTCATCTATGAATAGATTCAATTTAGGGAAGTTCTGAATTCATATGGGTTCAAACCATCTTAGAGTAGACCCTTTGAGTGTAAGCCCAAAGGCTTCATGTTGAATAAAAAAAGCATCAACTTGCTCTACTAAGAGATTTTCTCTAAATTCCACAACTATAATTGGAATCTTATCTCGGCCTTAACTCATGCCCAAGTGAAGTCTTCTGATAGGCATTTGCAGCTCTAGAGGAGCTTGCCTTTGCATGTTAGGTCTCACTACATGTTGTATGTGTCGATGTGGATTGTTGTTTTTGTTCTCCTTGAATCTTGGATCCCTCTTGTTGGCCTTTGGACACTCCTCCTCTTTTCCCTTATGATCCAAGTGGTGTCTCAATACCAATAAGCCTTAAAAAGCCTTCAATGCAGATATCTGAATGCTCTACTAGAGTAACTGGTTTATGAAAGTGGTGAGTTTTTAATTCTTTTTAAAATACCTTAGCTTGATCTTGACTTCACCAATGACTTGAGGAATGAATTTCTTGAGTTTGCAACATAGCGTTCCTTGTTATCACAAGAACAACTACCTTACTAGTTAGAGAATTCGAAACACTGCATTTGACTACTTTTAGTAGTTTTGAACTTTTAATTCTGTGATGGTGTCACACGATATATCTACCCAAGAAAGATTCAAAATCGCATGAGGCAAATCACCGATGGCCCTACAAGTTTGTTTCTCGACCCCTTTCGTTTAACTTTCAATGGGTCTTCTTATTCCTTACTCAATGTTTGGTCATCAAGTATGGATAAGTGCCCCCGTTCCCTTCACATTGAAGCCATTCAATTTCTCAAGACACATCTATTCAAATGTCAATCAAATGGACTCCTTCTCAATGCGCAACCATGTCCCTACAAGTCTTTCACGTATTTGATGCCTTTAAGGTTGAGCACATCTCACTAAAGACTCTCTAGCTTAGCATATTTGTCTTATTGCTTTTCCAAGAAAGATCATACCATGAACAACCTTCAATGTTCTAATCCTCAAGGTAGCACTTAAGCTTACCTGATTCATTTTGTATGACATATTGTAAGGTAGGAAAATAAATAAACACCTTACCTATATTTGCAACCTCTCTAGAGCTCTTTCCAATGTTAATGTATAGCTTTTCTCTGCCCGCCTTGTGATTCCTCTAGTCTTCAAATTTTTCTTTGATTTCTCCTTACGTCCATGCACCATTAATACAATAGGAAAACACCTCAACTTGTGCATCCATACACAAAATCGCATGGTCAACTACCTCACATGCTCAAGAAAATAACCTTCTTAGTCGACCAAGCACAAATACATTTGATTGCTTCCCAATTTTCAGTTTCTTAAAAGGTGCACTTTGGTAAAAAAAGGAAGAACTATCTTAAAATAGAAAATATTAACCCTAATCTTGGTGAAAAATTAAAGAATATGTACACACATAGGTCTTATCTACTACCCCATGATTGTTACAACAAGCATGCCATGCAAATGAACATGAAAATGATCAACATACCCTTCATAAACTTAATAAAACAAGAGAATATGTTTAATCACCTCTCCCATGCCTCAAGCTTCAATGGACACCTTGAACGCAGCACATGCCCAATAAGAGTTCCCAAATTTTTCATAAACATGCTAGATTGAAGCCTAACTAGCACCAAATGGTGGACATTAACTTAAAAAATCACAATCAGAGTATGGTTACTAACTCAAGTGAACACATATGTGTCTCAACAAGCCATGAAGTCCACACACATGCTAAAGAAGAAGTTCAACTTCCATACATGCACTTAGAAGCAACAAATATGCACCAAACATGCATAGTGAACACAGATGTGTCTCAAGAAGCCATGAAGTCCACACACATGCTAAAGAAGAAGTTCAACTTCCATACATGCACTTAGAAGCAACAAATATGCACCAAACATGCATAAAAACACCTATCTTCGGTGATTGTGGGGTTAGAACACCTGAATCACACCATGGAGGCTCCAAATGAAGAAGGAGATAGAAGAAAAGAGATGAAGAAGAGACATGCTCGAATATTTATTCAAATTAATGAAGCCTCCTCACAAAATTAGAGTTTTGTTTGTTATACCAAAAATTTTAACCCTTTTTGCATGATTTTTTGGCCAAACGACTTAAGAAAGCATCCTATTGCTCCATAGATACTCCAAATGAATCTTAAAAATACTCAAAAACATCCGAGAGAGTGGGAGATCACTCCTAAGTCATAAGGACTAGTTGGCCTTTAAAAAAAAAGGCTGATTTTATAAAAAGATCTTTTGTTTGGGTCAAAATATAGATAAAATGAACAAAATATAGGTGTATGTGGCAATGCATGCCTCTTGATCCACACTCTTTATTTCTCTGAAGCCCTCTTATTGCTTGGACATATCTAAAGAGATATGACATACACTTCTTGTCCAAGATGAAAAGTTTGGTGGGCCTCTTTGATCCTTCCAACCTTGCTTTGAGCATTTTCTTCACGCCTTCTTTGCTCTTACCAATATAAGTTCCTCTAGAAACATGCATCACACAAAATTCAAGACCAATCGCACCATGTACATCTATGATTAAGTGTTTGGGGCACATTCAATATCTCAAAGGGACTTCAATCTTTCCATATGGGAATCCTTTATTTCCAACCCCATTAACACGTGTTCTTCTTGTCTATGCAAATCATCTTACTTCATCCTAGGAAGTCACTATGGAAGGGTTTGGAACTAGCTAGAAACACATCAAAATCCATGGCATTCCATTGGAAGAACGCCATCTACGTGTGCCATCAAAGTTTGGAGAAAACTATGTGAAATTTTCATCAAGAACCCTCTTATCAACCTCACAAAAAGTCCTATTGGTTTCAACGATTGGTAGGAACTCTAGGGGATGTATTCTAGATATTGGAAGCAAAGTTCGAGTTCAACCACGAATGATGATTCTTCAAGTTTTTCTCTCAAGAGTTTGAAGGACTACGAAATTGAGTTGAATTCTAGCCTATATGTGAAAAACTAGGGTTAGACGCATACTTTAGTGCACCATTTTCTAAGGTTGGTCTTCCTTGGTGCTACCACTTAATTCCCACTCTACAACCAAGACTAGATAGGAACACAACTGCTTCCTTTGTGATAATTTTACTTGGGAAAGTGCAACCACTAAAGAAGTTTCATCTTGCTCATAGATTAGTTTGCTAAGAACTCCATATAGAAGGGAATTTCATTCCTTTGCATAAAAAAGCTTTGTTGCCAAATGAGATGAAAGAAAAATTAGAATCCCAAATTTCAACAATCACTCCAGGCCTTTCCACTGATTTGTAGATTTACACATGCCTTTATAGGACGTGAGAGATTCACACAGCCTTATATGAAACACACTTTAGATGTATAAGAAAGAAAGTATTGAATGGCTATCATATGATAACTTGAAACATTCATATGTGTTTATTATATGAGGTCCAAGTGTGCTCTTATGGTGGATGATTTACAAGGAGTGAGGAGAAGCTGATCATGTACAACATACCAGCACAAACACATGTGAGATATCATAGCTTGTTTCAAGGTCACAATTACACCAAGCCATTCTACAATACTTGTTCCCCTAAGAACTATACCCGCTTTCACCATTGTATTTGCAAGAATAGAGGCCAGTGAAGAAGCACAACCTGAGGAAGAGGAAGATCATGAATAGAAACCTACACACATAGAAACCATCATATTGGACATAGAAGGAGAACCTCATGAAGAGAAACATCATGAAGAACAACCTACACACATAGGAAGCATCATCTTTGACACAAAAGGGCAAGAGAATGCACTGTTGATATATTTAGGTAGTGATGTGTGTGAACACTCTAGGACCGTCGGGGCACTTTTTTCCCTCTTTAGGAGGTTTTTTTCTCCCCAGCTTGTATATACGCCTATTGCCCTAATGGGCTACTTATCTTTGTACATTATCTAGTAATACATTCCGTATTGTGTGTTTGTGCTCCAAGCTTCTTCTTCTTCCTTGTGCTATTCGCGTGCTTCTGCAGACATCTATCTCCAACAATTGGTATCAGAGCAGGTCGTCGCTTCTTCTAGGGCGCCGTCGACACTCCTCCGTTTGCAGTCTCAGATTCGCACGAAATTTGGTGAGCATACTCAGGGTGTTTCCGAGATCAAAACAACTTCGCTGTGTGGTGCCGAAATCGCGATCTGAGCTCGTTTCGGCCTCTGAACGCACTATCGCAGCGCTTGTGTAGGCTATTTCGTCCTTTTGTGCCAAAGGTATATACCAATTTCTGTTCGCCAGTTTAAGCATCTCAAAGTCTGCTACAGGTCTAGCAGAACTTGTCTAGGCAGTTCTGTTCAACTTTTTGAGATATAGTCAATTTTCTGTATGAAGGTATTCTAGTCACCGGCCATGGCTGAAAGCAGTGATGTATTCCGTATGTTGGCTGTTGAGGATAAGTTGGATGGTACCAACTACCCATTATGGGCTTATATGATGCGACATGTACTGGTTGCAAAAGGATTATGGAACATTGTGCAGGGTGTTGAAAGACATCCTGTTACACCTGTAACGACAGGTACTGCAAATACAGGTGTTGGAGCTGATGAAGATGGTGTCGAAGATGATATTCTGCAGATTCCTATTCATGCTGTTGTTTCTATTGCACCTACTGCAGAGCAGATTCGTTGGGATGGCAGAGATGCCCAGGCACATGCATTGATAGCTTTGTTTGTCAAACGTGCCATTATTCCTCGCATTCGCTCTTGCAGAACAGCAAAGGATGCTTGGGATACACTTACCACTTTGTACCAGGCTAGGAATGAGGCTCGTGTTGCTTACCTCTGAAAACAGTTGGAGAGTGAGCACATGAATGAAGGTGATTCTATGGACAGTTTTCTTACAAAGATCAAAGACCTGAAGGAACAATTGATTTCTGCTGATGAGGTTATACCAGATAGCTCACTTGTGCAGACCGTTCTGAATGGTCTTCCTGATTCATATCAGAGTTTTGCCTCTACTCTTCGGTTGATGATGAAAGGCAATCCGAGTGCCTTGTCATTTGAGGAATTAGTCTCTGTTCTATTGCAGGAAGATCAGCCCAGGCAGAACAGGTCCATTATGCGTGTTGCAGATCAAGCTTTCCTGGCTAGTTAGAAGGGCAAAGGAAAATGGAGCTCTTCTACTAGTAAGCAGAAATCTGCAAATGCTGCACAATCGAAGAACCAGGATAAAGATGAGAAGAAATCAGAAAAGCAGAAATTGTTCTGCAAGTACTGTAAAGGAAATGATCATATTATAAAGAATTGTCCAAAACTGGCTGCTAAAGAGGCAAAGAAGAAAGAGGCTGGAATGGTTGTTGCAGAGGCCTCTACACCAAAAACAGAGTCTGCAAATCTTGTGCAGGAAGAAGAATGGGCCTTTACTACTGTCTGCAGTTTTGACCCATCTTCTCATGATCAGTGCATGTCTGCAGTAGACTCAGATGTTAAGTACTTTGACAGTGGGGCAACCAAACATATTACCTCGCAGCACAGTTTCTTCTCTTCACTCGAGCTTGCCCCTACAGGGAATACTGTCACATGCGCCAATAACTTCTCTTATCCTGTTATGGGAGTTGGTAAGATCATTTTGACTACTGTTGATGGTAGTTCTTTCACTTTGTCAGATGCTTTATTTGTGCAAAGGATCAAAAAGAACCTGTTATCAGTTTCTGCATTAGCCAAGATTGGCTTGGTTGTGAAATTCGTTGATGACAGGTGTACAGTCCATGATCTCTCAAATGGCGATGTGATTATTGCTACTGGCATTTTATGTCGTGGGCTGTATAAGCTCATAGACTATGAAAGATCTGTGAATGATTCGGCATGTGCAGTTCATGATTCTCAGGCTATGTTCGATGCAAAGCTTTGGCATGCATGCTTTGGTCATCTGAATTTTGCTAGTTTGTTACGCCTGCAGAAATCTGAAATGGTGTCCTCTTTGCCCAAACTTGAGGCACCTGGAAAACATGTTCGTGAAGGTTGTATTTTGGGCAAAATGCAGCGTTCTTCCTTTCCAAAAGATGGTTCAGTTCGGGCTACGCAGAAATTGTAGCTTGTACATAGTGATGTCTGTGGTCCTATGCAGACACCCTCTTTTGGAAATTACCTTTACTTCGTGACTTTCATTGATGATTTTTCCAGGCATGCATGGGTATATCCACTCAAATCAAAGTCCGAAGTGTTCATGTGCTTCAAACAGTTTTTGGTTTTGGCTGAAAATCTATCAGCATGTAAAATGGGCACCCTCCATTCTGATCGAGGGGGGGAATATATGTCTTCAGATTTTAATGCATTTCTGGCGGAATGTGGGATAAAACACCAGTGTACAGTGTTGTATACACCTCAACAGAATGGAGTTGCTCAACGAAAGAACAGGTCACTCATGGAGATGGCGAGGTGCATGGTCAAAAGTCAGGCTTTACCACATAGTTTCTGGCTTGAGGCTGTCATGTGTGCAACATATGTACTGAACAGGTGTCCCACTAAAGCGTTGTAGTCTATCACTCCATATGAGGCTTGGCATGACCGCAAGCCATCTGTTGCTCATCTGCGTGTTTTTGGTTGTTTGGCATATGCATTAGTGCCTGAACAACATCGCAGAAAATTGGATGATAAGGGAGTAAAATGTATTTTTGTTGGGTACAGTTCTGAAAGTAAAGGCTATCGTCTGTATCATCCACAGACTAAATGCATTCTGGTTAGCCGTGATGTTGTCTTTGTGGAAGATGCTATTCAGCCATTGCTTTCATGTACTAAGGAGACATCTGTTAGCTCCAAAGACATGTATGATACTTTGACGCCTCTTTTTACAGGTGGACAGGCTAGTGCTGGTCCTAATGAGGCAACTTCTCAGCCTTTGCAGGTTTCATATGATGATGCAGATCATTCCATTTCTGATGCAGATTTACATGATGCACTTGTTGATGAGAGAGCTGATATTGAGCAGGCAAAAACTATGCCAAAATGGTTGGTGCAAACTTTGCGTGAACACCAATTAGATGCATTTTTGTCATATCGTACTCGTTCAGGCTCTCATAGTGCATGCTATGGCTGCATCTAGTCTCTGTGATGAGAATGAGCCTGTTTCTTTTGATGAAGCACAAAATTCAGAAAATTGGATGGCTGCTATGCAATCAGAATATGATGCTATAATGAAGAATGGTACATGGTCTTTATGTGACTTGCCTCGTGGCAAGAAGGCCATTGGCACTAAGTGGGTATACAAGCTGAAGCGTAAACCTGATGGTACAGTTGAGAGGTATAAGGCTAGGCTTGTTGCAAAAGGTTATGCACAGGAAAGAGGCATTGATTTTGATGAGACCTTTGCACCTACATGCCGTATGACTACTGTTCGGAGCATTTGTGCACTTGCAGCCCATCATGGTTGGAATGTACATCAGTTGGACATTAAAACAGCATTTCTGAATGGTGACTTGCATGAAGAAGTGTATGTTTTTCAACCCCGTGGCTTTGTGCAGAAAGGGCATGAAAACCAGGTTTGCAGGTTAAAGAAGGCATTATATGGTTTAAAGCAAGCACCACGTGCTTGGTATGAGAAGATACATGCCTATCTAATTGCACATGGTTTTGAGAACAGTCCAACTGAAAGAACCTTATATGTTAAACGTGCTAATGATGTGCTTCTGATCATTGTTGTCTATGTTGATGACATGCTGCTCACTGGTCCTATTGAGACACATTTGCTGATTTTAAGGCTGATTTGCATGCCTCATTTGAGATGTCTGATTTGGGGCATTTGCATCACTATTTGGGCATTCAGTTTATGCACGTTGATGGTGGAATGGCTTTGTGTCAAACAAAATATATTGACACATTATTGTAGCGTTTTGGCCTTGAAGACTGTAAGCCTATTGCCACTCCTATGGAGACAGGTTTACGATTGAGTCTTCATGATGCTGGAGATGCATTTGATGCTGTTCTCTATCAGCAGGCTATTGGATGCTTGATTTACTTATGCATTACTCGGCCAGATATTTAGTTTGCTGTCTCACAGATGAGCAGCTTTATGCATTGCCCAGGAGTCACGCATTGGAAAGCGGTTAAGCGCATCTTTTGCTACTTGAGTGGTACTCGACTACTTGGGTTGTTTTATCCCAAGGGGGGATCACTACCGCTAGATTTGCATGCTTTTTCTGACTCAGATTGGGCTGGTTGCTATGACACTCGTGTGTCCACCAGTAGTTTTTGCTTCATGCTTGGTAGCTCATGTATATCTTGGTTGAGCAAGAAGCAGCCTACTGTGGCCACTTCCAGATGTGAGGCTGAGTATAGGGCAGCTTTCACAGCGACTGTTGAGTGTGTGTGGCTCAGACACCTTATGGCTGATTTGGGTGTTGGCCAGTCTTCTGCCACCACCATCTTCACTAACAGTCAGAGCGCATTGGCAGTTGCGAGGAACCCTGTGTTCCATGCTCGCACTAAGCACATTGAGGTGCATTATCACTATGTCAGGGAGAGGTTCTCTGCTGGGGAAATCAGCTTGGCATATGTGCCCACACAGGAGAACATTGTAGACCTTTTCACGAAGGCTCTGCCTAGGGAGAAGTTTGAAGCTTTCCGCAAAGCTTTGGGCTTACTTCCTTTTGTGGAGTGATTTCCACATAGCTTGGCACTTCCTTATACATGAGTGCCAGCTCCCTGTTCACCGCATCACTCCCAAGGGGGATTTGTTGATATATTTAGGTAGTGATATGTGTGAACACTCTAGGACCACCGGGGCACTTTTTTCCCTCTTTAGGAGGTTTTTTTTCCCCCGGCTTGTATATACGCCTATTGCCCTAATGGGCTACTTATCTTTGTACATTCTCTAGTAATACATTCAGTATTGTGTGTTTGTGCTCCAAGCTTCTTCTTCTTCCTTGTGCTATTCGCGTGCTTCCACAGACATCTATCTCCAACATGCACAATGTGAGCCCCCTAGCTATGTTAATCCATGAAGAGATGAAGCCACAACTCAATAGGAAAAACACAAAACCTTTAGAAATTTTGATTTTCTAGTTAATTATGATTATCAAGGCTTCGAGTTTTTGGACACAAAGTTTCTCTTCCTCACCATGAGGAAGAGAAGGATGAAGAGAAAGAACCTAACCACCTCGCATATATCAATGAGATCAAAAGTTTATATGAGAGAATAGAAACAGCTGAAGCATGCACCCATGGAGATGAGGAACACAATGACACTTTTGTGGAAAAATTAGAAAAAAGTATTTGCATTAACCATCTTATTGAAGCTTTTCAAGTCTTAGAAGCATCACATACCATCCACCCACCATGCTCACCCTCTCATTACAAAACCCATGCTTCTAACTTACCAAACATCACTAAGGTCAAACCATTCACCACCGTGCTACCCCACTAGTTTCCCAATGATTGATCCATCACGAATTTTCCCACCACCTATGCCACCTCTCATCTCAGGGTAATCACGACCCAACCACTCATGGGAAAGGCCATGGATATCTCCCCCCTCCCCCCCAACACTCACACACAAGTATCAACCATACCCACCTCCATTCCCTTTCCCTTTCCATAATCCATTAGTGCTTCTACCTTCATACATATAGATCCTATATACATGTCATTAGGCATGGACTCCATGCTCACCCAAACGTTTTGATGTCTAAATAAAGAGAGGAATACAATGCATTAGGAAGTTTGAATAGAAAACTCCAAGGATATATGAATATGCTTGAGAACCAAGTCAATTGATTCCTAGCAGAGGCACTTGAAGAAAACCTACTCAAGAGGAACTTGGCCACTGCTCAGAAAGAGAACACCTACTTATAGTTCAAAAACAGAAAAAATTGGAGACTATTGGAAGCCACATTTGAAGTCCCTTTGAGTCCATCCAACTTCCAAACCATAACATCAGAATAGATGAGGATGTTTTCTATATATATAACATATTTAGCATTACTTGAGGTTCATGATTCCCAAATGGAGGAACTCAACACATTGAGGGTGCACCATGCCCATCATCTATGGTAATAACTATAGAACCACCACTAGAACTCTTAGAGGAACTCAAACTCTTGAAGAAAAAAGTGGAAATGCTTCTAACAAGGGTCCAAGAATGTGATATTATTATGCAAATCATACAACACATACCCCCCTCTCCACCGCATGTCCTTGATCTTGAAGAAGTAGCTCCTATAACACCAAAACTATATTTGGAGAAGAATATGAATCTCAACTAGCAATAAGGACATGTTATAGTAGAGGGACAATATGTTTTTAAATCCACTACTAGCATGGCTCAAACAATGTGAATGTGAGAAAACAACCCACTTTGCACATATCAATGCTCAACAAGCAATCTTGGCTACGATAGAAGAAGGATTCTTTAAGTCAATGTAGTTTTTGCAAATGGCTGATCGAAAACGTGTACATATTGATGAGGTCCAATTTTATCCCTACTTCATGCTACTCAAAGAATATTGCAAGAAGACCAAAATCATATTGGGTCAACCAAAATCATATTGGGTCAACCCCCTATTTTTTGACATAATTTCAATATAAAATTCTCCCATCGATAGCAAGAAAAGGCACTATCTTCCACCCTAAGCAATGGCATGATCTCTTGAAAGAATATCTTGAGATGCTTTCAACATGGAAAAAAGCACCCTTGCACATCATTTACAATCCATGTTTTGCATTGGTTCCTAGGCATAGAAACGAGAGTTCTTTCACTATCAAAGTAAAAAATAATCCTCAATGGATTGATTGGTTGAACTATCCTTGCCTATCACCCCCTCAAGGGGCACCTTTAGTGGCATATACGATGGATCACATGCACTTGAAGATTTGTATCACATGCACTTGAAGATTTGTTATATGATGTGTAGTATTCCATGTTTTCAAGAAAGTCAAATGGCCACTTGTCAATGCACCGAGTTTTGAATTCGGTAATTTGAACTTAGTGTATGATCTGAGTATGGCACCCACCTAATAAAGCTATATGTTTGGCATTGTCAAATTAAATACTTACTTGCTTGTTATAAATAGACATTACATCATGCCTTCACAACAGGATTCTAGAAATATCATTTAAAATTTTCTATTTTGAATCCCTCGAACGTTCTTCACCTATTTACATGTGAAAAAATACAATACTCAGAACACTACATGATCCCACCAATAGAGAGGCCTAGAGCAATTGAATGGGAGACATTAAATCTAGAATTGGCCCAAGGCAAATGCATTGACAACCATACCACTGACAACCATACCACTGCACTCCTACTCCTTCAAAGATGCATTGATGATGCTCATACAAAAGAGTCTATCACGTGTGACACACATAAGTGTTGGAAAAGGCATGAGCACAAGCACAAGCACAAGCACAAGTACAAGCACCACATAGAAGGAGAGGAGCACATAAGAATGAGCTCTAAAAGTTATGACATCACCCTCATGTCTTTACGATTGATAATTTAAGGTAGGATTCTACTTGATGTTATCACTCACTGTTGATCTACATAGGGACTCCTAACATGTTTACTTGATGAAGAGAAGAACTTAATTCTAAGTGAAACACATTCTAGATATTCTTGAGGGATTTTCTCAGGGATCTCATGACTAAGAATATTCCTTGGGTGGGACTTCAGTGGTAAAAAATCATCATTACGCTTGAGTTTACAAAGATATGATAGAACTATATAAAAACAAAAACTGTCTCTTCAATCTATCTCATTACAACCACTTAGCAAATAGGGGTTTGATTTCATTTTTCCTATCCTACCTAAGCAGAATTAGCATGCAATTATATTTTGGTAGCCACTCATTATTCCACCAAATGCATAGAATTCCAAGTCATAGAAGATAAAAGCACATCTTGTATGCCTAAATTAATCTACAAGAAAATTTTGACTATATTTGAGTATCTGATGGAATGAATGTCAAAGTAGTTTATGAATGAAGTAATTCAAAAATTCAGTCACCTACAGCTTATCATTCGCAAAACAAAATCTACTTTGTACTACCCATATGCTAATGGACTTGTAGACTCCACTAACAAAGTGATCATCATACAGAGGACTTGTAATCCAAGATAGACCCATCCCTTTCATCATTCCAAGGTTTAACTATAAAAATTTTAAATAAACAATTTTCTTTTTCTAATTTATTTATTGATGTAGGCTAAAATGTACACCAATAGCATATGAAAAATATTTTAGCATAAAGTCCACTAATCACTTGAAGCTATCATAAGACACTTTTGTTGTTACTAATTTCAAGAAATTATCACATGCATGTTCAAATGATACCAATCTCATTGACAATAAGCTTTTGTTTGTGGGAACTATAGTTGGCATTTATGAAATTGTATCTTCAATTTGGATAAATAATTATCTCACTAAGCACAATCGTTAATATCTATAATTTTTATGGCAATAAAAAATTTTAAATATTTGATTCGTGTAATTTTATAGGTGGTTTAGATATTCAATTGGTTCCATGTCTATTCTAAAGGAAATAAAAAACATGAATAGTTCACAAGTTTTTTGAAGAGTTAGTCAAAGTGTAGACCAAGAACTAGTAGATACACCATGGAGATTCAAGAAATTTCTGATATGCCTCATTAGTTATCATAGAATAATTTGGAGATTAGTCACTATGAATGTAGTCCAATTTCTCTAGATATGTCAAAAAGGAGTGTATCATGCTAGATTATGATAAAATGTGAACAAAATGTGTAGATAAAGTGAAAAATATACAAATGTTATTCTAAAACTAAGTGTTCTTGATTTTATACCCATGTATAGGTGCACAGTAGCACTAAATGGATGTATTGGCTCTCAAAAGAAATCATTCATTAATGTCCTAGTGGTCTACTTAAAGGGAAGCATATTTTTGGAGGGGATCCATACTTCTATTTGGGAGAAAAGTTGAAATCCCTATGTAAAGATATATGAACATGCTATCGCTCATGTGAGTGGTCCAAAGCATATCACAACTATATTGACTAATAATGCATCCAATTTTCAAAGTACAAGAGTCAACGTACAATAAAATTATGAATCTATTACATGGGTTACATGCATGACTCACATAGAATATTTACTTTTGAAAGATAAAGGTAAATTATCTTTCATCAAATAGAGCTTATTAGATAAAAATCATGAGGTTAAATTTATGAGAGAGCATCAAATTTTATGTTCACTCTTTTGTTCAAAGTCTCTCAACAAAGCACTTCAATTATTTTGTGTTACACGATATGCAACAACCTATATTGTGCTCAACGTTTTATTAGAAGACAAGTCAACACTTATAGAAATGATTGTGTCTAGAAGATGGGAGGTATGGCTTCAAAAGTGTCCCACTTATCGAGTTGTTTCTTCAACGTGTATCTCTCTAATTGAGTCACAAAGATTTTAGACATAATATAAAAAATATATTATTATTACTAAAGCTTTTTTGGAACTTCTATGAATTTTTAATACTAATAAGTTTTTTATGGGAAAAAATATTTCAAAATCTATAGAAAAAGTTAAAGACCTTAATTATTTCTTATTGAGTTAAAAACACACAAATTATATCCTTAGTAGAGAAACGATGGACATAGATGCATACTCGTTTACATGGACATCATTCATATTGGATACAACATATCAACTTAATGGTCAAGCACCTAACAAAGATATCATGGAAAGGTTCAAAACATCCAACCTATAAATACTTTGAAGCATAAATGTTCCGGATGCATTTCATTGGAGGCTTATATAAATTGAGAAGGCAGCTTTGGAGATCCACGACACATTGAATCTATTCAAAAGTGTCCATATCCTATATAGTGGATGGAGTATGGACTTGAATTGGTGGATTTATAATATATAGCTATGAGAGTGTTGTCCATATATTTCAATGAGAAGTTGTGAATGCAAAGTAGAGTGCATATGCTTTCCTTCTGTAATATGCATGCGTTAGTCTTCTAATAAAGATAGGCTCTAGATTAACATAAAAAAGCTTTGGAAAGTTTCAAACTCTTGAAAGTTTGCCAAATGATCCATGGAGTGATCATGAGTTAGATGCAAGGCACATGGATGGTTCTGACATGGAAGAAATAGACAACATGTTACCTATAATCAATGGTGATATACAAAATGAAGAAGAGGATGTATTATAGCAAAATTAATTGTATTCAACTATAAAAAATGTATCTATTACAAAATAGTGTTTCTATTATAAAACAATATGTTTTTTGTTACAGAAATACGTTTTTACTACAAAAAGTGGTTCGTATTGCATAAAAATGTTTATATCCATTATCTTCTTGATGCATTAATTCTTTTGTAGTGAAGCAATCATTAGATGATGATGATGCAACTAATAGTCTTCCATATTTTCTCTCATAAGAATCCACATTTACTTGTAAATTGGTTATTTGATTATGTAAACCATTAATTGTACTTTATTGATTTGTAATTGTGGACTACTGTGCATCAATTCTCCTACATAAATTGGCAATTGATAATATTTCATTGTATAATTGTGATCCCTCTAATAATAAATTATAAATAAAATTATGTTCTTTTGCTAGACGAATATATGATCGATTTGGAGGAAGATGAACTTTTTTCCCTTTATGATGAAATTCTATGTGATGTTGAGGAACACCCAAACCTTTACCTACATTCTTCTAATGAACATTTCCATCTACATGCTAAATAAAGTATAATGCTATTTGACCATTATTTGGTAAAGCTCATTCGACTTGTACAAAGTTCTTCAATTCTGATAAATGGTATTGTCTCTTTTGCTCTCCTTTTACATTGAAATAATGTCTGACAAACAAAATTGTTGGGGCATAGTCTTTTAAATTCTTTCATAGGTAATAGTTCTTCTTCTAAATCCTCTTGTTCTAACTCTTGATGAAATAGAAACGCCAATCCTCATTGAGTAAGTTATGCAATTTCTTCATCTAAAATTCTTTGCAATTCAGCATTATCAAGTTAATTGTTCACATCCCACATTCTTCCCATTTGTAAAAAAATATTATTATTAATTCATATCAAATAATATAATAGCACGTGAATTAATAATCAAATGATAACATCACAAGACTCCAAATCATAACGTTTAAGTTAAAATTCAATCCACATCATCACACTTATATCAATCCATATCATAATGTTTCAAAATTAAAAATCAATCGGCATCATCTACATACAAAATTAAGATTACAATACATAAAGTATCACTATAGATCTTAAGTATTGCCAACAATATTATATCAATCCATATCATAATACTTGATTAAAGGATAGTCAACATTATCCACATCACAACATTCAAACTAAATCCATATCATATCACTTCACATGTTAACTTTTGAAATCCACATCATCACTACACGTTAAAATGCACATAATCACTGTACATATCACCAAGAAAATTCATCTTAAAGTAAAAATTATATAATGTTAGCACAATATTGAAATTAGAAACCAATATGATAAAAAAATATGTTTGATTAATAAATATGTTTTGTTACATCAATCTACTTCAAAATGGTCATACACCATCACTCTTGGATATTTTAAACCATATCTAGAGAGATTTGTAGATACTCTAAGTAACTCATGATGTACAAAATTGAATTTATGAACCCCATTCTCATACATGGGAGGATCATCTAAATCTACAAACATAAGTAATTGCAAAATTATCATTGCATTTGTGTATGTTTCTTGTACTTCATTACATGGTGGGGGAGATGTTGAAATACACTATAGCATGACCCGCCAATATCTCTAGACCACACATTTCTTGCGGATATTTCAAGGCCTAGTAATTTTGGAAAGCACTTCTTTTTTAACAACAACATAGCTCTCCTAAAATTGCATACTTAGATATAAACTCTTTCTACTTTAAAGTGTAGCAACAAATTCTTTAGATGAAGTTCATGATGTGTAGCTTTACATGTATGAAAAAAAGAGAGGATTTGAAGCATTCCCTTGATTAGTTTTTAGTTATTTTTTAAAAACTAAAACTAGATCTTCCTTTCTATATTTGATACATCTACTACATGGCATATTTAATTTGCATTTTCAAATTTTCTAGCCACATATTGAGTGTACCAACATTCCATAAATTAAAAAGAAGTAGGTAAAGCTATGGTTTCATGCATAGATGAAATCTTTGTAGTTTGAATATAACCACCTTGTATTTTGGATAATTTCATTATAAATATTTCATTATAAATATTTCATTGAAAAACTTTGGATGACTTATTTTGACTTTATGAATGATTCCATACTCTGCTTAAGCTTGAATCTTCAAAGTGAATACACAAACATGGAACCAAATATAGATTACTTAATGCTTGATCTTCAATATTCACATGCATTTTTACTTCTGATGACTCTATCATCGATTATCTCTCTACCTCTTTGATTGTACCTCGTCTATCTTCATTTTTGAATAATATAAATCCACAAAAGCCATCCTTTCTATGAACCTTTGTATTTCCATGGCACTTGATCCCAAATATTTATCTCCTTTTACTAGTTATGTAGTTATTCGAGTGAGCTTCTTACTCATCTACACATCAAGTAATTTTTTTCCACCTCTTAGTCTTCAAAATTTACTTTAGATATTAATATATGACATTATGCAAAGATAACCAATGAAATCTTTCTTATTTGAAAGCTCCATTGATAGCCTGATTTGATAATCTCTCATTCCATAGAAGTAAGAGCAAATTAATTCTTCTAAGTACTTTCTCTTGTTCTTATTGATTTTTCTTTCCATCTATGCAAATATAAAAGTTAAACTATTAGATAAATTAAAACAGTTGAATATTATGAAAATATTAAGCACTATCACAAAATTTTTAATCCAATGATCAAAGTATCATAGATAGATAGATAATCAAATATACACACATATATATATATATATATGTATATATATATATATATATATACATACATACATACAAAGAGAGAGCGGAGAGAGAGAGAGAGAATAGATAGATGAATAATAGATGGATGAATAGATGAATGGATAGGTATATATATAGATAGATAAATAGATGAATAAACTGATATATGAATAAGTAAACAGATAGATGAATAAATAGTCATAGATGAATAGATAGATAGTTATATATATATATATATATATATATATATATATATATATATATATAGAAACACACACATAGATAGATAGATAGATTGATTGATTGATTGATTGATAGATAGATGGTTAGATAGATAGATAGATAGATAGATAGATAGATAGATAGATAGATAGATAGATAGATAGATAGATAGATAGATAGATAGATAGATAGATAGATAGATAGATAGATGGATGGATAGATAGATAGATAGATAGATAGGTAAATAGATAGTAGATAGATAAATAGATAGATAGATAGATAGATAGATAGATAGATAGATAGATAGATAGATAGATAGATAGATAGATAGATAGATAGATAGATAGATAGATAGATAGATAGATAGATAGATAGGTAAATAGATAGTAGATAGGTAGATAGATATATAGATAGATAGATAGATAGATAGATAGATAGATAGATAGATAGATAGATAGATAGATAGATAGATAGATAGATAGATAGATAGATAGATAGATAGATAAATAGATAGATTAAAAAAAAAAACACACACACACACACAGATAGATAGATAGATAGACAGAAACACACACACACACACACACATAGATAGATAGATAGATAGATAGATAGATAGATAGATAGATAGATAGATAGATAGACAGATTGATTGATATATGCATATATATATATATATATATATATATATATATATATATATATATATATATATATATATATATATATATATATATATGTGTGTGTGTGTATATATATATATATATATATATATGGATTGAAGTGAACCATAGTCTTGTGTTGATACCTAAATCTTTACAACACATCTTTTGTAAAGTCACAGGATTATTTGTGGATCATTATGCTTTACCCTTATTGAAGGTTGTATGTAAAAGTTCTAAAAAGCAATGAGCCAAAAGTTTGGTTTCCAACCAACATTCCAAATCAATTTTTGAATTTGACTGTATTTCCAAGATTATAGGAAAAGATGTAAGTCATCACAACTAAATGAATACAACATGGATTTTGAATTGATTTTTGGATATTGAGGTCGCAGATCACTATGATAATACTCAAAGGAGTGCATATAAACACTCCATGTATTTTTAACATAAGAGAGGAGAGAATATGTTCTGATTTTCAACATCTTTCCCACTACCCTTCTTCTCTATGTAATCTCCTTCAAGTGAGCACGTTTTTTGAGTTTGGTTCCCACACCTCAACAATCCAATCTTCATGATTAAGGGATCATTGGAACTATATCTGTGTCTACTTGAATTTTTCAAAGTCTTGTACCATTGGAATTCTTCTACTATGTTCTAAAACAATATCTTTGCCTCGGGGTCTATTCTTGCTATTCCTTGAGAAGTTGGGATGACCCTCTATTGACGTTAAGCTCATAATGAGAACATAATTTGTTTATAATTCTATATTCTTGTGCGCAATAGAGACTTTAGTCTTCTAGAACGAACTTAGATCACTTGTAATCATGTTGAGAGTAGTGAGTGATTGAAGTTGGACTTTCCTTCCATAAATAGAAGGTTTCTCATAGTCATAGCAGTGAGTGATTGAAGTTGGACTTTCCTTCCATAAATAGAAGGTTTCTCATAGTCACTTCTCAAGTTGATAGCTTGTTTTACATTAACTTGTTTGTGATGTTTCAAAGGATGTATGATGTTTTAGTGCACTAAATAGAACCTACACATTGTCTCCATTTTTCATATCTCAAGGGCTTTGAAAAAAGAAGATGAAATCATATCAGAACGTTGTCCCTCTTTTTCCTAAAGTAACATAAGAACAAAATCAATCATAGAGTAGAAGTAATCAATTAGATATGTAATTGAAGATAAACACCAAAGAGTATTATAATGTTTATATATCTTGTACTACTACTTTGAATGAGATTCTAAAGAAAAATCCTCAATCAATGCAATGGATGAGCATGTCTCACAAACAAAATTTTATTTGTAAACCTCATAAATCAATCTTATTATTATTATATAGTCTATTATATGTACCGATCGATAAGATTGGGGGTTATTGTGAAGGAAAGGAAGGAAATACTTTGATGTTCATAAAGTTTAAAGGTAACAAAGTCTATGCTTTTCTAGATACTGTAGCGATAGCTATAATGAAAAAGAAGATGGCAAGAATGGGCTTTACTTACACTCAATATTCTCGGAATAAGATTACAATTGACAGAGAGTCATATTGAGAAACCCTTAGGACTATGGGAGTCTCTCTTTTGTTGCAAGAAGATCTATCTAAGCAGAACATGTCCATTATGCATGTTGCAGATCAAGATTTCCTAGCTAGTCAGAAGGGCAAAGGTAAATGGAGCTCTTCTACTAGTAAGGAGAATTCTACTAATTCTTCACAATCAAAGAAGGATGACAAAGATGGGAAGAAAACAAAAAAGTAGAATTTTATTTGTAAATAATGTAAAGCAAACGATCATGTCATAAAGAGTTGTCCAAAACTGGCGTCTAAAGAGGCAAAGAAAAAAGAGGTTGGAATGTTTGTTGTAGAGGCCTCTACCCCAAAAACAGAGTCTGCTAATCTAGTGGAGAATGAAGAATGGGCATCTACTACTGTTTGCACTTTTGAC
The DNA here is from genome assembly GCA_020310875.1 of Ceratopteris richardii. Classification (NCBI taxonomy): domain Eukaryota; kingdom Viridiplantae; phylum Streptophyta; class Polypodiopsida; order Polypodiales; family Pteridaceae; genus Ceratopteris; species Ceratopteris richardii. Next base: position 90,624,066 of record CM035442.1, on the reverse strand, counting down.
CCATCTTCTCTTGAATAGTGTATGTGTACAATAGACTAAGATGTATGGTAATTTCATAGTGGGGCAACCAAAACATATTACCTTGTAGCTCCTCTTATCCTATCATGGGAGTTTGTAAGATCATTCTAACTACTATTGATGGTAGTTTTTTGACGGTGTTAGATGCTTAATTTGTGCCAAGGATGAAGAAGAATTTGGTATCAATTTCAGCTTTAGCCAAGACTATCTTGGTTGTGAAATTTGTTCATGACAAATGTACAGTTCATGATCTGTCAAATGGCGACATGATTATTGCTTCTGCCATTTCATGTCCTAGGCTATATAAGCTCATAGAATATGAAAAATATGTGAATGAATTGGCATGTGCATTACATGATTCTTTGGCTAAGTCGGATGCAAAGCTTTGGCCTGCACACTTTTGTCATTTGAATTTTGCTAGTTTGCTATGCTTGTAGAAATCTGAAATGTTGTCCTCTCTACCCAAACTTGAGGCACCTGGTAAACATGTATGTGAAGGTTGTAGTTTGGGAAAAATGAAGCATTCCTCACTCCCAAAAGATTTGAATTCAAATTCAAATTTTGGCTCCCTATGATCAAGCTCCTAAATGCTTGGAGATATTCCTTCAATCAAATGAGCTACTTTTCCACGACTCACTTTGGTAGGTGATTACAAAGGATTCCAAGTCAATTTGACTTTTACAATGAAGTGAAGTGGTAATTAGCCACTAGCATATGTTCCTATGCTTCTTCATGTATGTGTAGACAAAATGTATCCTTTGAGCCAAATGTGTAGGCTTGCAATTTACACCAACAGCTCCCCCTCAAGCCAAACATTTTGGCTTAAGCCTTCATCTTCAATCTTCAAGTATATCCTGCAATCCAATCATGGATTTGAATGTGCAAAGTTTTGTTCCATCCAAAGCTTTAGTCAACAAATCTGCACATTGCATGTTGGTTGATACATAGGTAAGTTGAATGTCCTTGCTTATCAATTTCTCTCTCACATAATGGTAATGAACCTCTATGTGTTTGGTCCTAGCATGATAGATAGGATTAGCTGCAAGGTGAAGAGAACTTGTATTATCCCCAAAGATAATTGGTGTCCTAGTATACAAACCCAATTCTATATACAAAAGCTTAATCCAAATTGCTTCTTGTGTGGCATTAGCCAGTCCTCTATACTCTGCCTATGTGGAAGACAAAGCAACAGTAGGTTGCTTCTTTGAAGACCATGAAATTGGTTTGTCTCGTGCAAAGGAAATATATCCAGAAGTGCTCCTCCTATCATCCTTGCATCCTGCCCAATCTGCATCTGAATAAATTTTGATATCAATATCTGAAGTGTAAGGGAAATACAAACCATGGTTCTGTGTACCCTTGAGATACTTCAAGATTCTTTTGGCAGCCTCTAAGTGAGGTATCCTTGGCTTGTGCATAAATTGACTTAGCACACTAACTCCATATGCAATATCAGTTCTTGTGAGAGTAGCACAGTTCAAGCTACCCACCATACTTTGATAACCTATAATGTCTTTGACTTCATCACCTTCATGGGCACTTAGTTTTAAGTTTACTTCCATTGGAGTGCTTGCTACTTTAGCATCCTACAAGTGAAACTTCTTCAACATATCCTGTACATACTTTTTCTGAGTAATGTATATCCCTGAATTAGTGTAAACTAATTCAAGCCCTAGAAAATACTTCAATAAACCAAGATCATTGATCTTGAACTCCTTCATCATCTGGCTTTTACTATACCTGATTCTATTGACATCATTACCTATAATGATGATGTCATCAACATAAACACAGAGATATATTACCTCTGAATTACTTCTCTTAATGAACAAAGAAGTGTCAGCCTTGCTCATGACAAAACCTTGGTCTTGAAGGTATGTAGTTAACCTGTAATTCCATGCCCTAGGTGCCTGCTTTAATCGATATAAAGACTTTTTTAATTTGCAAACAGAAGTTACCTTATTAGGGACCTCATAGCCAGGAGGTTGTGACATATAAACTTCTTCTGAAATCCATCCATTCAAGAAGGCATTCTTGACATCTAATTGGTACATGTTCCAATTCTTTGATGCAGCCACACTTACCAACACTCTGATTGTTGGCATCTTGGCCACATGAGAAAATGTCTCTTCATAGTCAATACCTTGGGTTTGTGCAAAACCCTTGGCTACCAATCTAGCTTTGTACCTATTAATTGTTCCATCAGAATTTCTTTTCAACTTATAGATCCATCTGGATCCTATTACCTTCATAGAATCCTTCTTGGGTACTAACTCCCATGTGTCACTCTCTTTGAGTGCTTCCATCTCCTCATCCATAGCTTCTTTCCATTTTGATTTGGTTATTGCTTCTTCATATGAACCTGGTTCTTCATTTGATAAATCTTTGGCAAGATAAATTGAATGTTTAGTAACAAGAGATGTATCATACCCATATCTGATAGGTTTCTTGCTTTCTCTTTGAGATCTTCTGATTGATTGAGTTGAAGATTCAGGTATGTCTTCAAGCTTCTTCATCTTCATTTTGCCCTTGGACTTCCATGCCTTGAATTCTTCAAGGTTGATAGTATCTTCATCATCTGAACTTGAGGCTTCATTCTGAACAAGTTCCTCCTTTGCAAGTTTTGGAAATTCCTCTTCCAAGTCATAGGGTAATTTGACCTTCTTGCATTCATTCTCATACCAAGAATCATTTTCATTAAAGATCACATCTCTGCTTACCATAAATCCCTTATTGGTAGGATTATAAAACCTGTAACCTTTTTTATTTAAATCATACCCAATGAAAATGCATTTTTCAGCCTTTGGATCTAGCTTACCTCTTATCTGAGAAGGAATGTGCACATATGCTACACATCCAAATATTTTGCAGTGATCTAATGATGGTCTCTTACCATGCCATGCTTCATAGGGTGTAATACCATCAAGTGACTTAGATGGTAACCATTTTATGAGGTAAGTGTCAATGGAAACACTCTCTTCCCATAGATAGTTAGGTAACTTCTTCTCATTAAGCATAGATCTAGCTGTCTCAAAATTAACCTATTTCTTCTCTCAGCTACCCCATTCTGTTCAAGAGAATACCTTGTGGTTATCTCTCTTTTGATGCCTCTGTCCTGCAAGAAGTCTTCAAATTCATTGGAGAAGTACTCACCTCCTCCATCTGAACTTAGCCTCTTCAAATTCCTTCCTGTCTGGTTTTCAACTAATGCAAGATATTTCTTAAAACAATTAAATACCTCATCCTTGTGCTTCATGAAGTATAATACAGTAGACAAGGGTGCCCTCTCGCCCCCCTTCTTTTTGCCATCGCCACTGAGGGTCTAAGCAGACTTGTGGCACATCACGTGGAGGCTGGCAATATCAAAGGCCTCCGGCTGCCCCACGCCCACAATCAAATCATCATGAGACTTTTTGCCGATGATATGAATGCTTTCGTTCACAATGATAATACCAGCCTGGAGACTTTCTGGAGGTGTCTCGCTACCTTTTGTGAGGCCTCTGGATCCAAAATCAACCACTCTAAGACCGCCTTTAGGGCTATTGTGGGACATCATCCTGGCCTTCTCATTGATCATGGCTGTCAAATCATCCCGCAGGGCCAAATCTTTCGACTTCTTGGAATCCCTTTGGGGTTTGGCGTCTCGATGGAGCAACGATGGAACTGGGTGCTGGCCAAATTCGAAAACAAGCTTAACTACTGGAGAGGTATGCAAATCAATCTCGCTGGACGGGCGATGGTTATCAACACGTTCCTCCTATCTTCTACCATCTATTTCCTTTCTTGTTGGAGACCGAATGAGCAAGGTCTGTCCAAACTGAATAGTATCTGTAGAAACTTTCTTTGGACGGGCGATCATAACAGAAGGGGGGTGCCCAAAATCAAATGGACCATCTGCACTAGCCCTAGAGATATTGGGGGGCTTGGTATCCTGGACATCGGGTGTATGGCTAACAAACTGGCAGCAAAATGGATGATTAAGGCTTGGTGCAATAGGGAGGCCTCGTGGGCCAAGCTGATCTTCAGAAACAAGAGTGAGTTGGCCCTCATGGGGTTCCGGAACTGGAAGAACCTTAACATCATGACCCTGCTATTCTCCCCGATCCCCGTCTTCCCGAAAGGCTCCAATCTCGTGTGCTCCCTTTGGAAGGGCTAGAATAAAGTCAAAAGCTTCACAAGAATTAGCGAGGACTGGAAGTGGGCGGCCGGAATCAGACAAAATGACTCTATCTGGTTTCCGATACATGGCATCAGGAGTGTGGAGTCGTGGAACATTCAAAATGCCAAGAAATTATGGAATAAAGGATTCAAAAAATGGAAACACCTCTGGAAACATGACACCAACAGCTGGATCAACTTCGAGGATATTGACCCTCGCATAAACATCTCCTACGAAGAATGGAACACTCTGCAAAGCAGATGCCTCGCTTGGGATCGTCACAAGACTCGCCTTCTCATGGGACACGACACACCAAACTCGCTTGGTCTCAAATGGCAAAATGGAAACAGCCTACTCAAAATCCCGAACATCAAAGAAACGGCTGACTTCCAGATCAGCCTCAACAAGAAGTGGTGCCTGTCTTGGACTCGGCTCCGGTGGGACATGAAATTCATGGGTATCTGGCACCCCCTAATTGAGATTAAGAAGTCTGTCCTCTTATGGCAAATTCTTCATCGTGGAATTTGGACCAACCATAAGGCTAGCAAGCTTTGTGGGATCCCTCCTTGGTGCAAACGTTGCCACAGTGCTATCGAAGATGTCCCACACATCTTCCTTACTTGCCCCAACTCCTACAGAATCTGGCAGACGGTTGGAATGATAATCAGACTTCAAAAACAGCCTAGTTGGAAACAAGTCCTTTTGGGAGAAGCGATTGGCTGCTCTGCGACACTCTGGAACGCCATCAGAGGGGAAGTCCTGTGGAAAATCTGGCGGGAGAGGTGTGCTCACAACTTCGGCGATCCCCCCAGGGAGTGGTCGATCGAGAAATCCCTTTTCCTCCTTGGCAAAAGGATCGTCAACAGTAAGAAATCCCCCCCCTTCAGGCACCATCAAGTCCTCCTTCTGATTAACAACAAGCTCAAACCCAAGTGGGCCTCGCATGAGGGCGATGAGAGGGTGATTAACCTTCTCTGTAGTGCAACCTAGGTGTCAATTAAGCTTCCCCTGCTTTGTGGGATTTGGGGGGTCCCGTGGGCACTAGTCCCCTTCTTTTGTACCTTTGTTTCTTAATTTAATACAAGTCCGGGAGAGTAGGCTATTGCCGAACTTCCTTTATATATAAAAAAAAAAAAAGTATAATACAGTCCATCTACTATAATCATCAATGAAAGACACATAGTACCTTGAACCTGAGACTGAGGGGCCTTTGCTAGGTCCCCAAACATCTGTGTGTACAAGCTCTAGGTAGTCTTCATGCATATATCCTTTCTTGGAGAAGGGTAACCTGTGAGACTTACCAAATTGACAAGAACCACACTTGTAAATCATATGTTGTTTGGATACATTAGGTATCCCAAGCACACATTGGTCCCTGCACATTTGTTTCAAGGTTCTTTCTCCTATGTGCCCTAACCTCTTGTGCCAAATTTCAAGCTCTGAAAGTGTTTGATCTTTATAACTGTAAACCTTTCTCCACAATCTCACCAACACTCATCAAATTTTTGGTAATGGTTGGTACATAGAGTCCTGATCAACAAATTCTGATTACCATCACAAGTCTTAACATTTCCAACTTTAACTACTGAATGCTTTGTATCATCACCTGTTTGGACTTGATGTTTACCTTTTGGTTCTTCAAGATCAAAGAGTAGTGCCACATTGCCAGCCACATGATTTGAGCACCCTGAGTCAATGTAGAATAGGTGGTCATCATTTATACCTGACTTTGAAGTCATGTTCATGATCAAAAGAGAGTCATCCTGCTCCTCTGTGTAGTTGTTGTAGTCCTTTCTGGTTTTGAATCCTCCTTGGTAGTTGCCATTGTAATTGTTGTTGTGGCCTTGGTGATGGTTGAACCTTCCTCTTGACTGTGAGTATCCACCTCTTTGGTAGCCTCTTCCTCTCTGATTTTTGTAATTCCTAAAACACTCATCTGTGGTATGATTTGATAAACCAAAAATGTTGCATGGTGATGAGTTATAGGGTCTCCCTCTACCTTGCTTACCTCCTCTTTCCCTTCCTCTTGAAGATCTACCTCTCCCGGCATAGTTGGCTTGGGAGGTAGAGCCTTCATCTTCCATCTTCTTGCTCTTGCCTTTATCCTTAGACTTCTTATCAATGTATAGGGTAGAAGAGTTATTACCTTTGGATGTATCTCCATTTTTTGTGAGCTTTGCTTCATGTGTAAATAGTTGTCCCATGAGAGTTGTAAGATCTGGAGTGTGCATGTCCATGTAGAGATCCATTGCAGTGGTGAAGCTTTCCCATTTGTCATCAGCCTTGATTCCATTGATCACTTGCCTTACAATTTGTTCTTCTTCAATCTCTTCTTCTATGCTTGCTAACTGATCTGCAACATCTTTGATCTTGGTCACAAATTCTGAAACAGCTTGCTTAGGTTGCTTCCTTAGTGTTGTGAATTCAAGCCACAACTGATTTTTCCTAGCCCTTGTATTGGAGGAAAAATATGATGACAAGGTTTCCCAAGTTTCTTGGGATGTCTTACAATTTCTGATATATGGCAAAAGAAAGTCAGAGATAGAGTTGAGTAAATAAGACCTTGCCAATGCATCCTTAGCACACCATGTGTTGAGCTTTTCTTGTTCTTCCTTGGTTGGCAATCCTCTTGCTTTGAATGAGGGCAATTCCTCATCTCCTGAGATGTATCCATAGAGACTCCTTCCTTGTAGGTAGGTCTTCATCCTTAGAGAACAAGCTTCATAGTTTTTCCTGTCCAATTTATCAATAAATGAAGGAAAACCATCTCCCATTTTACCTCTATTGCTCTGATACCACTGTTGGGAAAGATGGATGGATGCTCCAATAGACTGAGTAGGTATTGCTAAGCCTGCTTTGTACCAGCCCTCTTTTGCTTCAGAGTTGATAAGTAGACCTTCTTAGCTTTCCAATAACACCAAAAAATGGCCTATGTACTTTGGAAGTGATGTGTGTAATGATTGAACCAAAACAGATAACTTTGAAGTTCACAAACTCAAGAAAACCTTCTATTTTTGTCTTGATACCTACTGGATGTTTTACTCAGTGTGACCAGCACAGTAGAAATTGATAAAATTCCCTCTAGGGGTATTTAATTAGCTTAGTAATCTACCATTTGCAAGTGGAATGATGTAAAAAGATAAACTGTGCTAAGAGAAATCAATTTAGCAAGTTTAGTTATACCCCCGACTTTTTAGGACTGTAGCAAAAAATGATCAGAGTTCACCTCAACGCAGATTTCTCTTAAATGGCTGAATAGAATTACTTCAAACTTTGACAACGTGTAGAAGACTTTGAACTGAATCCAACAAGCTTTGAATCACTTGATTTGGTGCAAAAGTGACCGAGATATGCCCTTGACACGTTGACAGACTTTTGAGTAGACTAACAGAGAACTAAGAGATTAATGATGTAAATGTATCTATTAATTAACACTTGTATACAATCCCATTGGCATGAATAACATTGCCTAATGGTGTAGAGAGGTGTAGGCTAAGGTATAGTCCTCACACACACTCAAACTCAGTAGAATGAGGCTCCAAAATGATCTCTCCTACGCGCGAATTTTTTTTCATGTTCTCGTTTTTTATGTAGGAACAAAGCTAGATTGGTAGCCACAACCCAAGGTATTGACTATGAAGAGACATTTTCTCATGTGGCCAAGATGCCAACAATCAGAGTGTTGGTAAGTGTGGCTGCATCAAAGAATTGGAACATGTACCAATTAGATGTCAAGAATGCCTTCTTGAATGGATGGATATCAGAAGAAGTTTATATGTCACAACCTCCTGGCTCTGAGGACCCTAATAAGGTAACTTATGTTTGCAAATTAAAAAAGTCTTTATATCGATTAAAGCAGGCACCTAGGGCATGGAATTACAGGTTAACTACATACCTTCAAGACCAAGGTTTTGTCATGAGCAAGGCTGACACTTCTCTGTTCATTAAGAGAAGTAATTCAGAGGTAATATATCTCTGTGTTTATGTTGATGACATCATCATTACAGGTAATGATGTCAATAGAATCAGGTATATTAAAATCCAGATGATGAAGGAGTTCAAGATCAATGATCTTGGTTTATTGAAGTATTTTCTAGGGCTTGAATTAGTTTACACTAATTCAGGGATATACATTACTCAGAAAAAGTATGTACAGGATATGTTGAAGAAGTTTCACTTGTAGGATGCTAAAGTAGCAAGCACTCCAATGGAAGTAAACCTAAAACTAAGTGCCCATGAAGGTGATGAAGTCAAAGACATTACAGGTTATCAAAGTATGGTGGGTAGCTTGAACTGTGCTACTCTCACAAGAACTGATATTGCATATGGAGTTAGTGTGCTAAGTCAATTTATGCACAAGCCAAGGATACCTCACTTAAAGGCTGCCAAAAGAATCTTGAAGTATCTCAAGGGTACACAGAACCATGGTTTGTATTTCCCTTACACTTCAGATATTGATATCAAAATTTATTCAGATGCAGATTGGGCAGGATGCAAGGATGATAGGAGGAGCACTTTTGGATATATTTCCTTTGCAGGAGACAAACCAATTTCATGGTCTTCAAAGAAGCAACCTACTGTTGCTTTGTCTTCCACATAGGCAGAGTATAGAGGACTGGCTAATGCCACACAAGAAGCAATTTGGATTAAGCTTTTGTATACAGAATTGGGTCTGTATACTAGGACACCAATTATCTTTGGGGATAATACAAGTTCTCTTCACCTTGCAGCTAATCCTATCTATCATGCTAGGACCAAACACATAGAGGTTCATTACCATTATGTGAGAGAGAAATTGATAAGCAAGGACATTCAACTTACCTATGTATCAACCAACATGCAATGTGCAGATTTGTTGACTAAAGCTTTGGATGGAACAAAACTTTGCACATTCAAATCCATGATTGGATTGCAGGATATACTTGAAGATTGAAGATGAAGGCTTAAGCCAAAATGTTTGGCTTGAGGGGGAGCTGTTGGTGTAAATTGCAAGCCTACACATTTGGCTCAAAGGATACATTAAAGTCTACACATACATGAAGAAGGATAGGAACATATGCTAGTGGCTAATTACCACTTTACCTCATTGTAAAAGTCAAATTGACTTGGAATCCTTTGTAATCACCTACCAAAGTGAGTTGTGGAAAAGTAGCTCATTTGATTGAAGGAATATCTCCAAGCATTTAGGAGCTTGATCATAGGGAGCCAAAATTTGAACATGAATTCAAATCTTTTGGTAGGAGAGATCATTCTCGAGCCTCATTCTACTAAGTGAGTGTGTGTGAGGACTATACCTTAGCCTACACCTCTCTACACCATTAGGCAATGTTATTCATGCCAATGGGATTGTATACAAGTGTTAATTAATAGATACATTTACATCATTAATCTCTGAGTTCTCTGTTAGTCTACTCAAAAGTCTGTCAACTTGTCAAGGGCATATCTCGGTCAATTCTGCACCAAATCAAGTGATTCAAAGCTTGTTGCATTCAGCTCAAAGTCATCTACATGCTATCAAAGTTTGGAGTAATTCTATTCAGCCACTTCAGAGAAATCGGCGTCGAGGTGAACTCTGGTCATTTTCTGCTACAGTCCTAAAGAGTCGGGAGTATAGCTAAACTTGCTAAATTTATTTCTCTTAGCATAGTTTATCTTTTTACATCATTCCACTTGCAAATGGTAGCTTACTAAGCTAATTAAATACCCCTAGGAGGAATTTTATCAATTTCTACTGTGCTGGTCACACTGAGCAAAACATCCAGCAGGTGTCAAGACAAAAATAGAAGGTTTTCTTGAGTTTGTGAACTTCAAAGTTATCTGTTTTGGTTCAATCATTACACACATAAATTCCAAATTACATAGGCCATTTTTTGGTGTTATTGGAAAGCTAAGAAGGTCTACTTATCAACTCTGAAGCAAAAGAGGGCTGGTACAAAGCAGGCTTCGTAGTACCTACTCAGTCTCTTGGAGCATCCATCCATCTTTCCCAACATAGAATCCACTCTGAACTGACAAGAGATTGTCCATCGGCTGGTCGGCACTCCTGATAAATCATTTGTGTGATATAATTCTTTTGATATTTATCCTGTTCACTCCATTTCAGCATGATGGAGTGTCCAAACTGTATGGAGCAAAGCTGTCATATACGTGCATGCATTGCTTTGCCAGCGGGATCCATCACCGGAGCTCCATTCCTATACTATATGCAATGGAGTCATCATGGTCATGAGCACCCCAAGGTGTACGTGGTGTTCCACATGGTGTACTGCATGGCGTACCTACATGTGAGGTACTCGTCCTAGAAGTAGAAGCGGGCGACACAATGTCTGCCGCACTGCCTCCACAACAGCCGCCTCCTCCAGACCTAGCTGTAGATCCACTCCTACAACCTCCTGCTCCAGAGCGTGACCTCGAACTATGAGACGGGCCAGAACCTGTATCACGCTGAGGCATCGAATGCACATGTCTACTACTAGACATGGTAGGAGATGGCTGAAAAGATGGTCATGGTGGAGTCACAAAGTTAGGAGACATACCTACTGTTGGAGTAGCACCACCCGCAGGAGTGACACCGGTAGGAGTGACACCGACGGGAGTGACATCGGTGGGAGCGAGGCCGGCATGAGTAAAGCCGATAGGAGTGAGGCTACCAGGAGTGAGGCCGAGATGAGTGCTACCATGAGCAATCCAATACTGTGACGCAGCGGCCATATACGCGGGAGGTACCTGAGAGATAAACTCTAAAAACTCCTCCTCTATCATGGAATGAGGAGTGACTGGAGGACTTTCTCCCATCATGCTCTGTAACAAAAGAAGTCAAATAATTAGCATGTGATAATAAAGGTAATATAGAGAATAGACAAAAAAAAAACAAAAATTAGTACGTACAAGTGTTTTATTCAAAAATCCTCTAATCTAGCATCCTCTTGAAGATCCGATGCACTGAGAATATCTATCTCTATATTGATGGCTTCTAAATCGCTTGCTATGCTGGTTTCTTCCTGATCATCATCTATTGCTTCCTCTTCTTGAATAATGACCTCTTCTTCAATGGCCTCTTCTTCTCGAACAATGATCTCTTCCTCCTCGACTATCGAATGAATTTCTGAGTCCACTACAGATGGACTATCTTGTACATCTATGTTCTCACAAATTTTTCTACTACATGGGGCGACTTGTAAAACAAATAGCCACTCTGGTTCTTTTGAATCTGGTATAAAAACAACTTGCTCACAATGTTCGGGAAGTACAAATGTATCCCTTTCATCCATCCACAATTTTGTGGAGTCGACTTGAAGCAAACCACTTTTATTTCACCTCACTGTTGCGTTTCTTCCAGAGGTGACTACTTTGAACCATTTCACATCAAAAACAAAATAATCAAACTTCCTAAAAGATAGTTTCAAGATATCTTGAATCACACCATAATAATGTAACTGGCCTTCTTGAGCATTATCATCTCTTGCACTCGCTCTACATTTGTGCAAAAAGTTCACCATCACCCCACTATCAAAAGTAGACCTATTTTTATCGATTCATGCGACCCGAAAGTGTCGTCCATGCGACCATAGTGCACCGTATTTAGTATACTCCCAATCACATCCCTTTGCGAGTTCTTCTTCTTCTTCTTCAGAGATATCTTCACCCGTTGCCTTTGCTTGTGAAACCGCTGTATCTAGCCATCTGCTTGTTGGAAAAGGTGGAAGAGGTCAAAGACTTTCTGGAAGAGGAAAAAATCGAGTGGAATGATTCCTTCGAAACTGACCTCTTTCCTTTGCATTGGTTTCCTTGGCAAGCTCATACCTTTCTAACCACTTTTGCATAGGCTCAGAGTTAACTATGCAAAACTTCATTGCCTTCTCCCTGAAAGCTGCATCCATTTTCCTTTGCAATCCTTTACCTTGTGGTTCATCACCTACGAGACGAACATCTTCATCATCGCTCCATAAGCGAGGCATTTTGGGATCTGACATACATAGAAACTCAGTTATGAATACAAGAGACTCTTGTACAAGCCATCGCTCTGCCATGCTACCCTCTGGATGTGCTCTCTATCAAACAAACCCTTTTAATGTCTTCATAAAGCGCTCTAAGAAGAACATCCATCAACTATGGATAGTTTTCCTGCTATTGCAACTTCATCTACCACATGAACTGGTAAATAAAGTTGAATAGTAAGAATACTTGTGGGAAAGTATTTCTGTACCATACAAACAGCCTTGATAGCATTGAGTTTCGCACTCTCTATGCTATCTTTATTTATCTTTTTAGAAGAGATCCACTGTACTAAAGAACTAATTTTATAAATGGTTCTTCGTACATCCTCCGAAAGACAATCTTTTAGGGCTACAAGGAGCACAAATTGTAAAAACTTGTGCCAATCATGAGACTTGAGCCCTCCAAGATCGTCGTTTCATGTGAAAGCAGTCTTTAAGCACCTCATGCATCCAGTAGGTGTTTGAAGCTCTGAAATTGTTTTCTTCACTTGTTGCTCTTCCATCCTGCAAAGCACCCAAGGAGCTCTTGGTAACGATACTGTTCCGATGGGTTTAGTAATTGCCCACGACTCTCGCATACGACCTCGCTCTTCTAAGTCCTCCCTTTGTGCTTTGGTTTCTTTCTTTCCGATCAAAATTTTCCAAAGAATCTCTCCCACATTCTTAAAAATATGCATCGGGTCTACCAAATGATTGATCAACAATTCACTCCAATAAGGGAGTTCATGAAAAATGGACAACCGCTTCATGCGAGTGACTAGATTTTCTGAATCCCACAAGTGTTTCCAACCGCTAGCTTTCATTTGGCATTGCGCTTGTCGACCAATTTGTCCTTCACGTAAAACATGTCCATCAGGAAAATATCTATGGTGTCCTTCATAGACAGTTTTACGTAGTGCTTGGAATAGGGTGCTTCGAGTCGTGGTCCGCATAAGGGACAAGCATGGTAACCCAAAATCGATAAACCTGAACATTCATCATAACCATGCCAATCTTGCATCATCCACATAAGTATGCCTTGCACTCACACGTCTCGTCTTCTTATAGGTTGAGACATGTCATGCTATCGTCGAGATTTTCTCTCCTCTCTTACTCATGAAGGCCTACAGGAAACACATTCGGTGAAGGTAGCCAAAATTCCCTGAGAAGTCCAAGATGCATCAAGGATGTCAAAGGGAGTTCACATGCAAACTTTGGAAGAAATTGAGCAAATCTAGGGTAGCGGTCAAAGCTAGTCAAACTTTGGAAATTAGGGCAAAATGTTCAATGTCTGCAAATCACATGAAAATTCATATACTTGTAAAGCCTATCAAAAGCAGTCTATAGCCCGAATTTCACATGAAAATGGATTTTCTAGCACATTGATATGCCAAGTGCATTTTGTAAAAAATGTAATTTTTCCACTTAGACCCTACAAAATTTTGTATAGGAATTTTTGTTAGCCATATGGTTTGGCATGTATAAAGATCATATGTGGCTACATATTTTTACAAAGTTTCAAAGCTATCAGAGCTTCCTAGAAACCTTAATGCAACCTTGCAAGCTTCCAAATGTAGTCAAACTTGTACAAGGAAGATTCAGATGGGAGTTTTTTTTGCATACTCCTAAAGGAGGCCTTTCAAAACATAGTCCTACAGACTTTTATCTTCATCAAAGAATATTTGAAGGGTTAAAGAGCACAAAATCCAGTTTTCAAGGTCACCGCAGTTTTCGATTCAAATCCCTTATTGTTGAGAAACAAGGCCAAAGAATAGTCTCTTGTATGTTGAGAGAGAAGGGAAAATTCAATGGCATCAACATCACAAGCTACTTAGATTTGTTTGAAGAGCAAGCTTTGATTTTTGGTCTTCCCGAAGATCTTTTGATATCATTCTTTGAATGAATTGTTGATAGCTCTATCATAAACTGTGTCACTCAATATGATAGTCTTCCTTGGAGTGATTTTAGAAAGGAGATGCTCAAAGAATTCTATCTTGAAGATTATAGCCAACATAATCGGGATGGATTTTTACGATGGGTCAATTCACCAAAGCCTAGTAGCTCTATTACTCACTTACAAAATGAGTATATTAGATGCTATGAACAACTTCCTGATGAGAATAAGATAACTTTGGAACCTCATCTTGTGATCAATTTTCTTAAGCTTCTTCATCCTGAAACTCGTAGGGAAGTTGAACGGCGATTAGAAGAATCGAATAAGCGCTATGTTCTTACTGACAATTGGCAAAAAGTGCATAAATTAGTAGAGGCTGTAGCCCATAGACATCAAAGACAATCCATGCTTTATGAGCAAACTAGTCTTCCTCAAGCTAGCCTTCCACAAACTAAGGAGCAAGTTAGAGAACAATCCCATGCTATGATTTTTGACTCTACTCCTATTGCTCAAATGATGGAGCCTACTAAAGGTTTTAAAGTAGAGCCAAATAAAAGTGTAGTTGAACAATCAAAATTGGAAATTCTCACTAAGCAAATGGAAAGTCTTATTGCTACACAATCCAATTTGGCCAAGGCTATAGATGCTTTACGATCTAATTACACCAAAACTTTCCAAAATCAAATGAACCCAATGTCTTTTCAAGGGCCTAATCAACATGTTATAGATACCAATCAAAATCCACAAGTAGCTCCTACTCAAGCATATCAAGTTCCTCCAATGCATAATCCTTCAATGCAAAATCCTCATCCTCATGTGCAAAATCCTCAAATGTATCAAAACATGTATCCTCAAGCTTCTCAAATAGCTTTTCAAAATCCTCAAAATCAAAATTTTCTATCAACCGTATACTATGGAAGCTCCTCTTGCACCTCAAGTACCACATGTTGCTCCCCAAGCTCCTCAAATACATCAATTACCTTATCAAAATCCTAATTATCCTGTTCAAGCAATACCTTATCAACAAAATGCTCAATTTCAAAATTTCCCACCACAAGTTAATCAAAATCCTCAAAATCAAAATGGTTTTGTGCGTGGCCCTCGTAGGTGTCCTTGGTGTGATTCGTTAGAGCACTTTTTGCGATATTGTGAACTATTGAAGGCTGCTAAGGAGCAACGACTAGTAATAGACATAGACAAGAAAATATGTGACTATCGATCTAGGCTACCTTTGCAAGGAAATTATGGTAAGGGAGGAATGAAAAAACATTATGAAAATATAACCATAACGGACGTAGGAACTAGAGGAGTGAAACTAGAAGCTCTTGATGACAACAAGTAGAATCAAGTAAACCCACAAAGGAAGGTGACTTTTCCATAGAAGCTTTAGTAAGAGCACGAGATGAGATTATGAAAATAACGACTTGGGAGTCACCGATAGAAGATCAATCTCTTATTTTTCACATATCCAATGTAGAAGAAAAACGAAAAAGAGATGAAGCTGAGCCTAGTGAAAGAAGAGTAACGCGAAAACAAACCTTAGAGGGAATAACAATCATAGAGCAGGGAGAAACATCACAATCCAAAGATAAAAAACAAGAATCACAACCCAATGAACAAAAACAAGAGGAGAAACAAAAAGGGAAGGAGACAAAGCAAAGAAAAACAGAACCAAAGCCTTTAGATAAACAAGAACAATCAAAACAAACTGAAGACCAAACACGAGAACATGAACAAAAACAAGGCCCTGAGCAAAAACAAAAGAAACCAAAGAGAAAACCTAAAGCCATCTTGATTTTGAGAATTTGAGAGAAAAATAGATCCTATGGAGATTTTAGATGACATTTTGCTTAAGAGCCAAGTGACTATGTCTTTAGAACAAGTTTTCTCTATTGCAAAGCCTGTTTTTAAAGATAACTTTATCGGCCTAATTAAAAGGAAAAGGTTTCCTCTTAATCTAGATACTGAGATGCAAGCTTCTCTAGATCAAGATCAAGCTATGAATGAAGCCTTAAACTTTGATGAATCTGATGAAGAGGACTTTGATGATGATGAAGTAAATGTTAATAAAAATTTCTTAGGACCTATTCAGCCTGACCATGAAAATCATGAAAACAATCCTGAAAGTCACTTTAAAGGAACATTTTGGTCTAGAGGTATATCAGAGATGCATGTTAAAATAGGAAATGATAAGAACACTATCACTGTAAATGCATTAGTAGATTTCGGCTCCGAAATCAATGTGATTTCAAGAGAAGTCTATGATAAGTTTCGATGGCCCATAGATAAAGATTGTGGATGGCGTATGAGAACTGTAGCTTGTGCTAGTGTGCCCATATCCATAGGAGGAATCATAGAAGAGTTTCACTTTTTTATTCAAGACAATTGCTCCTATGAAGTTCTCTTAGGTCAACCCTTTATTTATGAGAGTCGTATGGAAACTAAAGCCATGGATGATGGGTCTACCTATGCTAGATTTAAGTCTAAGGATGGAATGCAATCAGTTCAAATCATGATAAAAGGAGTGAATCATCCTAGGAATCGATTGTCAATTAGAAAGAAATCTATTGTTACTCAGAGTCGTGAGCATGCTTGTAGTAATTGTGCACCTCGATTCATGTTTGGAGCTACATATGATCAAAATTTTGGATAGAATCCATTGTTGAGCAGGACAACAGTGGATATTGGTTTGACATCTCGCATCCAACCAACATGTACAATAGTTTGTCACTTTGTTTTCCACATTCTAGATTAGATTTTCTTCATAAGAGTCAATTGTCCAAGTCTTTTATCCAAAAGACTCAGAAAAATTATAAAAACAACAAAATCATGGAACATGATGAGAACATTGAGCATGTGATTGAAACATCTCATTGTTTCTCTACTCTTGAGGAGTTAGAGTTATGTCTTCAACAAAATTCTAATTCCCATATTATTCTTCTTTCTTCCCTTGATGAGTATGCTCTAATCCAAGAGTATGCTCTCAATGTTGACAAGTGCTCAAAATTTAACCAAACACATGATGCCTTAGTTGAAACAAAGTACAAAACTGTAGACAAAAAAATCAAACCCATAGCTCAACCATTACCTCAAGGAAGTAATGAAAAAATTATTGATGTGAAAAATGATCCAATTCTTCGGGATAAGAAAAACATAGGACATACATTCACGGATGAGACAATCAAATAGGTGAAAATTGGTAGAGATGATGACTTTCTTTTGCTAGCAAAGAGAGATAAATTTGAGAGAGTCATACGTAGCCATGGAAAAGCCTTTACTATGTATCCTCATGAGATTGGTTGTGTAGATCCTAAGCTAGTTGCACCCATGATAATCTTTACTATTCCATGAGAATTTTAGAGCCATCTTTTGCACCTTACTCAAACAGATGGTTCATTATGCCTAAAAAGAATGGGAAACTACGTTTTATTCAAGATCTCCAACCTCTCAATAAAGTCACCATAAGGAATGTAGGAACAGGACCCATTGTAGATGAGTTTGCTAAATCATTTTCAAGACATTCTATCTATTCAATGGGTGATTTATATTTGGGATATGACCAATTCGAATTAGCAATTGATAGTCGTGACATAACCACAATGAAAACTCCTTTAGGCTTAGTGCGAATGTGTACTTTACCTCAAGGAGCGACTAATTCTATGGCTCATATGATGAGTGCTATGAATATGGTCTTACATGATTTTATCCCTCATATAACCATGCCATTCATTGATGATATTCCAATTAAAGGGAGTGAGGAACGTGCAAAGGACATTACTTTAGATTCATCTGGATGTCGTAAATTTGTTCTTGACCATATCTCTGATTGTGAAAGAATATTTCAATGATTTGAAGAGGTAGGTCTCACATTTTCCATAGAAAAATCTGTTTTTGGTGTCAACGAGGTTCTTATTGTTGGACATTTGTGTGGCCATTATGGTCGAAAGTCATACCCACAAAAAGTTGATGCCATTAAAAGGATTTTTGAAACATGTAACAATGTGAGTGAGGTACGTAGATTTCTTGGTGCTTGCATCTTTTATGTTATTTGGATCCCACACTTTGCTCATGTTGCTGATTGTCTCTATGACTTGTTGAGGAAGAAACAAAAATTTATTTGGACTGACAAACACACTCAAGCTATGCATAAATTGAAGAAATTATTGCTTGAAGCTCCCATCCTTAAGTGTGTAGACTATTCTGCTAATAAACCTATTGTATTGACTGTTGATACTAGTCCTATTGGTATAGGTTGGGTCATAAGTCAAGATGATAGTGAAGGGAATAGATATGCAATTAGGTTTGGTGCCAAAATTCTACATGAAACACAACAAAAATATCCACAGATCAAACGAGAACTATGGGGTATGGTAACAGCTTGGAAAACAGACAAAGAATATTTCATTGATGCAAATGTCAAAGTTGAGACTGATTGTTTGCCTCTCATTGGATGATAGCGAATTGTTCATCTCCTGATATAGCCATGCTTAGATGGATCTCGTATATTAAGTTCATAAATCTTGAGTTAGTTCATATTTCAGGTAAGTCAAACTCAATTGTTGATATGTTATCGAGAGCTAGATTTGATGATGATCTTGAAAGTGATCTAATAAAGAATGTGAACTTAATTGATTATGTTCCACATATATACCAGTATGAGCAATTTCATGAGTCTGAGTATGAAGATTAATGGAGAGACATTGGAAAGTATCTGAGAACACTACAACCATTACCTAGCTGGACTACGAATAGATTCCGTAACATTAGGAAATGAGCTTATAACTTTTTCCTATGTAATGGTTATCTTTGGAGACATGCTAAGGGTAAGGTTAATAATCCACAACGAGTCCTATGAAAACGAGGTCTTCAATTGCAAGTAATGAAGGAAATGCATGAGACATTATGGACAGGTCATAAAGGATTTTTTGGAACATATGAAAAAATTCGAAGTACCTATTATTGGCCTAGGATGTATGTTGACATTAGGAGCTATGTTTCTACATGTTCTACTTTTCAACTTCATTCATCAGTCAAACATAGAGATCCATTGCATCCTACATATCCACCCTGTATTCATTACAAGTGGGTAGTAGATCTTGTAACTATGCCTAAAGGTATTGACAAAATGCGTTACATTGTACTTGCAAGAGAAGACTTAACTAATCATGTAGAGGGACGTGCACTATGATCTAAGACCACTTCCAATGTTTGCAAATTCTTGCTTGAAGATGTCATAAGTCGCTTTGGATACATAGAGAAAGTAGTTGCCGATCGCGGAAAGTTAAATGCGAGAGAAGCTAAAGAGTTCTTTGAACATCATGGTATCACTACTGCATATAATCCAGAGGCCAATGGTAAAATAGAGAGAGGGCATCCACGTATTGTGAAAGCCATATCTAAAGCATGTAACGGTGACATCAAACAATGGCCTAGATTCTTACCTTTTGCACTTTGGGCAGATAGAATGACATGCACACGTACTACTAGGTATATGCCTGTTGAACTTATGTACTCTCAAAAACCATTGTTTCCAATTCAATCTCATATTTCTGCATGGTCAAATTTTCCTTGGTCTAAAAACATGTCTACTGATGACTTTTTGAGTTTGCGCATTAAACATTTAGAACAAGGTAAAGTAAGACTTGATGATGCTGTTGAAAAATTAAGAGAATCTAGAATGAAGAATAAGCATTATTTTGATAAAACTCATCGACTTCGTCCTAATCCAATTGAAGTAGGAGATTGGGTGCTCATTTATGATAGTACATTTGACTCTCAATATGATGCATGCAAAAAGCTCACTCAATGGTGGTTTGGGTCATACATAGTATCAAAAGTCAACAACAATGGTACGTATGCTCTTTGTGAATTCAATGGTGTTGCACTAAAAACTTTGATTGCAGGTAAAAGGATAAAGTTATTCAAGAAGCGTGATAATGACGAGTACATTTTGGATGAGGACATTGAAGAAGATGACAACAATGAGGCCGATTCATAAACATGAGTATCCATGTTATAAAAAATAAAAATAAAAATAAAAAAAATAAAAAAATAAAAAATATATAAAAATATCATTAATTTTTCAAGTTCATGTTGCTTTGTTTTTTTTCAAGTTCATTCTATTTTTTTTTTTCCATGCTTGTTTCATGCATGTTTTTTTTCAGTCTTTGCATTGCATTGCATATCCACATCACTTGAGTCAAAAAGGGGCAAATGGTGATTTCTCTACTTGTGTAAAATTGTATCTTGAGTAGTAATTTATCTACTAAGAAATCGGTTATAATCTAGGATTATGGAAAGATAGGACATGTAGATTTGGAGGTTTATTTTGGTGACATGACTTTCATATATAAACATGCATATGTATCCTGTATCGAAAGCATAATTGTTGAAGTCCTAGCTCCTGCTACTGCATGTTTCTACATCTTTAGTCCACCTCACAGCACTTGTATCGGAGTTTAAATGACTGTTCTCCATCATAAAAAATGGTTGTACCTTGTATCGAGGTTTAATTTTTCCCCACCATCAAAAAAAAGAAAAAAAAAGTTGCTACATGTTACCAAGAAATTTACACTTTCTTCCACCCCAAAAAAGTGATCGTAACCATAAAGTTGCTGAATCATCATCATCATCAAAAAAAAAAAGAGCAAGCCAAAGGAGGATAAAGAGGCATAGTAGAATAAATCACGGGCTATATAGGCAGATTTATGCATTAGTGGAGTTTAGTTAGATTTCCTTGCATGTTATTAGAGAAAGAGCATATTCATATTTATGTAGGAAAGGAGTTGATCTAAAATAAGCTAAAGATGAAAGATGTCTCTTGAAAATCCTAAATCTTTGTTTATAATCATATTTAAGGTAGATTGCTTTATGAAAAAGGTACAAATTTTTCTTCAAGATGAGAGGAACTGATGCTTAAAATGACTCAATACATCCACTTCCACTTCATATTGATGCTTGATTTTTTTCTTTCTTGTTGTCGATGTTGCTTGTTCATTTGCATATATGTTGCCTATTTGTTCATGCATATTCATGTTGCCTATTTCAATTCTTTCTTTCATGCAAATTTTGTTTCATGTCACGTTACCTACTCATTCATGCATATGATCAATTTTCCTTCCATGTTTCTTATGTTGCCTATAAAAGAATTTGATGCCTGGAACATTTTGTTTTTCACAGATGCTAGAGTGGCGCTTCCGGAAGAATCACAGGTTTAGTGGGGGCGAATGTCGTCGAGATTTTCTCTCCTCTCTCACTCATGAAGGCCTACCGGAAACACATTCGGTGAAGGTAGCCAAAATTCCCTGAGAAGTCCAAGATGCATCAAGGATGTCAAAGGGAGTTCACATGCAAACTTTGGAAGAAATCGAGCAAATCTAGAGTAGCGGTCAAAGCTGGTCAAACTTTGTAAATTAGGGCAAAATTTTCAATGTCTCCAAATCACATGAAAATTCATATACTTGTAAAGCCTATCAAAGGCATTCTATAGCTCGAATTTCACATGAAAATGGATTTTCTAGCACATTGATATGCCATGTGCATTTTGTAAAAAATGTAATTTTTCCACTTAGACCCTACAAAATTTTGTATAGGAATGTTTGTTAGCCATATGGTTTGGCATGTATAAAGATCATATGTGGCTACATATTTGTACAAAGTTTCAAGGCTATCGGAGCTTCCTAGACACCTTAATACCACCTTGCAAGCTTCCAAATGTAGTCAAACTTGTACAAGGAAGATTCAGATGGGAGTTTTTTTTGCATATTCCTAAAGGAGGCCTTTCGAAACATATTCCTACAGACTTTTATCTTCATCAAAGGATATTTGAAGGGTCAAAGAGCACAAAATCCAATTTTCAAGGTCACCACAGTTTTCTAGAATAAGAAAATTGAAGGCTTGAAGGGCTACCACATGACAAAATATGATTGAACCATGTTGTACGGTCAAGATGAGCTCATATTCAAGGGTGGAGATGTACTAAAGCATAAAGGAAGGAGGATCCACAAGTTTTTTCATCAAAGAAGACTTTTTTTACAGTTAAAGATCAACAATGCAAAGTTTCTCCAAAAATAGTGGCTTATCTTATCCGAATTGATGTCAGCACTGATCCGACGGTCCAGATCATCCCCAGATCCAATGGTGGATAATGAAGGCCTTTACACTAGATTTGATAGAAAGAACAATTCCAAGCCATTGATTTGTAATCGAAAGTAGTGATCTTAGAGTTGAGAGTTGATTTCTCTAGATCCAAGGGCCCAAATTCATTCAAAAAACTATATAAACGCCCCCTCCAAACTCCTAGAGCATCATTGTTAGGCATCCATAGGGCTCTTGCTAGCTTATGGTTTCCTTGAGACGATCACCCTCAGTTGAGCGAGTGAGGATCCAAGGTGGGCTAGTATGAGTATAGTACCTAGTTTCAAATTTAAGTTAGAACTTCAATCTAGGATAGGCTCTTGAAACCAGCATCTCTATCTTGACTCACCCTCGGTGGAGCATGTGAGTGAGTTAGAGCTGGTTTTAATGAGTCTTAGACTTCTTTAGTTAGACGTTACGAGCCTAAACATACATAGGGTCAATGAAGTGGAACTCACCTTCTTACGTATGACATTTGGTTGAACTGTCATGGTTTGAGGGTCGGAACTACCATTGATCAATAGACTGCTTAGCTTGACGTACCACGACGATCTTATACATGTAACTTAATTCAAATCCTTTTAATTCATGTCACTTGTCACTTGTCACTTGTCTCTTCTCTCTTGTCTCTTAGTCTCTTACGTATTTTTACATGTCTTCTATTTTCTTCTATGTGTGAGAAGGCTCCGTAGGATTGCGTTGAACCAGTGAGGATGTTTTAACGAGCTTGTGATTAAACTATATCATCATAATCACTTGCATGCATATAATCCATACATACCCATACATATTGATTAGTTTCTGAAAGTGTATAAGAAGCTCCAATATTGGACCATTCTTCCTTTCGAAACTAATTTATGTGTAAGGATTCCATCTATTCTCGTCATGCATACATATCATCCAAAGGAGACTATGCATATGGATTGGAATTAGGAAGTGTTTAAGAAGCTCCTTCAATGGACCATTCTTCCTTCCAAATTTGATTCCTGTGTATGGTTCTCTTTCATTCTTATCATTCATGTTCATCAATCTAACTTGTACTCCTACAATCCCATTCCCATAATCATTTCAACATCTCTCTCTTCTCCATACTCAACATTAATTTCACTTTCATGTCCTTAAACCTTCCAACATTCATTAGCTTCATACACCCTGTGTGTGCCACGACTGGACCGGATCCACCCGGATTGCGATCACCTCCACAACACATAGTAATCCCATCCCATAAAATGCATAGTTCTTCCACAAGTGGTGCAAGATATACATCCATGTTTTTTACCTTATACTTACCTGGTAGAATAAGAGCTAATAATAAATGACCTTTCTTTGTGGTCAGCCATGGTGGGATGTTATAATTGACCAAACATACAGGCCATGTGCTCCATGAAGAACTACGTAAACCAAATGGATTCACTCCATCCATAGCTAGGCCTAGACGTATGGACCGAGGCTCACTAGAAAACTCTGGCCACTTACTATCTATGTGCTTCCAAGCATGAGAGTCAGCAGACACTTGCATTACACCATCTGTAGACCTACTCTTCGTATGCCATGACATTAATTCAGCTATAGATTGGCATCTAAACATGTTCTTAATTCGTGGAATGATAGGAAGGTGGCGAAGAACCTTTGCGGGGATTGCTTTGCCTACAAGGTCTTCTCTAAGTCTATTTGCTCCACACTTTGGACATACGTGGAGATGCTCATATTCATTCCAAAAGAGAATGCAATCATTCGGACAAGCATGAATTTTAGTATAATTCATTCCAATGGACTATAAAAGTTTTTTTGCATGTCCACATGTTGAAGGCATGTCATTGCCCTTTGGCAAAAATTGATCTTTAAGAAGCCTGCAATAAGCAATTAAAACGATATTAGTAAATAAAGTTATTTTGATACAACAATGAAAGCCAATTTGTTCTCCATTTACCTAAACAATTCAGTGACACTACTATCTGACCATCCATAAATGGATTGCAGATTGAGCATCGCGAGTGACGCACGTAGTACAAATATCTTTGCTCCATTGTAAAGTGGTAAACAAGCTAGTCTTTGCATGGTTTCATATTCTTCATTGACTTCTGATCATGGAAATTTTGTTGTGTCCATGAAACTCTCGACATCTTCTCCACCATCATGATCTTCGTCCATCTCATAAAATGCTTCGAGCATCTCTTCCATATGTTCATTCTGTGTAATATTATTAGTTATGGCTTGTACGTCTAAGTCCTTTGTTCTCTTTTGTCCACGAGAGGTTACCAATGTCGTTTGGGTCCATCTGCTCACCTGGGGGACCATGCGAATGGTAGCGTAGGTTTTCTAGTGGACTCCTATCAAAGGATCCATGCTCTCTAACATGTGCAGTACAAATCCATCGTTTTCGATAAATTTGATACTTGCACTGAGTGCAAGGACATGCCATTCTCTCCTCTGAATCCAAAGAAACCATCTGTTACAATATGGACATTTTAGATCATTTGTTTTTTTATTAAACCTAAAAATCTTACTCCTAAAGACTTAAACCTGAAATACTAAAACCTAAATACTTAAACACCTAAAAAACCTAAAACCCTAATCTTAAAACCCTAATCTTAAAACTCTAATCTATATAATTATCCTATTTTATCTATATATTCAGATTTTTTCTTAATTAATGCTATTTTTATATATTTAATTACATATATTTAATTAAATTATTTAAAAAACTAATACTTTTTATATTTATTTATCTATATATATATATATATATTTATTTATTTATTCAGATTTTCCCCTTAAATCCTAAAACCCTAAAACCCTAATCCTAATCCTAAAAACCTAAAACCCTATTTTATATATATATTTATTTATATAGTCAGTTTTTTTCTTAATTAATCCTATTTTTATATATTTAATTATATATATTTAACTAAATTATTTAAAACACTAGTTCTTTTTATATTTATTTATCTATATAATTATCCTATTATATATATATATATTAATTTATTTATTCAGATTTTTTCCTTAAACTCTAAAACCCTAAAACCCTAATCCTAATCCTAAAAACCTAAAACCCTATTTTATGTATATATTTATTTATATATTCAGATTTTTTCTTAATTAATCCTATTTTTATATATTTAATTATATATATTTAATTAATCTATTTAAAACACTAGTTCTTTTTATATTTATTCATCTATTTAATTATCCTATTTTATATATATATATATATTTATTTATTCAAAGTTTTTTCTTAAATCCTAAAACCCTAAAACGCTATTCCTAATCCTAAAAACCTAAAACCCTAAAACCCTAATCTATATAATTATCCTATTTTAACTATATATTCAGATTTGTTCTTAATTAATCCTATTTCTATATAATTAATTATATATATTTAATTACATATATTTAATTAAATTATTTAAAACACTAGTATGCCTAAATCCTAAACCCCTAATCTTAAAGATCTAGACCTAAAATATGTATATTTCTATATGCATGTGTATATACATGTATATATGTATTATATGTGTATGTGTATGTGTGTATATATGTTATGTAGGTGTTAAAACCCTAAAACCCTAATCTTAAAGATCTAGACCTAGAATATGTATATTTCTATATGCATGTGTATATACATGTATATATGTATTATATGTGTATGTGTATGTGTATGCGTGTATATACATTATGTAGGTGTTAAAACCCTAAAACCCTAATAAGAAAGACTTAGACTTAAACCTAAAATACTAAAACCTAAATACTTAAACACCTATAAAAATCTAAACCCCTAATCCTAAAACCCTAATCCTATTTTATATATAAGTTTATTTATATATTCAATTTTTTCTTATTTTTTTTATATTTTTTCTTAATATAAATGTAATTGAATTATATATATGCCTAAACCCGAAAACCCTAATCTTAAATATCTAGACCTACAATATGTATATTTCTGTACATAGGTGTATATACATGTATATATTTATTATATGTGTATGTGTATGTGTATGTATGTGTAAATAGCATAAAAACCCTAATCCCGTTTTTATATATTTGATGTAAAAAAAATTCACAATAAAAAATTTATATATTTAATTATATATATTTAATTAAAACACACACATATTTATATATAATAAAAAATTTAATTGTGTGTGTGTTTATGTGTGTGTGTATGTATGCTCTATTTTCCTATGTGTATTTATGCATGTGTGTATATGTGTATGTGTGTGTATGTATGCATGCATGTGTGTATATGTGTATGTGTGTGTATGTATGCATGTATGTGTATGTGTGTGTATGTATATGTGTATGTGTGTGTGTATGTATGCATGTATGTATATTTGTATGTGTGTGTATGCATGCATTTGTGTATATGTGTGTGTATGTAAGCATGCATGTGTGTATGTAAGCATGCATGTGTGTATATGTGTGTTTATGTAAGCATGCATGTGTGTACATGTATGTGTGTATGTATGCATGTGTAAATGTGTAGATGTGTGTGTGTGTATGTGTGTGTGTATGTATGCTCTATTTTCCTATGTGTATGTATGCATCTATGTATATGTGTATGTGTGTGTATGTATGCATGCATGTGTGTATATGTGTATGTGTGTGTATGTATGCATGCATGTGTGTATGTATGTGTGTATATATGTGTGTATGAATATGTGTATATGTGTGTGTGTATGTATGTGTGTATGCATGTGTGTGTGTATGTATGCATGTGTGTATATGTGTATATGTGTGTATGCATGCATGTGTGTATATGTGTGTGTATGTATGCATGCATGTGTGTATATGTGTGTATGTATGTGTGTGTATGTATGTGTGTATGTGTATGTATGCATATGTGTATATATGTGTGTGTATGTATGTGTGTATGCATGTGTGTGTATGTATGCATGTATGTATATTTGTATGTGTGTGTATGCATGCATGTGTGTATATGTGTGTATGTAAGCATGCATGTGTGTATATGTGTATGTATGTAAGCATGCATGTGTGTATGTATGCATGTGTAAATGTGTAGATGTGTGTGTGTGTATATGCTCTATTTTCCTATCTCTATCTTCTTTTCTTTTCATCATACTTTATCTCTCACTCTCTCTCTCTTTATCTCTCTCTCTCTTTTCCCTCTCTCTCTCATGTCTCGCTCTCTTTCTCTCTCTATCAATAGACAATAAAACAGTCACTTACAAGTATGTCCCTCTTTTGGATCGTTGTCATCAAAGTGTAATGTATGTTGTCTATCGTCGAATTCCAAACAATCGACACCAAAGAACTTCTACAAAATCAAAGAGAAGAGTAATTATAAGACCTAAAACATAGAGAAAGACAAAGGCTAACAGTACGCGCACCACTTACCAAGATGTCAGATCTAAACTGAGGAAGAGAGTGTGTGTGTGTGTAGAGAGAGAGATCTGTGTGTGTGTGTGCGCACAAGACAATGCAGTTCGCAATTCGGTTCGCACATGCAAGTTTGACAGAAGACAAACAGTACTCAAAAATGTGCAAAAAAGTGAAGTTTTGCTCTCGGGTTCCCCGTATGTTTAAAACTCGGCCTCAGTATGGGCGTCGGTATGGGTGTCGGTATGGGTGTCGGTATGGGCATCGATATGGGCATCGGTATGGGTGTCGGTAACTTCCAATAAATTACCGATGCTTATACCGATGCCCATACCGACGCTTATACCGACGGCTACGGGGCACACCGACGATCCGTTTAAAACGGTCATACCGATGGTCACTTGACCATCGATATCTTTAAGTGAGCTTTTCCAACGTTTATACCGACGCTACGAGTGACCATCGGTATAAGCAGCGTCGATATGCCCCTCATATGTTTTAGTGGATCCATTCAAACTCAAGGTCTTGAATTGGCTTCACATTAGCATGTTTTCAAAAACTCATAAGAAAAATCAATAGCATCATATTCAATAAACATATTTGGAAACAAACCATTCCCTTGAACAATAAATGCATCTATCTAACTTTGATTAAATTCAAAACTCTCATCTGACATGCATTCATTATGTGGAGATAGTTCATTCAGTTCATTTAATTGTGTACACTCAAAATTATGCAACTCTACACTAGTGTACATCAAATCAACAAAATCATCTTGACCTAAAGGGTTATCATGCACACCCATTGAAAACAACTCATCACAGTCAATCAAACTAAAGCATTCTTCATAGACATCTATATAAAGCACTTGTTCACATATTTTCAACTCCTAATCATGGAAAAGATTATGTTTGGGAGAAAAATCATCATGTTTTTCCTTCTTCTCTCGATCAATTTCTATATTCCAAATGCCATTGTAGAATTCTTTATCTATCTTAATTGCTTCTTTCTTATTCTCTTTAGAGGATGACTGCCATTTCTATCACCTCATGTCGAAACTCTTCAACACATGGACTTAACTCTTTGTAATAAACATTCTCATTGGAATGTATCTCATCATTGATTCTGACATCACTTGCATACATATCATTACCACATCTATTCAATATCTTATCATCTTCCAGATGAGTAAAATTGTTTTCTTGTATCTCTAAAAAAACATGAAATATGGCATCTTTCAAAATTACTTCATGTTCTTGACCTCCAATTAGAATATTCTCATGTTGAGCATCATGCTCATAACCTTTGGCATACATATGAATTTTTAGAGGATTCATTATTGGCATGTCCTTCTTGTGAGGAGCACGATCATCTTCTTGTATCTCTACATGCACATGTGATGTGGCTTTATTCACATCCAATTCACTCTCCAAAGGATGTTCTATTTTCATGTCCCTTGCATTCTCTTCATGTAAATAAATCATTAGTTCATTCATTTCATTTGGATCATATTTTTTAAGAGATATATCACTATGAGTCAACATTGAATTGTTCTCTAAATCTTGCATGATTTCAGCTTAAGAAAGCATCTTGAGTTTGACCTTCATGTAGACTCCCTATATTTTCTTTGTATATTTCATTTCCGATCTCTATTTGATCACCTTGAGACCTTGTAGATATCTTTGAATCTTGGTTAGTATCATGTCTCTCGTTCTTTTTTATTTGATTATCCTCCCTTCAAAGCAAGGATTTTATTTGAGTAGGGGAAGCCTCATCTTCATTTCTTGTTGGGTTTTATAGATTTTTGTTTTGTTTTATGTTTGATATTCTTTTTATTTGAATTTGATAAGGTTCTACATATTCCTTTCATCGTTGGGGTATGTGCATATATAGCACTTAAGGATGTGACCATTGTAAAGTTTCTATTGGCTCTTGGTATCTTGGGACTTCATAGATTGTATCATTTATAGTTGTGGTTCCTCCTGACCAACCTCATTAAAAGCATATATATGTTCTCCATGCATATTTGCTTTATTCCCAACTAGGGTCTCTACAACTCAATGCACTTGCACATTATCCACCTTTGCTAAAATACGCAAAATTTCTATATCATTTTCATCTACAAGAAGATCAGATCTCCAATCTTTAAGAAATTTTCCAAATATTTGTTGCTTCTTAACATATATTCTTATAGCTTCATGGAAAAGTTTCCAATCCTCTATGAGTCTCAATCTAGAATCCATGGCTTGCAAGAGTGGAATCAATTCCTCTCCAGCTTCAACATCTACTACTCATAGAAACAATGACACCTTTTTGTGTCTTATGTGTAAGAGACTATAGGAGATTTGAACTCACAACCTCTTGCTTAGGAATGGGTTGGGCTAACCACTTGCCCCAAAATCCATGGTTCAGGATTAGGAAAGGGAAGTGATCCTCCCTCTTAGGGTGTAGTTCAACCATTTCCTATCTTTCAATGGTGTGGTTCAATCGTCTCCTACCTATCACTTTATTACATTCTTCCCCCCTTAGTTTATCATTGTCCACAATGATCTACTCATGTATCCTTCTAGCCTCGGTTCTTGAAATCCATTGGTACCCTTGAATTGATTTCCTTAACCTTGCATAGTTTCTTGAACTCTTTTCCGAACCTTAGTGTCTTGAACCTTGTTCTCAACCTTAGTATCTTGAACCTTGTTCTCACCCATGTTTGGTATCTTGAACACTCAATCAAGTGCCACCCAAAGTTTTTCCAGGGCTTTCACACTTCCAAGTTTTCTCATTAGATTTTGATATTCTGTTTCAAGAGCTTTCCAATGGTATCTTACATCCCTCAATTCAGCGTATAGATTTAGAGATACACCCCAATCTCTCTTGGATGGAGTTCTCAAAGTGCCACCTTCCTAGTTCCTACCCTTTCACATGATAGAGTTCCCAACCACCTTTTTTAGAAGCCATTGCGACAATCCACTTTCAGATGCCTACTTCCTAGGCTCTGATACCAATGTAAGAGACTATACGAGATTTGAACTCACAATCTCTTGGTTAGGAATGTGATGGGCTAACCACTTGCCCCAAAAGCCATCGTTGAGGATTACCTCCTAATCCTCCCTCTTACGGTGTACTTCAACCATCTCCTATCTTTCAAGCGTGTGGTTCAATCATCTCCTACCTATCACTTTAATACATTATGCACCTCTTATTGTGCTTAGAAAGATCATCAAATTATTGCTCAATTTCTTCTTAAATCCATAGGATTCATTGATTTATAGGTTTATGGACCCACATAAGGAAGTATGTCTACATCACTTGGTCTAGGACTTCTCGCATGAAGCTCTTAAGGAGTACCAATTTGTATTAAGACCATGTGCTCTCTGTTATTTGCATGATGTGATGACGTAGATTGTATTCGAACACATAGACAAAGTTCTCACATTGCTCATGGTCCATCATTGGTGGCAGACCAACAACTCAATACTCTACCTCGAGTTCAAATTCTTTATAGAATTAGATAAAATTTTTCCATTGAAGAATCCACATCCCTTTACTAGTCAAACATGAAATGACTTGATGGATTTTTTTCACCTTCCCTTGTGTTGAAGGTGTAGGAATTGAGTTAAAAGGTCTTCCATGGTAAAGGTGCTAAAGCTTCTCTCACCGACTTGATTAGCCAATTTGTTAGCTTAATAATTTACTCAACCTCTCTTTTTAGGTCACGTTCACCAGCTATGTCGTGGGTTTTCATAGAAAGGAGGCCAAAAGAGTAGCAAACTTCAAATTGATAATACCTCTAGAATCTTTGATGAGTAGTAAAACACTTGTAACTTCTATCTCTTCAAAGTTCCTACAACTCCCATCACAATTGTTCAATTCGTCTGAAAGGTAAGTTAGTTCAAGCCTTTTTTAAGCATCATTCGACATCATGAGCAACAACATCATAACCTTTTTGTCCCACTTCTTATTGTACTTGAGATTAGCACATTCTATCTTTATTGTCACCCTTAGTATCCACGTTGAAACACATATTTCTCACATTCTTTCATCATGAAGAGTAAAAGAGTTTGGATATCTCTTCCGCATGCACTTTCACAAATCGACGCTCATTCGTAATGTTAATTTCAAAGAAATTTAATGTCCCAAAAAGTTTAGCTTATGTTCATTTCATAAACAAGTGCTTGTGACTTTACAACTGACCTATGTTCTCTTTCACATTTACTAGTGAAAGATAATTCTTCAATTCAATGTTTAAAGGAAGTAGCCAAGCAGCTCGAATCATTAGAGAGGTCCCTTACATTCACGGAGGAGATCATTCTGTATAGCATGAAACAGACAAGTTTCTGGTAATTCATAAGAGATCATTCTTTAGGAAATATCTAAGAATCCTTCACGTTTGCTCAGTTTTTCTTCTTTTTACTCTTTAGTGCATTTTTATCTCGTAACACACATGTTTCCTACTAAATATCAAGTAACTCCTTTCTCAGAGTGCTTCACATCATGTGTAAATGCAGAGTGTTGCACATCATGAATACATGAAAGCAAAGATTGAAACATTTTAGATTTCAGAATTTTGGAAGGCCCATTTGCAGAAGAAGTTAATATTCCTAAAGCTCTAGGACAAGCACGAAATTCATGTACAATGGAAATGGTTTTTTGCTACATAATTCCAAGCACAAACATTCAAAATGCAATGTGTTGGCTTGATTCCTATGTGTGTGTGAGAGAGAGAGAGAGACCACCATGCGGAATGTTTGAAGTTCTTCTCTTTCAACTGATTGACACCCTATTCCCTCTAGTCCGCTTCTTTCCAAAATCTCCCGATGACTCTCCTTCGAGTATCTAGCACTTCTCCTAAAAAAAGGTATCTCTCCTCGTGCATGCCACATGTGGTGTTTTTCAAAGAATATAGCTCCCGAATAAATTTATTTGAAAACATCCTATATTCCATTTAAAAACATTAACAATCGATGAGCTTCCTCATGTTCACCATCTAATGTTGAAATGACAATGATTCCTCTATTTGAGTAAAAGCTCTATGGTTGCTGAATGACAACATCAATGTGGATGATTTAAATGCATGACAAGTATCATGACAGCAATGCCATGTGGAGTAAATGTTCTTAGAATTATCTATAATTGTAGCGACCTAGATGTAGAAGTTAAAATATGGCCACATGTGGCACAAGTTGGGAACCTCTCTAAGGGTGGCATAAGTTGGGAACCTCTCTAAGGGTG
This sequence comes from Ceratopteris richardii, assembly GCA_020310875.1. Lineage (NCBI taxonomy): Eukaryota > Viridiplantae > Streptophyta > Polypodiopsida > Polypodiales > Pteridaceae > Ceratopteris > Ceratopteris richardii. Next base: position 90,591,314 of record CM035442.1, on the reverse strand, counting down.
GCCCAAGTAGGCGAGAATTCTTAGGTAGCCGAGGTGGGGATTTGAGGCACTTAAGTTTGACTGCTCTAGATGAGAATTTAGGGCGAACAATTTTCATGCAGGACAAACATGGGTGGCTAAAATTTTGCACATCTCAGGAAATGAGGTGCCTAATTTCTAGTGATTCTCATGATGGGCCACCATGAGATAGGCACTTACCGGGTACTTGAGAAGTAGAAAAGAAGCCCACCATTGGAAACAATGGGCCAATTTTCTCTATGGAGCTAACTTCTCCTATGAAGCAAGATGGATAAGCTCGTTTTCTATAAGCACCTCCCGAGAGAAAGAGACCTCCAATTAGGCCACTTGACCATAGTGGTCAAATTTGGCCAAAAGGCATCACTACACTAGTTTCTCCACGTGAACATACCAAAGTTGATAGTTTATTGGATGTTATTCTATGCAAAATATATCAAGCCATGTGAAGCCACATCTTATGATTCAATGGAACCAAAGGATGTTCTATTTTTTGAAATTTTGTTAGAAAAAACCGGAGCCAATCATAGAGCATGCGATAAGTATTACTCTTGATCCTATTAATAAAGATTGTGTAAAGAAGTATTCATTAATGACATGCATCCTGAAGAGGATCAAAATCATTACTTTAGAAATCCACAAAACAAAATGGGTATGGTAATGGGTATGGTACCGTGTCTACATAATCCAAAGGTAAGGTTAAATTTAGCTTATAGGAAAGCCAGGACATGGAAGAAACTCAAAAAGAAGCACTCTGAAAGTGCATAATATTATTGGACGATACTTGTACTACTGTAATGAGGAAGCCAAAATCAAAGGTAGAAGCAGCATATTTAACCAAAACGAAGGATATTATCGTTGTACATAGATGCAATGACATGACAAGATTAATGTAACATAGAGAATTTAAGAAGAGGACCTATGGCAAACACTCGAAAGTCAAGGAACAAGTCTTCCTTGGTGCCATGTAGAAAGTCAAACATTGGTAGAGGACAAGAAGCCCCTAAGTAGTATTTCCACGATGAATCCTTATTTTATTTGAATCAAGCAAGAATAAATTCTCTCATTGTAAATACCATTATTTTCTTAGATCATTTTGTTTGAATAAGCAAATAAAGGAGACATTGCACTAAAATATTGCAAACAATTAATGTGGGGGTATATAAAGCCGATGAGATTTATCAAAAGATTTGAGTGCTTAGGAAGTCGTTTCTCCCCTTTCTTTGGAGGCCATGTTACTGAAGCTAGTCCATGATGATTTTTTATTGGCGATTCTTCAGGCACCTCTGAACTGAGAGGGCTCTAGGCCCATCCGTAGTATGACCTCTTTCCCTTGGGGCATGAGGGGGCCACCCTTGGGTGACCCCTTGCCCTAAAGGGCTTGGGGGCCAACCCTTGGATGAACCCTCACTCTAAGGGCTAGGGGGACCACCCTTGGCCTACCCTCACCCTAGGAGATAGGGTGAAGATTGAAAGGTAGAAAAACTTAAAGCATATCCAAGTGGGCATCAAGAAAAGTAAAAGACATAAGGATATATCAAGCCATCAGAGATGCATAGGGATATCAACCATCAAAGGGTTCGGAAACCCAAAAAATTGGAGCATCATCATTGATTGAAGACAGCTTGAGACGCCATTTGGAGCAGGCACTCAACAGAGTAAAAAAGCAAAAGGAGGGCATCTAAATAATGAACACATCACTAGAGGCCTCGCTATATAACTATTTCCATTTGAATTGGAGAATTCACTTCCTATCAACTAAAATCATGCAAGATATGGCCTTAGGATGGCTTGATGTCATTAGAGGGTGACTCCCTAGCCATTCACCTTTGGGGCCACCATGGGGGCGACCCTTAGCCAAAGTAGGCAAGATGATCTCCCATAGGGTGACCCCTTGCCCTCTTTAGGGTTTTGTGGTCTCGTAGGGAGATCCCTTGTCCAATAGGATGAGGGCCAACCCATGGGGGGACCCCTAGCCCTAGGGGTCCCAATGGATATTATAGAAGGCCTATGGATAAGGCAAGGAGACCATTTGCTTTGGAGCTTTGGACCAATACTCTATCATTCATGAAGGCGAGGCTTCCACCACTTTGCTTCACCTCATAGAAGGAGTGCAAAATCATATGGTACATATTGGGTGACCTCCTAAGAAGGTGATAATCACCTCTCAAGGTGACTCCATGATTTCCTCTAGCCCATGATGGGCGACTATAACTTCATGGCTCCCTAAGTGACATCCATAACTCGTCTAAAGGGGACTCCTCCTACTAGATTTCATGGAGGGCGACTTCACCTCCAAATTATCTTGGGTGAGCCTCCACTGAAGTTGACTCCCTATCTTGGCTTCCACAAGGCGAATTCATTGCTACTATGGCAACTTCATTCGTACTAAGGCAACTCCACCATGTGGCCTCATCATTAAGAGATTGGCATCTCCTCCTTCTGATTAGTATTGTCCAAGCACTTCCACAGATGTGAATAAAGGGAAACATTCTTATGGCCATGAGGTGATAATGTAGCTGTAAGAATTATGTCATTAACATATATGCAGATGTAAATAAACCCATCATCACTTGCTTTAGCAAGCAAGTTATTATCTACCTTAGACACTTGGAAACCAAGCTCTTTCAAGAGATTCACAAGTCTATAATTACATGCCCTTGGGGCATGCTTCAAACCATACAAAGCTCTCTTGAGCTTACATGCATACTCTTGATAACATTTATCCTTGAAACCTTATGGTTGCTCCATGAAAACATCATCTTAAATGTAACCATTTAGAAAAGCATTCTTCACATCTTATTGACATAGCTTCCAGCCTTTACATATAGCTATAGCTATGAGAGTCCTTATAGTTGTTATCTTTGCCACACGACTATAAGTCTCATCATAATATACACCATATGTATGAACATACCCTTTCACAACAAGTCTAGCTTTATACCTAGACACACTTCCATCTGCATTCCTCCTTATCTTGTAGACCCATTTGCATCCAATGATTTTCTCATTATTTGGTTTAGGAACCAAATCCCATGTTTCATTCTCCATCAAAGCATCATATTCCTCCCGGATAGATTTATCCAAATTTTCCTTACCTTTTGCCTCATCATATGTAGAAGGATCTTCTTCTGCTTTCACCATGTAATCATAATCTTTAGTAGTCAAAAGTACTGTACCTAATGGGTTGCTTTCTATTTCTTGTTGACCTTCTAGCTTCTCCACTCTTTGAAGTCTCTAGTTCTTCATATTCTAGATCAAACCTTGGTAGCTCTTCATTATCAAATTGAGCATCAACAATCTTTTCATCATCAAGAACTTGAATCTTTGATTTCCCAATTCTTTGGGTCGTGAGTTCTTCATCACCTCATGAACATTAATTGTACCTGCATACCAAGTACCTTGCTCATCAAATGTAACATCTTTTGACACAAGAAATTTCTTTGTGGATGGACTCCATAATATATAACCCATTTGCTTAATATCATCATAACCAATGAACACATACTTTTCAGCGGTTTCTTACCCCACCATGCCTCATAAGGTGTCATACCTTTTAAAGCCTTACATGGAAGTCCGTTAACCAAATAAGTAGATGTATTCACAACCTCAACCCACAAATAATTAGGGAAATATTTGGATTTCATGATTGAGCTTGCAAACTTGAAAAAAGTTCTATTTCTCCTTTCTGCTGGACCTTTTTGTTGAGGAGAGTGTCTACAAGTAACTTCCCTTTTTATACCTGCATTCCATAAGTAATCACTAAACTCATTGGAGAAATACTCTCCCCCTCCATTTGACCTTAGTCTCTTCAATTTTTTCCGTGTGATTCTCTCTACATATAGATGATAATGTTTAAATGTGTTAAACACCTCTGATTTATCTTTGATCACATATATAGTGATCCACTTGGTAGCATCATCAAAATAATTCACATAATATCTCAAACCATTAATGCTAAAGTCCTTTGATGGACCACACACATCTGTATGCACCAATTCAAGCTTCTCTCCATACATAAACCCTTTCTTACCGTAAGTATTCTTGTGAGCTTTACCCGATTGACATGCTTCACACTTGTATGTCATGTGTTGACCTACAATGTTAGGCAATCCAAGCACTGAACCATTGTTAATCATATCCTTAATATCTCTTTCATTAAAATGTCAAAGCCTTTTGTGCCAAAGATCTAACTCAGAGATCTTATGTTCTGCATAAGTAAACAAGGCATGAACTACATTGCCTTGAATCTTCAATGTTAAGAGCGTTCCTTCTTTCTTCCCAAAAACAATTTGTTTATACCCATGGCTAGGTTCTTCCACATAGGTTCCATCATTAGTGAACCTTACTTCATATCCTTTCTCTACAATTTGTGCTACAGTTATCAAATTCTTTGGAATTGTAGGGACATACAAAACCTTACTCAAAAGAGTACTTCCATCCTGAGCCTTTACTAATCCAATGGATTTCACATTGTGCTTTGTGTTATCACCCGTTTGGACTACATGATTACTCACCTTATTCTCCAAATCAGTCATCAAAGCTATGTTGCCACTCAGGTGATTACTGCACCCTAAGTCAATGTAGAGAACTCTTTGATCTTCACTTTGTCTTTCACAAGTTGCATTCATAATTAAGGTTGAATCCTCCTTCTGATCTGAAGCATAATTATAGTAGGTATTATTGTAGGATTGACTTTGAAAGCCTCTTTCTGCATTTCTTGCAAAGAAACCTCTATTACCTCCACCTCTGAAATTACCTCTCTGATTTCTACCACCTTTTCCTCTCGAATTAAAGTTTTGATTGTATCCTCCACCATTCTGATTATTATGCCAACATTCATGAGCTAAATGATTAGTCTTACCACAAATCTAGCAAGCTTTAACACCATCTTTATTGCTTTTGTCTCTTCCTCCTCCTTTCCCACCTCCTCTTCCTCTTAGGAAGCTAGCTTGACTCATAGTGCCTTCATCTTCATTCAATTGTTGCTTGTCTTTGTTAATCTTCTTCTTGTCCTTTGAATGCATTGCTTGACGTATACTTTTATCAACATCACCTTTGACATCCTGCTCAAAGGTTAGCGGGCCTCTTTAACTTGCTAATGAACAAAAATGATCATATATGTTGCTTGGAAGATAATCTAGTAATTGATGGATCAAAATGGATAGGTAGAAAGTTGATACAAGAACAAAAACTTGTTATTTTTGTTCTTACACCTGTTTAGTGTTTTGAACAATTCTTTGAGCACAACAAAAATTGATCTAATTCCTTTAGGGGAACTCAAATTAACTTAGTAAGCTATCAATCATGAGTAATTTCATAAAAAATGGACTACATGCAGAGAAAGGTATTTAGAAAATTATAGCTTCATCCAAACATTCATCGGCTGCAATAGTCATCAGACCAGTGAGCAAAGATTAATTAATACCTCAGGATCCTCAAAAGTAATGCTAATGGAAATTTGTAGGTTTATAATAGACAATATGCTAAATCTAAAATGCTTTAAATCATGGCAAATGATCAACTACACACTGAGAACAAGCTTCTAGAGGTTCATTGTTTTGATGGAGTTACAACAGAGAAGTGAAATAAGAATGTAATGATCATATATGTATTATAAGATGTACAAATACAATGTCATTTGCTCAATGTGTGAGAGGTGAGTGACCTATGAGATAAGATAATGGATGTCCTTCAAAACGATATCCAAGGCTCGAGATACACGTGGGTCTTCATAATCCTCTTTTTATAGTCATGCTTGAAGACAAAGTTTGAATTCAAATTCAAACTTCTACCTAAAAGGTGACTCCTAAAGTGTAGGATAGATTCCCTCATCAATCAAAAACTAAATGATTCATCATTTTGGATCTTCCTAACTTCACATGGAAGTAATTCACTTTTACAAAGATAAATGTAAGGGATTTCTACAAGAGATTGATCATATGAAGCCTTGCATAAATTATGCCAATAAATAAAGCATAAGCTAATTAACCAAGTATGTGGGCTTGGGTTTAATTGTACCAACACTTAGAAAGGAGAGGTTTCAGGCTTTGGCATATGCCATAGAGATGGCTCTTGTTTTATGGAGATGATTAATCTACAAATGAACAAGTTATCCTTGATGTTATAGCACCTCTATATCAAGAAAAACTCATAACCTCAACCAATTTTGGAGAACTAATGCCAAATTATCAAGATTTGAGTTAACTATGAAGAAGCTCATTACACAGAAAATTCTACTGCACTTAATTCATCCATTGACTCATCAAATCTGTAACATTTTCAATAAACCCTTATACAAAGTGTTGCCTAATGTTTGCAAACCTTCTCCAAGTTAAACTTCCTCAAAAGAATCAGTAGATCTTGAGATTTCCTTCAAACAATGTACCTATGTCTGAAACTCTTCTTTTTTGTAGTCGATTTTGATCCCTGCAACTTTGAATACATGGTTCTCCCAAACTAGACCCGTTTATTCAACTACTTTTAGCAATAAGTAGCTTACCTTTCAACTTATAGAATGAGTTCTTGCTTGCTCAAAGATTTACACTATGGATGGAGATCTGATCAAAACATTGAAGATGGAATTTGCACCTATACCTATCTTCACTTCTTCTCTTTACACATGTAAATGTTCCTAGTTAAAATTATCTCAGCTTGATTACAATTAGGCTCTCAAAAATTGTGCAGAGGTCAATCAACTATAGAATTAGACTTTTACAAAAGCATTCCTCAAGAAGATAAACATAGAAGGAGCATTGGGCAAAAGATCGAGGCGCAACTTTCTTCTATTGAGAGAAATCATACATTTGATAGATAATCCATATTCTTCTCTCTCTAAAGTCTCTAATGACTTATAAAACTTGTCACTTATCATGTATCTCTTGTATTACGTCTATATTCAAGTATATATAGACATTTACATCCTGACTCATGATGGACACAAAGTTTTTCATGAACTACTTGCAAGAGTAATATACATGTATATACAAGTTTTCGTCTTCTGATCATATACTCATATTCAAGGCTCATATGGTGATCTTTGCTTCATGTATTGACTTCAAACTTTGTCCTAATCATCAATTGATGATTGTCCTGCAGCAACACCTCCCCCTCAATCATCAATTCTGATTTTCTCCATCTTCTTTATACCTGCCATGTCTTTGAACCTCTGCAACTTAGGTCCATCCAAGCTTTTGGTTAACATGTCTGCAATCTGATCTTTTGTTGTATGTATGAATTCAAATTAATACAAACCTTCTTTGAGTGTACCCTTAATATATCTTAGCACTCTTTATCCTCCAACCCAATGTTCTTTCCTAGGACAATGCATGAACTGAGACAACACTCCAACTACATATGACAAATCTGGCCTAGTCAATGTAGCGTAGATTAGACTACCAACAAAAATTTGATACAAATTCATGTCCTTGAATTCTTCTCCTCCATATTTGCTCAATTTATGATTCACCTCTATTGGAGTAGGTGGTACCTTGCAATCTTCCATTTTAAATTTGATTAGCAAATTCTTAAAATACCTTTCTTGAGTCACATATACTCCATGTTGAGTATATGAAATCTCCATTCCCAAGAAATATGACAAGTCTCCCAGGTCAGTGATCTTAAAATCTTTCTCCATCTACTTCTTAAGACTTTGTATCCCCTTCTCATATGTAGCTGTAAGAATTATGTCATCAACATATATGCCAATGTAAATAAACCCATCATCACTTGCTTTAACAAGCAAGTTACTATCTACCTTAGACACTTGGAAACCAAGCTCTTTCAAGAGCTTCACAAGTCTATAATTCCATGCCCTTGGGGTACCATTTAGAAAAGCATTCTTCACATCTAATTGACATAGCTTTACATACAACTATAGCTATGAGAGTCCTTATAGTTGTCATCTTTACCACACGACTATAAGTCTCATCATAATATACACCATATGTCTGAGCATACCCGTTCACAACAAGTCTAGCTTTATACCTAGACACACTTCCATCTGCATTCCTCCTTATCTTGTAGACCCATTTGCATCCAAAGATTCTCTCATTATTTGGTTTAGGAACCAAATCCCATGTTTCATTCTCCATCAAAGCATCATATTCCTCCCGGATAGATTTATCCCAATTTTCCTTACCTTTTGCCTCATCATATGTAGAAGGATCTTCTTTTGCTTTCACCATGTAATCATAATCTTTAGTAGTTAAAAGTGAAGTATCATAACTGTAGCTTATGGGTTGCTTTCTATTCCTTGTTGACCTTCTAGCTTCTCCACTCTTTGAAGTCTCTGGTTCTTCATATTCTAGATCAAACCTTGGTAGCTCTTCATTATCAATTTTAGCATCAACAATCTCTTCATCATCAGGAACTTGAATCTTTGATTTCCCAATTCTTTGGGTCATAAATTCTTCATCACCTGCATGAACATTGATTGTACCTGCATACCAAGTACCTTGCTCATCAAATATAACATCTTTTGAAACAAGAAATTGCTTTGTGAATGGACTCCATAATATATAACACATCTGCTTAATATCATCATAACCAATGAACACATATTTTTCAGCTTTAGGTTCGAATTTATGCCTTAATTGAGATGGTACATATGCATAAGACAAATATCCAAACACTTTGCAATGATCTAAGGTAGGTCTCGTACCCCACCATGCCTCATAAGGTGTCATACCATTTAAAGCCTTACATGGAAGTCCATTAACCAAATAAGTTGCTGTATTCACAACCTCAACCCACAAATAATTAGGGAAATATTTTGCCTTCACGATTGAGCTTGCAAACTCAACAAGAGTTCTATTTCTCCTTTCTCCTACACCTCTTTGTTTAGGAGAGTGTCTACAAGTAACTTCCATTTTTATACTTGCATTCCATAACTAATCATTGAACTCATTGGAGAAATACTCTCCCCCTCCATATGACCTTACTCTCTTCAATTTTTTCCCTGTGATGCTCTTTGCATATACATGATAATGTTTAAATGTGTTAAACACCTCTGTTTTATCTTTGACCACATATATATAGTGATCCACTTGGTAGCATCATCAACATAAATCACATAATATCTCAAACCATCAATGCTAAAGTCCTTTGATGGACCCCACACATCTGTATGCACCAATTCAAGCTTCCCTCAATACATAAACCCTTTCTTACCATAAGTACTCTTGTGAGGTTTACCCAATTGACATGCTTCACACTTGTATGTCATGTGTTGAACTACAATGTTAGGCAATCCAAGCATGAACCATTGTTAATCATATCCATAATATCTCTTTCATTAAAATGTCCAAGCCTTTTGCACCAAAGATCTAACTCAAAGATCTTATGTTCTCCATAACTAAACAAGGCATGAACAACATTGCCTTGAATCTTCAATGTGAAGAGCCTCCCTTCTTTCTTCCCAGAAACAATTTGTTTATACCCATGGCTAGGTTCCTCAACATAGACTCCATCATTAGTGAACCTTACTTCATATCTTTTCTCTACAATTTGTGCTACAATTATCAAATTCTTTGGAATTGTAGGGACATACAAAACCTTACTCGAAAGAGTGCTTCCATCCTTAGCCTTTACTAATCCAATGGATTTCACACTGTGCTTTGTGTTATCACGTGTTTGGACTATATGATTACTCACCTTATTCTCCAAATCAGTCATCAAAGCTATGTTGCCACTCAGGTGATTGTTGCACTAGTAGTCAATGTAGAGAACTCTGTGATCTTCACTTTGTCTTTCACAAGTTGTATTCATAATTAAGGTTGAATCCTCCTTCTGATTTGAAGCATAATTATAGCAGGTATTATTGTAGGATTGACTTTGAAAGCCTCTTTCTGCATTTCTTGCAAAGAAACCTCTATCACCTCTACCTCTAAAATTACCTCTCTGATTTCTACCACCTTTTCCTCTTGAATTAAAGTTTTGATTGTATCCTCCACCATTCTGATTATTATGCCAACATTCATGAGCTAAATTATTAGTCTTACCACAAATGTAGCAAGTTTTAACACCATCTTTATTGCTTTTGCCTCTTTGTCTTCCTTTCCCACCTCCTCTTCCTCTTAGGAAGCTAGCTTGACTCATAGTGTCTTCATCGTCATTCAATTGTTCCTTGTATTTGTTAATCTTCTTCTTATCCTTTGAATACATTGCTTGACCTATACTTTTATCAACATCACCTTTGACATCTTGCTCAAAGGTTAGCATATATCCTAGCAATTGATTCAAGTCAGGAGTGAAATGATCTAGTGACATTTTAGTGGATAGAATGAATCGGTTCCACTTCTCATATCCTCTCAAACCTATGAGAATTTGTCTTACAAATTTGTCCTCTTTAATGTCTTCATCAACTGCTCCTAATGCATCTGCAATATCCTTCATCCTTGCTACATAATAAGAAATGGATTGAGAAGCCTTCTTCTTGAATGTGGTGAATTCTACCCATAAAGATGCCTTCCTTGACTTTGTAGTGTTTTCGAAATGCTCTTCCAAAGCATTCCATATTTCACCTTCACTTTCAAGTCCTCGAATGTGAGATAGCAAGTAATCATTGACTCCCATGTAGATAATGCTCCTTGCTTGAGCATCCTTCTTCATCCATGTCTTCAAATCTAAGAGCTCTTCCCTAGTTGGAACATAAGGATCCCTAAATTCTAGTTTTTCTTCTTCACCTCTGATGTATCCTATCAGTTCTTTGCTCATAAGATGATCTTCCAACCTCATTGACCAAACAAGATAATTTTCTCTATCCAACATTTCTCTTTCTGAAGAGAATCTCCCATCCTTTCTTCACTTGTGCAATATATTCTTCAAGCTTTGTGAATAATGAGTGTACCTATAGTTCAGATATAGTTCCTTTTGAATCCTCTTGATAATTTCTAGGCCTCCTTCTCTAGCTTTCACGTCAAACTTTCACCTTTTGAATCTTCAAATGTTAATTTCTATATATCTCCAATAGTAGAGGTCCTCCTTTCTTCAAATTTGATGACTCTTGCTCTAATAACACTGATGGAGATGATTAATCTTTTAAAGAACAAGTTATCCTTGATGTTAGAGAACCTCTATATCAAGAACAACTCATAACCTCAACCAATTTTGGAAAACTAATGCCAAATTATCAAGATTTGAGTCAACTGTGAAGAAGCTCATTACACAGAAAAGTCTGTTGCAGTTAATTCACTCATTGAGTGATCAAATGTTTAAAGTTTTCAATGAAACTTTATACAAAGTTTCACCTAATGTTTCACACCTTCGTAAAGTTAAAGTTCCTCAAAAAAATTAGTAGATCTTGAGATTTCCTTCAAACAATGTACCTATGTCTGAAACTGTTTATCTGTGTAGTCGATTTTGACACCTGAAACTTCTAATGCACGGTTCTCCCAAATTAGAACCGTTTATTCAAATGATTTTAGCCATACGTAGCTTACCTTTCAACTTAAAGAATGAGTGCTTACTTGCTCAAATGTTTACATTATGGAGGGATATTTGATCAAAACATTGAACAACTGATTTGCACATGTACCTATCTTCACTTCTTCTCTTTACACATGTAAATGTTCCTACTTAAACTTCTCTTAGCCTGATTACAATTAGGCTCTCAAAACTTGTAGAGGGTCAAAGGGGCACATGCTCCGAGGGTGAGAGTTCCTCATGTACTAAGATGAGTCCAGGCTCTTCCTCAACTATTCTTTCTTTGAGCAGTAGAAAGCCGAAAAAGATGTTAGCTGGGTGCACATGGGCAACACAATCTTTAGAGCTAAAAGAAAGTATGTTCTCTAGCTAAGAGGGCTTATAGTAACTCTATTCTTACCCCTTGGAAGAAAGAAAGAGAAATGAAAGAAGGTTTATGATATGGATTCATAGGACACAATCAACTTAATGATTGTTCTAAAAATAAGAAGATAGCTACAACCATAGTCATAAACAATATACAAGCAGGGAGTGATGTAGATAAGGACTTTAGAGATTTCCCATCTTAGACATCATCTCCTATAGTGGCCATGACAATCACTAAGAAGGTACCTTCTATTCTAGCTATTGTGCTTTCACGAATGGCATACAAAGGTTACCAATTACTAGACATAGAGCTCATTTTTATGAGAGGATTCATGGAAAGAAACCCTATCAAGGTCCTCTTTGACATTAGCTCCTTACATAATGTCATTAGTTCTCATGTCATCAAATCTCTATATCTAGACATTGTGCAGTTAGAGTATGCATACAAAGTGGAGTTGGCCCATAGGAAGAGCACTAAGACATGGGACCAATGAGGGATTTGTGTACCCATTTAGATCAAATCCTTTGAGGAGAAGTTGGATTTTGAGATTGCAGGACTGGCACGTTTCTATATAGTCCTAAGTAAGTAGTTGCATGCTAGGAGAAAACCAACCACATACTTGGCTTCTCATGTGTATTAGTTTGAGCATGAGGGGAGGTTTGGTTTTTCTTGTTGCTTGAATATTGAGTATACAATCTCTTTGGTGCCAAGAGTAGGTTCCACTACTGGATCACCCATTTTTTATGAGTTTTTAGGAGGAGAATGAAGTCAACAATGTTGTGGATGAGTAACTGGATACAAGGGTGATTAGAACTGGCTATTCTCCCTTTGCAACACGAATTCTTGAAGCAACTCAATAAGATTACCATCAAGCATAGATATCCCATGCCCAAAATAGATGATCTTTGATGTACATAAAACAACCTTTAGGACCCGTTTTGGGCATTATGAGTATTTAGTTATGCCATTGGTTTGACTAATGCACATGCTACTTTTATGATGTTAATGCAAGATATATTCTTTCCTTTTATTGGCATTTTTTTTTTGGATTTTGCAAATGATTTGTTGTTGTGCTGCAAGATTGTACATGAATATGAAATTCATTTATGATTCGTATTATTAGGTTAAAGGAAAACAAATTGTTTGTAAATCCAAAAAAAAAACTTAGTTATTTCTTCTAGAATAGAGTATCTAGGGCATATACTCTTAGTCCACGAGTTCAAGATGGATCCCAAGAAGGTCTGAGTTATATTGAGATGGCCAAATCCTCAAGATGAGGGAAATCTTTTGTCATTTTTATGACTTTCTAGTGTTTTTGAAAATTTCATGTAATCTTATTCATCAATAGCGAATCCTATGATGAATTTTCTTCAAGGCAAGGTAAATTTTGCATGCGTAAAAGAAAATATATTTTTGATACATCAAAGCGATTACCTTCTGAGGGTCTATTAATCAAAGTGATGGACCCACAAAAGCCATTTGAGTTGGAGACAAAGTTTGTGGCATAGTTGTACGGGAAGTTCTAAGCCAATATGTATGCCTAAAGCTTTTTAAAGTAACTAAGAAGTCAAGTAGCACACAATGTAATTGTCTTGTGCATGAACAAGAGTTATATGCAGTGGTGCAAAGCTCTAAAAGTCTAGATACACTGGCTTTATATTATAGATTTTGAGGTACGCAGAACACCATACACTCCACTATTTCTCTAATCAACTAGATCTTTGAGGTAGATAGGCTCATTGGGCTGAGCTCATGCAAGCGCTTCATATGGAAGTCCTACATAGGATCTACAAAGAGAATATTGTAGCTTATGCATTATCTTAGATAATGTATCAAATGAGCTTTACAATTCTAGAAAGCTCATAAACTCAAGAAATAGAGGAAGCACAAGTGGAAGATCCACACCTATTATGGATTATTATTATAGCCATTGATGATGACTCTATCATAGGAGATGGGATATTTCCATGTGGGTCTTCCCCTAATAAAGCAAAATTCCAATATCTTAATGGAGAATAAAATAATTAAATGGAAAGGAAAGTTTTGCATACCAGATTCCCATAATTTGAAGAAAAAAAGCCATGCATGGTAACCATGACCTTCCTTGTGCAGGTCATCCTAGTATTGAAAAGACCATTTAGCTAGTTAGAAATATATTTTGGTGGCCTTGATTAGGGATAGATGTCCACACATCTTTTCAACAATGCTTTATGTGGAAGCTCAATGAGGTAGAAAGGGTTAAGATAGAAAGGCTTTTGCACCCTTTATAGATTCTATATCTCAATTGGGATGGTGTATGTATGGACTTCACACTGGGTGTAGAAGAGGAATCTAGGACCAAAATTTCAAGTGCTCTCTCAACTCAAGAGCGATTCTTCCTTAGGGAAGTATACCTTGTTACATGTCTGTGTGCATGAATACAACTTGATAGTGAAGCCGTAGTGATGGAAAAAATGACAAGAACAGAGATGAAAAAATCCTAGCTTCTTAAGAATCAAAATGATAATAGTAAGTAAAAATAATCCAAATAAGCATTACAAGTGGGCTAGTAGCCACTCCAAGGACTAGAACTTGACTACACAAAAGTCATCAACAAGAAGTATATGAAACAACAACAAGAGAAATACAACAACCTCCTCTTGATGCACTAGCCAAGGCCACTCAATCACAATATCATGATAATTGCCATAGAAATGAGAAACCAAAACTCTGTGTATTCACTATAGAGTGGCCTAGATACACGGTGGGTAGAGTTGCAACAAGGTGTAGAGGGTATCCAAGAGATAGCTAGCTAGAGGGTACAACTAGAACAAAGACCAGAAAATAGATTAGAGAGATGCAAGATAAGATGTAGGTTAACCAAAAGAAGTGCTAAGCCTCTTTTTATAAAGGCTCTAGAGGCAAAGGGGAGTAGCCTTGCCAACTCCAAGCTTTTATTGTCACACGTGCCAAATTGACAAGACTAGTGGTAGGAGTGGGCTAATTTTTACACTAACTGCCAATAACATTCAAGTACTCTCATTAGATCTTCTAAGACAACTAGAGCCTTGTAGTGGCCTTCCCTACATTTATTTACATTTTAACCCTTTAGTGATAAGTCCATAAATATTTACTCCAATTCATGTCACATGCATGATCATACTATTGCCCAAGGTAGCCATTCCAAAACTATATGGATGTGGCACCAATTTTGGCTACTCCAAAATATAGGTGGATCTGGCACATAATTTTGGCCATGTCAAAAAGAGATGGAGGCGATGCCCTAATTTGGGTGTATGAAACTTTTGGCGCACCCGAGTCCTTAGACATTACAATTACTCATCTTCATTGTGCATTGAGTACCACATCTTTTGAGAGAGTTAAACTTCTATATCTTTGAGGATTACCATATTTTAGAGGCTTCGATTGTGGCCATTCAAGGCATACAAAGTCTTAAGAAGTAGATGGAGAAAGAGTTTAAGATCACTGACCTAGGAGACTTGTCATATTTCTTGGGAATGGAGCTAATCAAGTTTAAAATGGAAGATTGCAGGGTACCACCTACTCCAATGGAGGCGAATCATAAATTAAGTAGATATGGAGGAGAAGAATTCAAGGACATGAAGTTGTATTAAAGTTTTGTTGGTATTCTAACCTACGCTACATTGACTAGGCCAGATTTGTCATATGTAGTTGGAGTGTTGTCTCAGTTCATGCATTGTCCTAGGAAAGAACATTGGATTGCAGGACAAAGGGTGCTAAGATATATTAAGGGTACACTCAAGAAGGTATGTATTATGTCGAAGTCATACATACTTCAACAAAAGATCAGATTGCAGACATGTTAACCAAAAGCTTGGATGGACCTAAGTTGCAGAGGTTCAAAGACATAACATGTATAAAGAAGATGGAGAAAATCAGAATTGATGATTGAGGGGGAGCTTTTGGTCCAGGACAATTATCAATTGATGATTAGGACAAAGCTTGAAGTCAATACGTGAAGCAAAGATCACCATATGAGCTTTGAAGATGAGTATATGATCAGAAGATGAATACTTGTATATACATGTATATTACTCTCGTAATTAGTTCATGAAAAACTTTGTATCCATGATGAGTCGGGATGTAAATGTCTATATATGCTTCAATATAGACATAATACAAGAGAGACATGATAAGTGACAAGTTTATAAGTCTCTAGAGACTTTAGAGAGAAAAGAATATGGATTATCTATCAAATGTATGATTTCTCTGAATAGAAGAAAGTTGCGCCTCGATCTTTTGCCCAATGCTCCTTCTATGTTTATCTTCATGAGGAATGCTTTTGTAAAAGTCTAACTCTATAGTTGAGTGACCTCTGTACAAGTTTTGAGAGCCTAATTATAATCAAGCTAAGAGAATTTTAAGTGGGAATATTTACATGTGTAAAGAGAAGAAGTGACGACAGGTATAGGCACAAATTTTATGTTCAATGTTTTGATCAGGTCTCCATCCATAGTGTAAAGTTTTGAGCAAGCAAGAACTCATTCTTTAAATTGAAAGGTAAGCTACTTATGGCTAAAATCATTTGAATAAACGGGTCTAGTTTGGAAGAACCATGTATTTGAAGTTGTAGGTGTCAAAATCGACTACACAAAAGAAGTGTCAAAATCGACTTTACAAAAGAAGAGTTTCAGACATAGGTACATCGTTTGAAGGAAATCTCAAGAGCTACTGATTCTTTTGAGGAACTTTAACTTGGAGAAGGTTTGCAAACATTAGGCAACACTTGGTATAAAGGTTTATTGAAAATGTTACACATTTGATGAGTCAATGGGTGAATTAAGTGTAGTAGACATTTCTATGTAATGAGCTTCTCCATAGTTAACTCAAATCTTGATAATTTGGCATAAATTCTCCAAAATTGGTTGAGGCTATGAGTTTTTCTTGATATAGAAATGCTATAACATCAAGGATAAGTTGTTCATTTGGGGATTAATCATCTCTATCAAACAAGAGCCATCTCTATGGAATATGCCAAAGCCTGAAACCTCTCATTTCTAAGTGTTGGTGCAATTAAACCCAAGCCCACATACTTGGTTAATTAGCTTATGCTTTATTTATTGGCATAATTTATGCAAGGCTTCATATGATCAATCTCTTGTAAAAATCCCTTACATTTATCCTTGTAAAAGTGGATTACCTCCATGTGGAGTTAGGAAGATCCAAAATCATGAATACTTTAGTTTTTGAGTGATGAGGGAATCTATCGTACACTTTAGGGGTCACCGTTTAGGTAGAAGTTTGAATTTGAATTCAAACTTTGGCTTCAAGCATGACTATAAAAAGAGGATTATGAAGACCCACGTGTATCTGGAGCCTTGGAGATCATTTTGAAGGACATCCATTATCTTATCTCATAAGTCACTCACCTCTCACACATTGAGCAATGTATGATTGCCAATGACATTGTATTTGTACATGTCATAATACATATATGATCATTACATTCTAATTTCACTTCTCTGTTGTAACTCCATCAAAACAATGAACCTCTCAAAGCTTGTCCTCAGTGTGTAGTTGATCATTTGCCATGATTTAAAGCATTTTAGATTTAGTATATTGTCTATTATACACCTAAAAATTTTCATTAGCATTAGTTTTGAGGATCATGAGGTATTAATTAATCTTTGCTCGTTGGTCTGATGACTATTGCAGCCCATGAATGTCGAGATAAAGCTATAATTTTCTAAATACCTTTTTTGCATGCAGTCCATCATTTTTTATGAAATTTCTCATGATTGACACATTACTAAGTTAATTTGAGTTCCCCTAAAGGAATTAGATCAATTGCTGTTGTGCTCAAAGAATTGTTCAAAACACTAAACAGGTGTAAGAACAAAAATAACAAGTTTTTGTTCTTGGATCAACTTTCTACCTATCCATTTTGATCCATCAATTAGTAGATTATCTTCCAAGAAACATATATGATCATTTGTGTTCATTAGCAAGCGAAAGAGGCTCACTACATTGTCCAACCATCATTCTTAGTAGGTGGGAAGCAGGATCTAGCTACATCACTTCATCTCTTGTGACTATCCACCATCTCATCTAACAGTGGTATCAGAGCAACAACAATCAAGATGGGAGATGGATTTCCATCTTTCAGACAGGAACAACTACTCAGCATGGTCACTCAAGATGCAAGCCTACCTTCAAGGGAGAGGTCTATTGGCGCTCGGAACTGTGGACTTACAAATGGTTGCAGACAACTGGAGTCCCGCGGCCTGTACGGTAGTACCATTGATCAGTGAATCAAAACCAAGTGAAGCACAGACCTTTGGATGATACGACACTGCAACAATTGCTTCAGCTAGTTGACAATTTTGCCATGCCCCGACAGTTCTACATACCGGAAGACCAATTGGTTACCTGCAACTTAGGTGATGAAGCCAATCCGCGGCCAGTGAAGATTAAGGTGGGACTATCAGAGACCTTCCAAGATAAATTATTGCAGCTACTACGTGAATTCTCTGATGCATTTGCATGGGATAACTGCGATATGAAGGGATTGGATCCACGCATCTATCAACACTGGGTTATGCTGAAACCAAATGCTCGACCTATTAAACAACCCATCTGTAGAATGAATCCTCACTATGCGGCCCAGGTCAAAGCAAAACTGGATGGATTGCTGAAGGTTAGGTTTATTGTCCCCATCGAGCATGTGGAGTGGACTTCCACCATTGCCATAGTCCCTAAGAAGAATAAGCAATTACGAATTTGTATGGACTACTGGAAATTAAATGCAGCAATAGTACTTGATCCATTCCCTTGATCCATTCCCTCTATCGTTTTTGGACACAATGTAAGATGATGTGGCCGGCCGTGAAATGTACTCCTTTTTGGACGGATATAGTGGTTATAACCAAGTACGAATGGCAGAGCACAACATTCCAAAGACATCATTCATAACAAATTGGGGCGTTTATGCATGTACAGTGATGTGGTTTGGTCTACGAAATGCTCCAAGTACGTTCTAGCGTTGTATGCAGGAATCTGTCTCTCCCTATCTAAATACATTCATGAGAGTTTACTTGGATGACTTCTCCTTATCCGGAGATACTTCGGCGCATCTGTATCATTTACGGTGTTGTTTTTTAAAGTGTCAAATATCGTTTGTGCTTAAACCCTAATAAATCTGTATTCTCTATATCTTGCAGAAAGTTGCTAGGGCACATCACCTCAAAACAGGGGATCCAAGTTGATCCAGATGAAGTGAAGGCGGTACTGGAGGTACCTGCTCCTAAGACACCCAAAGAAGTGATGCGCTTCTTGGGCCAAATCCAGTGGCATGGGCGACATTTGCGGTGGCTTGCTCATCTGGCCACGCCACTCAATCGACTGATAACCAGTACTTCTTGCTAGTTTGAATGGACTGACGCATGTCAGCTATCTTTTGATCAGTTGAAATCACTGTTAACATAGGCACCTATTTTACAAGCGCCAAATTGGGCACTCCCATTCCACGTCTTTGTGGATGCGTCCAACATTGCCGTTGGCAGCGTGCTGATGTAGCAAACGGAGAAATGGTTCCATACAGTGTATTATATGAGTCGCAGATTAGCTCCGACAGAGCGCAATTATTCAGTCACACAACGTGAATGTCTCGGATTAGTGTATTCGGTGAAGAAATTCCGACATTATTTACTAGGACGTCGCTTCACTTTCCATGTTGATCATGCAGCCTTGGTATACCTTGTTCGCCAACAGCATCTAGGAGGAAGGTTAGCAAGATGGGTATTGTTGCTCGAAGAGTTTGATTATTCAATAGTACATAAACCAGGGTCTGCACACGCACTTGCTGACTTTTTATCTCGATTGGATTTTGGTGAACTTCCGGAAGGAGTTGATGATACCACACCCGCTATCTATGCAACTGAGATTGTACATGATGATCAGCAAGAATTGTCGGTACCCTCCTCCTACTATGACACTTTGATGCTTTTCTTGACTAGTGGATGTCCTCTCGGTATGACCTCTCCTGCTGCTCGATAAAAATTGGCCATATATAGTCTACGATTCCGACTAATTGTAGGGTAGTTATATTATATGGATCAATCTAGAGTGCTGCTAAGATGTGCGCCACCACATGAAACTACTTCAGTAATCACAATGGCTCATTCTGCCCCAGCTGGAGGTCATTTTGCGGTTGACCTGACTGACCGAAAGATTTTGTAGAGTGGCTTATGGTGGCCTACTATGTACGTTGATGTGACTAAGTATGTGCAGCAGTGCGATGTGTGTCAGTGTTCAGGTCAACCTTTACAAAGACATTACTTTCCACTCCAACCCGTTCTGCCTCTCGAACCCTTTCACAAGTGGGGCTTGGATTTTATCGGACCGATTACACCTCTTGCGACACTTACCCGTAACAGTTCTTACATGCACGGATTATGCGACTCGGTGGGCCGAAGCTTGGGCTCTATGGTGAGCCACAGCTGCTGCGGTCACTAAATGTTTCATGAAAGATATTTTTCCACGCTATGGTTTACCTTTGGAGCTTGTGACTGATCAAGGAATGCACTTTGCTAACACATTAATGCAGGTGCTTACTCATACCTTCCAGATTGTGCATAAGTTCAGTTCCCGCTACTATTCACGAGCGAATGGACTCGTCGAGAGCATAAACAAATCTCTGTTGAACATCTTAAAGAAACTGGTATTGGATTTCCCGGGGAGATGGGATCAATTCCTACCTGCGGTATTATGGGCTTATCGTACAATATATAAAGTGGCGATCGGAACAACTCCCTTCAAGTTGACATATGGTTTGGAGGCGATTGCACCTATGGAACTGGTGGTTCCTAGTTTGTGAGTGGCATTAGAGCAGAAGTTACTACCAGAAGAATCATTCCCTTTCCGATTGGATGCTTTACGGTCTCTGGATGAACAACACCTCGAGAGTTTTCTGGTGCTACAGGAAGTTCAGCTCAGACAAGTAAGAACCCACGATCGTTTCCTTAAAACCCCTATTTTTTAAGATAAACCAATTAGTGCTTTTTTATAACGCTAAATCTAATCGATCCGCAGGAAAGTTTAAGCTGCGCTGGTTGGGTCCCTACCGTATTGCCGATCAAGTGGGACCAACGACTTTTTGATTATCCACCTTAACTGGTACCCTTATCCCTAAGGTGATCAATGGATCAAAGCTTCGTCCCTATTATCCCCCGCCTTCGTCCTAATGATGCTTGATCGATATTTTTACTTTTCACCCATTTTTTTCCCACGATTTCGACTCGACGTTCCTTTCCTATCTGTGTGTTTGGGTTGACTGACTAACCGTAATATTTCTGTTTTCTTACCTAACCATGATTAGTAGCCGTCTTCTGTGTCTCCGATTATGTTAATGCATGCATGTCGCCATTATGTCTGTATTTTCCAATACTACATGATGATTATGTTTCTTTCCGCATGATTCCTTCACTGTTTCTACTTAGTCATGTTCTTCACGCTGTTTTCCGCTATTGCGTCTTTGTGTGCTTGTGTACTCTGTGTTATCGTATCTTTGTGTGTTTTCATCTTTGCCATGGAATCTCTGGCTAACATTGTTACCTTTCGTGCTGGCCTCGCTCCGGAAGCACGTGAGTTTCTGCATGTTCGTGGCCTCTTGGCCTTCGCAAATTGCCCTAGCATTGAGTGGAGTGTCATCCCTTCTTTGTGCAGATCATCTCTGACATTGTTGCTATGCCTGCTACTAAAAAATGTTGGCTGCTTGCATGTCTTAATCCCCGTGTCGTATTCATCCTTAGTACAGTAGCTGAGGGATTTTGTCTCCCTCATGAGGGTCTGGTCGATGGACCTCTCTTACCCATGTCTACTATGAAAAAACTCTTTCCCTGCCACTCGTTCAACTAGTTTGCCATCCTGTGACATCCTAAACCTGAGCGCACCACACTCCAATTCCTTGTCGCTGCCCTTAATCTCCAAAAACACACATATGGTATTTCTCGCCCCTTCCACTCTATGATTGATACCGTAGCAAGAGAAGTAGTTAATCTGGCTTCCTTCTTTTTTCGGCGCATTCACCGGGAATGCGAGGCCATTTCTCGCCAATTGGCCAAGAAGGAGATCCCTCGAACCCGCTTGTCGCATGTCCTGACTTTCCTCCTTTTGGCGATTCAGGCAGAGCAAGAACCCCCATTGAACACTCTTCTCTTTCATGAGGAGTCTCTAAAAATGATGGAGATCGACGAAGATGAAGATCTTCTGCAATTCTTCCCAGGGAAATGCTACAAACTGAGCCCTTTACATAGTAAAGCACTGTCGTCCTCCACCGTGCAAGTGCAGGAAACTGCTTTGTCGGCTCAGATTCCTTCTCCCCCATCATGCCCTCCAGATCAAGTTATTCCTGATACCATTATTAACCAAGTTCAACCTACTAATACGGTCATGCCGCCCGAGTCCCATCCACAGGAGTCCATGCTCGATACGACCATGGACACTGCACACCTCGCCGATAATCCACAACCTGAGGAAGAGACTGTGCAATCGGATGATTCGGCTCTTGTGGTAACTACTCTGGCTCTGCTCTCTTCATCTCAAAGTCCACCTCTGCCTCTGTCTCCATCCAAGGTGCCATTGTCGCCTAGCCTTCCTTCCTCCCCATGTTACTCCACAGCCCATCCTCTTCCTTCTTCCCCTGATTATTCCCCTCCCTCGTCATCTGCCACTGTTTCCGCTAACCCTTCTCAGCCCATCTCCAGCTCTTTCATCCCTGACTCATTAGCTCAATTAGCTCAGATTAGAAATTACCTCATTCATCTCTCCACCCATCTTCCCCATCACCTCAAAGTGGCCCAACACTCCCTCCGGAAGCACTACCAAGCCAAGGTGGATATGCTAGAAGATGACATCATGCCACTTTAGGAAGAATTGATTACTTCCAAAGCTGAAGCTAGTTCCTTCGAGGAACAGATTCGCCTTCTGCAAGCTAAGTTGAAAAAGAGAAAGACGCCATCATTGCAGTACGTGATGATGAGATTAGTAGGTTGAAGCAGACTGTGATTAACAAAGAAGATGCTAGGATAGCTTTGGGCAACCTTCTCGAGACTACACGCGCAGATCTGGCTCTAGTTGAGCAAAAAGGTCAAGAAATGGTGGACTTAGCTATGCAAGTCACAACTGACTTAAAGAGAGTATCGGAAGAAATTTTTTAGAAAAGTCGTTCCTTGGATGAAGAAATTTGCCGAAACATTCAATTGAAGAAGGACATTGACGCTATTCAGAAGGAAGGACAGGATTTTTATAAAATGATGCAGTTCTAGTCTCAAGAACTCAAGCACAGAGAAAAGCAGTTAGGAATTGAGGCCGAGCGCTTATCGTGAATTGATGCAGAAATGAAGTTACGTAGAGATGCTGCGCTCACCAATGACTTTTGCTTACAAGAAGCTTTCCTGCAAACTCAAACGGAATCACTGATTAGTCAAGCAATTGCTACCAATTTGGTCAGAACTTATGCAAATTTGGTCGAGCCCCACATTCTAAAGGACATGTTAGATTCTCTGAAGCAGAAAATAGCCCGTACTTTTAAGTTAGCCCATTCCATGTATATACAGGCCATTATAGATGATTCCTAACTTTTCTATTTGGGTTCAAGTCCACCGTGTGTGCCAGTGTGAGCCACCGGAATGGAATTAATATATTCTATATTGTAATTCTAAAAAGTCGCACGCATACCAAAAGGGCGTAGCACAAACGATGTAACCCTTTTTATTAATGAAAGAAGCGTGCATGAAACAAAAGGTGATGACGCCGAACTGTTGGTATGGGCAAGCGCCTCACGTGAAGTGTGGTGCATTGTCTAAATCTGGGTGTTATTCTGTAACTCTGTTAATCAAGTTCACTAATTAGTTAAGTCTCTGTTGAAGTGCTAAGTTAATCTGATATTGCGGTAAAGTGACGAAGTTGTGCGTTATGTGTTATTACAGTGAGGAAGTTGTAATGTGCAGAACACAGTAGTTGATAGATACTTTAATTCAGAAACGTTAAGCCGGTGTAGTAGCATACAGTTGATTAGTAGATTGGGAAAATACAAACAGGGCCTCTGCTTTACAGACCCGTAACCATCTCAAGAACCTAGTAAGATAAAACATAAAACACTTTAACATAAGATAAAACATAAAACACTTTAACATAACCATCTCGAATGGTGTTGATCTAGTGGATATGGAAGATTGTGAGCTTCTTGTTGTCGCGGGATCAAACCCTTCCTCACACCATCAGAAGAAAGAGCTCAATCTTTTGCTTGTGGTGGGAAAAGCTTCCAGAGCCGCGGAATGGGATATATTATCCTCCACGAGATCGCTCTCGTGGCCAAAACATCATTCTTTTGCTTTCAGATTGACAAACATGAAAACGATTTGCTATGTTGGATAGAAGGGAGTCTCCCTCAGAAGATTTTTGAATTGGTTGAACTGAGTTTTAGTTCTTTTTTCTTTCCTAATCTTTTGGATTTGACTCAGATATAGTATCTGATTCTTTTTACAAAAGTCAAGGGTTAGCTGGATAGAACCAGGTAACTAAATTCAACATTCTAGATAGATGTTGGGTACCAGAACTTTTTTAAACATCAAAAGATGATAAGTTCAAGATTGACTTATTCATTTGAGTTTGCTTCAAGTTATAGCATAAATGATTTTCTAGAGTCTAGTATACTCTAGAATAGACAAGTTAGGAATTTCTCATCAGATTGACAATTCCCAAGAAACTTTTAGCTCAAGTCTTTGAGAAAAGTGTCCTAAGTTGGATAATTTTCATTTTGAATTTGAATTGGACAAGTTACTGTATGGTTCAATCAAAGAAAATGGTAAACTCTCTCCTATAGTTTACATAGGATTTTTAAACTCATTAGGACAAAGAATTCCTCTAGTCGGGTAAAAAAATCAAGTAATTGTTGGATAGGAGTTAACCATTGTACAAACATCCAAGTTAGATGTTTGGGACAACCAAACTAAAAGTTCTCCAAAACAAATTCAAGTGAATCAAGAGTTCTCAAAATCTTGTGAGGGATAAGAATCCCACCTTTTGTTACTAAGTCCATGCACCAAGTCATGCCCACAAATGGACTAGTAACTCGAATCCACCCAATTCACATGTTTGTGCCTAGATTGCACATCAAGAAACTATGAATTTGCCAGGGATGTTTTTAGATCCACCCTTATTATTCATTCACTACTTTGTACTTTGATCAGTTTATCAAAGTGCAAAGCGATATAGTGTTTTGAATCATTTGGGCAGGGATGCCACCAAAGAGATGAGACATGTTCTTCCAGTTCTAGAACATGACCATGTTCTTCCAGTTTTAGAACATGAGGCTCGGGGGTTGCCTACAATAGATATATAGCTCTATTTTTTAGGACAAAAATATTTTCCAAGGGGGAAAGAATGTAATAAAGTAAGTCTATGATCCAAGGATCCGACCAGTTCAGACATATTTGAAATCGGACATAATTTGGTCATCCGTGTGTATGACCAAAGATCTCGAGTTTAGACTTACTAGGAGGTCTTGTTCTCTTGTGAACAAGTAATCCACTTAGCCTAGTGGTTAAGTCTTGGGTTCAATCCGCATGGGGTACATGGGGAGAGTGTTATGCCCAAAGAGCTCTGCCTTGGGTTCAATCCGCATGGGGTACATGGGGACAGTGTTATGCCCAAAGAGCTCTAGAGCCTTCTAGAAGCATCCACTTGAGTTAACTCGAGTTAACTGGGACACTTGGCGCACATGCAGTTACATGGCCGACACATGGCTGGTTAGTATCCACCTACCCAAGAAGGAAGTCCCCTAGAGAGAGCCATATATAGAGGCATTTGGTTGGGAGGAGAGTCATCTCTCTAGCATGTGGTGATGGTCGTAATTTCTAGTTCTCTTGCACACACCATAGAAGAATGCTTCAAGAATACTAGGAATCAAAGGGGAAGAGGCTTCCATAGAGGTAGCTATGGGCAATCAAGAGGCAGATACAACAATGGTGGAGGTAACTACAACCATAACTACAATCAAGGCTACAACAACAACAATTATGAATGAGGGTTTAGAGGAAGAAGGGACTGCAACAACTATACCGAAGATCAAGAAGACTCATTTCTCATCATGAACATGACATCCAAGCAAGTTAAAAATGATGAGCATCTGTTCAAATCAGGTGGTTGGAAATGTAGCTCTATTATCTGACCTTGAAGAGCCCAAAGGGAAGAATGAGTTAAAAACATGTGATAATACTAAACATTCAGTCAAGAAAATTGGAAATGTCATAACATCTGATGGTAGTATGAACCTTTTGAGCAAAGTTCTATATGTGCTAACTATAACCAAAAACCTAATTAGTGTTGGGCAGATTGTTGAGAAAGGTTTACAGGTCAAATTCACTAAGCATGGAGCATATGTGGAAGACCCCAAACAAGGCTTCAAGAGGATTGCTAAAGGTAAGAAGTCTCGTAGATTATTCAGATTTGAGATTGAAGACACAAGGAACATAGCACTATTCAGTTATAGAGATCAAACCTTATCTGAGTTAGAAATATGGCACAAGAGGCTAGGACACATAAGAGAAAGAACTCTGAAGCAAATGTGTAAGGATCAAAGTGTGCTTGGCATTCCCAATGTGACCAACCAACATATGATATACAAATGTGGAGTATGGCAATTCGGCAAAGATCACAGGCAACAATTCAACAAGAAAGGATACATTCATGAAGACTATTTGGAGCTTGTACACACTAATGTGTGGGATCCTAGGAAAGATCCATCCGTCTCAGGTTCAAGGTAGTATGTCTCATTTATTGATGATTACAGTAGATGGACAATCCTTTATTTCATGAAGCATAAGAATGAGGTATTTACATGTTTTAAGACATTAGGGAAAAAAATGAGCCCTGCATGGGCCTTCTGGATTAAGGAGTGATTAGTGATGGACCAATGAGAGGAGGGTGGTGGACACAGTCTATAACCTATAAATCACTAGGCTGAAGGGGGATGAGGGGATACGATTCCCCTATGTTCAGGTTTTGCCTCTAGAGAGAGAAAGGAATCTCGTAACTTACCTGGGCCCAAAAATTCAAAATGTTCAAAAAGTTATAAAACTCATCATAACACCATTTAATGGTCCCCCAATCACTTTTTAGGATCAAAAGTGCTATTTTCGAGTTCTAAATCAAAATCCGTGCATGAATTGAAGTGGAAAAAGTGACTTTTTTCAAAAATAACTCAAAATGCAACTTTCTCCCTCCAAAACCTCACATTTTCATACCCAGGTCCCAAAAAGTCATCTCTTTCCACTACTTTCTCTCCCTAGCACACCATTGTAGCTCCTCCATATCCATTTCTTTCTTTGTGCATCATCTTCTTTGAATTCCTGCTATCACTTCCATAGCCTCAACTCCAATGGAGAAACCTAAATCTCATAGACGTCCAAAAGATGAGGTTATCACAATAAAATGTCACAATATCAAGGCTACAGAAGGAATTTGGTTAGGATAGGAGTTCTACAAAGGTGCATGGGTGTACATGCAACCCTCTGGTGCTGGTCCTCACCGTGTAAGAGATCATGGAAACTTGGATCTTCATTGGAAAGGGAAGTTATTAGGCTTCAGAAAGCTCAAAAATGGTGAAACTGTTGCCATTGTACAACATGTTTTCACAATGTCAACCATGAAATTGGAAAACTCAAACAAAATGAGATATCCTATCAAGTGTAAGTATTACTCATTGACTTTTGTCCAAATTTCATAATACACCTAGCTAAGTTGTGTAGTTTTTTTGTTGTAGACATATTTCCTTCCACCTTGGTGGAAGAACAACCACTTCATAGTCTTACAGGTACTTTCCAAGCATTGCATGCAGATGTTGGGTCGATAGGCTTTCCACAAGCCCGTCCTGCTCAGCTATTACATGAGAGAGTTTTCTTTTACACACATACATATGTTGTACCCTCTTCATCAAATGATTTTGGTAGGTTAGAGATGATTAAGGTAGATTCTCTTTTAAAGCTCGAGTGGCCGCAACCTGATGTATGGACATTAACATCTTTGAAGCATAAGATGGTGATGGACATACAAAACTCTTTGAAATTTACAAGAGTTTCAAGATCTATAGGATTACATTGGTGTGTTCCTGTTCATCGTTTTGTACATTTATTTCAGATATTCACAATTCTAGAGACTTCAACAATGTTCATGTTAAAAGATATCACGTATGAGCAGGTAGAGGGTTTGCTAGGTGAAAATTGGGGACTTGTAGAAAGATGCACCAAAGGGGGTAGATACCTTTGTAAAATTGGTGCAACAGGCATAGGATTTTGATACTTGAAACATCGTACTTCATTGTACATTAGATTCTATTATGATCGTTGGATGTGTAAACTTGGTGAATGGATACCATTACAATGTTCTGAGGGTTTTTTAATTTCATTTGAAATCAAGATAAATCTACCCAACAACAAAATGGAAGTTATTTCAGTAAATCATCATTGGACTCTTGCCAACGTGAGAGAACATCTAGTAATCATGGGATTTGAGGATCTCGATCAATCAAAGTTCAGAATACAAGGGCATAAGCTAAGTAGCATATAGTATTTTTTCTTTTCTTTATACAAATTCTTATACTCAAATATGTTCATTTAAAGTTTTCTATTTGTTTGTAGATTGGTAAGAGGTTGGAGGATAAAATTAAAGTCCTTCCTGAATGGAGTGTGGATGGAACTCAACTTTCATTGTCATAGCTCAAGAACCATTTGAGTGCTAGAGTGTACACACAACCTATGTTCCATTTATAATCCTTCGTCTGCAACAATGTACTTAACATGCAAGACATGTAGCATGTAAAATTTTTTGATCTCAATATGATGTACAATTTGCCAAATCTTTGATTTTTCCAATGGCAATTTATTATAATTTTAAAGTTCTGAGAATTTATTTTTTCTATTGTGTAGATGTGGTGTATCTTATTCTGGTTAATGATTCTGTTCAATCTTTTTTATGAGCCAAAGTTTTCTTTTTGAGAGTTATGTGCATGATTGTTTTATTTGAAGGTATCAGTTTTAGTTTTAAAATGGGTCCCACTCACTTTAAAATTTTGAAACTACTATAAAAGCAACACTTATTCTCTCATTTCTCACTTTTTCAACCAAGAAGATCTAGAATCACTTGCAGAGAACACACACAACCTAGCATCACGCGCAATGGTTGTCGCATCCTCCAGTACCCTGCAACCCAAACGTCCATGTGAACTCTTCAATGAGTTCTTGGAATCAACTGAGTTCAAAGGTCAAAACCACTTGTATGACCTATTGTCTAAAGTCCCTGATCTAGACAAAACAATTCAACTGAACTCTGATGTGCTCAAGGAAATCATAGAGTTCCTTGAGTTCTACATCTTGTGTTTTACTATAGAAATACCGCCTTATGAGGGTAAATGGGTCCCATGTGACCTTCTACTCTACATACATAGAGGCGATGAAGCCTTCATGAAGCGCCTTAAGCACTTCATGGCAATTGCTGAAACTGCATGGCACTTACTAGATGACTCTGTGCCATTAGTAAAAAAACTTAACAAAAAGAAGAGGATGGGTACAAAGTACCT
Organism: Ceratopteris richardii; assembly: GCA_020310875.1. Lineage (NCBI taxonomy): Eukaryota > Viridiplantae > Streptophyta > Polypodiopsida > Polypodiales > Pteridaceae > Ceratopteris > Ceratopteris richardii. The sequence goes on along the minus strand of CM035442.1, from coordinate 90,561,912 downwards.
TTCCTACATTGCAACAACATGTTTTATCATTAATGAGGAGCTCGAACCTACACTTGTTGAGCTCCCCAACCTTGTCACTGGGGGTTTTGTTAAGGAGAAGAATGAGCCTCAACTAGAGGCCATAAATTTTTCCAAAGAAAGCATTACAATCCACCAAGAATTTCTTGGTGGTGTTGAGGATAAACTATGTGTGCAATCAAACATGGAGGAGGCCCCCCCTTCAAATCTCAACCCCCCTGAGCCCACATTACCAGAGGTGGAACTTGAATATCTCTCCAGCATCGTTGTGGATGGAGAGCAATTTATTTTACTTCATGACATTGAGAAGGCATTCGGTCTACGTCTAGATGAATGCTTGAGTATTTTCTCCACAATGTCATATGTTCCACTTGACAACACATCTTACATACTTGAAAAGAAGTCAATCCCACTTGGGGATTCTATGGCAGACACCATAGCAATGGTGTGTGCTGATATTTTAAAAGATGACAACAATTCTACTACAGAGGAGGAGTTCAGTGCAGCACGAGAGAGGATAATGAAGCAAAAAATTTCTACATCCCCCGTAGCAGAGCATAGTGGCATGGCCCACTCTAGCATTGATCTTGATGCCCTTGGAAGAGGGGAGGAAGAAGACAAGCTTCATGATGTAAGTGGTAATTGAATTAAATAAATGGATAATTTAAGTTAACATTGTAAGATCTTGAATTCTCATTTTTTCTTAATAGGAAACAATTGAGCCCGACAAATTTGCAGCAAGATCTGGTGGGGATCGAGCTTCTCGCGGGAGTGGTTCATCCTTGGCAAACTACATCGGAAAGTTGCCAAAGGATGATTTTGTTATCATACACAAAAACTACAGTCTGGATGGGCACTTTATGACCTTAGCAAAATTTTGTGTTTATGTACAATTACCCAAGGCACTAATTGTGTCATTTTGGTTAGGAAATCCTTAGTTGTAACTACATTATGACTTAATTTTAGAGGAAAAGTATTAGGGAAAATGGGTATCGCCATGGGTCTTGGAATGAAAGACCCCCATGTAATATCAAGATCTGTATTGACTTACCAACTGCCTCAATCTCTCCAAAGGAGAAAGAAAGTTGTACAGAAATTGAAGGCAGCTGAGAAATGATGTAAATGTTTTGATAATACAATTTTTTTTTTCATCATTTTTCTAGTCCTGTATATGAATGTGCTAATAAATTGAACTTATCTTCTCTCCACAAATTGCATCTAATTTGAAGTCTTTGTATTGTCCCTTTGGTCTTTTGTATACTTATATGCATAAAAAAGGCCAAAAAAGCCCAGCCATAGAAATGCAGGAAACAACTCTCCAAAACTTTTATAGGGATGTTTCCCACGTTTCTGTGGTTGGGGCTTTTTTGGCCTTATCTGGTGTTTTTAAGGGCTACAAAGCATAGGAAAGTATGTAATTCTTCATTATCACTTGGTTTTGGTAGTTTCAAGACCAAAGATTACCAGTAGGGTATAACCTCAACATTAACTAGACAATGATTACCTGTAGGATATAACCTCTGAATCACTAGACCATTACATCTCTGCCATACCTTTTATGCTTACACAAGCCCAAAATACGCAAAAAAAAACCCCAGCCACAGAAACGCGGGATTCAGCCCTACAAAAAGTTTGCAGGGTTGAATCCCGCGTTTCTGTGGCTGGGGTTTTTTTGGCATCAAAATGACATGTGGGACATCAATAGGTAGAAAGGGAACATATCTAGTCACAAAACAATAGGCAAGTGCATGCATGTTTAACTGAATCCATAAATAACTGACTGAAAGAGAGAGACAGTGAGAGAGAGAGAAAAAAAAGACAAAGAATATAGGTTAAAACAAAATTTTCTATTATCCCTTGTATTACATCGCAAAGTAGGCCTATCATAGGGTATAATATACACATCATGGGTTGTTTACTCTAATTCTTCTTGCTAGCTGAATGTCCTTCGGTTGTATGGCTACTCTCTTGGCATGGATAGCACATAGGTTAGAGTCCTCAAGCATGGAGATGAGGTAGGCCTCAGCTGCCTCTTGAAGTGCTTCAAGTGTTATCCCTTGTATTCATAGACCTGCTTGGTAGCTTTGTAGTTCCTCTTTCACTACCCTTGCAAAAGCTCTTCATGGTATGAGTAGTTCAACAGACTTTTGGTAGTGTCGTATCTCTGCAAAAGCCATGCAGTGCCTCCTTCGTCTTTGTGGAGCTCTTGTGTTGGGAGGTATGTTTGGCTGGCGTTGAGGTCGATGTCGTGGTTGATAGTTTTTTTTCTCTGATGTACACGATGTGAGGGCCCAGCTTCATCTTGCACATTTTGTTGTCGATGTGGTTGTTGACTTTGCTCTCTTTCCTCCCCTGTTGGTATTTGCCCTTGTCCTTGTGGAATTTCCATGTGTCACCCTATGGCTCGTTGGAATTTGCATATCATTCCATGGTGGTTGATTGTTGCTTTCGTCATTCGGGGATGACTCCTCTTCGCTCTCTGGTACACTCCTTTTGATCAACTTTTGTTTGGGTCTTGCCTTGATGGGTGTCCTTGTTGGTGGCTCATCATCTGATATGGACTCTGATCGTCTTGGAAAAAATACTCCTGTCTATTGGACACTTCATTTTCTCACGCTGAATTGCTCCCAGGTGGTGTGCCATCGTGTGACATAGGCACATATATGCTCTGGGAACCACTTCGTGGTCTTTGGGGGGGTTGCAACCATGGTGGGCGTTGTGGCCCTAGATGAGGGCTAGGAAAGAAGAAGCGATCTTTCCTTGCAGTTTGCTTGGTGCGTGCCATTCTCTTGAGTTGCAAAAAGTGTGAAATGAAGTGAGTTCTCTCTATTTATAGAGTTTTTAAAGAAACTCTTTGTTCACACTAGAATGGACAAAACTTGTTTAAAACCATACAGAATATTATATATTAAATAATAACACATTGAAACCAAGATTACACTAATCATAGGTTTTACCACATAATGGGAAATAACGAATTCACTTTACTTCCAAGCTGAGCCTTCTCGTTGTCTCCTGGCATGCCACTGAGCATGATGAAGAGGACCTAACAATGACTTCCATTTCTCACTAACAATGTTGTGTTGCATCGTTCTTGCAAGTTTTGCCAATTTTGAATCCCTAAGTCATTCCACAAAAAACTTTCTCGAGAATGTAGTGCGGTAAAACCAATTAAACATCTCCTCCATGTAGTTTGATTGCATTGGACCACCACCATGTCGGGTGTTTTTGAAGTAGACACCCCTCACTTTGTAGTGTGACTTTTCCATTCCTTGGGTACTGAAAATCTCTAATGACCCATATCAATGCATGAAAAAAGCTCCATGTGCAAACAAAATATGCTAAAAGTTGTTAAGTACATTGGAAAAAGGTAAGTGCAATGAACACTTGTAGAAGAAGATTACACTTAATGTAGTGTGTTATATTGTTCTCCCCAAGATTGAATGAAACACTTGGTGCTCCACTAATGTTTCTTGAAACATTTGATGTTGAATAGCACTAGACCTAGTCAGACCCATTAAGCCTACCAACTTATCAAAGCTCGGCCAAACTTTCTTTCTCTTATTACAAAGATCAACTTGAGAGTCATTGTCTGTTGTGATCATGCATAGGTCTTTCCACAGCTCATAATGTTCATTATTTTGAGTGCTAGTACCTCTTCTAAAAAAATGGCTTGCTTTATTCCCTGTCATTGACACTTGTTGCAAGATATCTTGAGATTCTCCAACTTTTTTAACAACTAGGGTTACATTTCCACCATGACAACCAATTGAATTAAGAAGTTCCTCCAATTTCTTTATGGCTTGAATAGATTTATCAATTGGCTTCATGGCAAATGTGTATTCTATATGGAGCTTTAATAGTCTATCAAAAATTCTCATGAAGGCATGCAAGGTGCAAAAGTGGACATTGACTAAAGGGAATGGAATAATGGGATTCCAATCCTTATCTCACATGCCACGATTAGGTGTACCTAACATGGGACACCTCATTAAAGGTATATCCCATTCAGCAGATGGAGTTCATCTGTGTCATCAACTAAATCATCTATGTTGTTTTGTTTTCTCTTTGTTCGTTTATAACCTCATGTGCAATATGGAAAAGGATAGAGAGTAGATGCACCTTGTTTGCACCCTAACATGCATTTGATAGTCTTTAAGTCTCCACCTAAGTACCACTCTACTTCAAAATCACCAAGGCTTTCTACAGTGATTTTGGCACCATGAATTTGAGAAGTTATCACCTCTGTGATCCATGGGGTCCTACTGAAAATCCATGTAAGAACATCATTGGATTCTTTAGGTTCTTCAATAGCACCTAACCACCATATATCTTTCTCGGATTGGACACTATATGTAAAGTGATGGGTAGATTTTTCACTATCATCAATAATAGCATGGGCCATAGCTTCGTTCATGAGTGTCAAACTAAGTCTCTCCATACGGCGTCCCTTTATGATTTGACATTCTTCTAGCTTCAATACAAACTTGAGTTTGGAACCACAATCTACATCAAATAACAAACATTATATTATTAAAAATACTATGAATGTCATTATCAAAACAATGGATATACCTTGAATTTGTGGATTTGTAAAATTTAACTATTTCCTTTTGAAGCCTCTCCAAGTTGACAACTATGTTGTTGTACTTTGTGTAGACGAATCCCTTTCTAGATGTGTTTTTCAACTCTTTCTTTGATGTAGATGAATGATAAATGGATGCAGGCATAACATCTTCTATATGCAGGTAATTTCCAAGAGTATTGGCTACATCCTCATTGGTCATCTTCTTCTTCAGAGATACCTTGTAAGGGCATGGAAAAATGCTCTAGAAAATACCTTTGTTTTGTAGAGCCTGCTTCAAAAGATTGTACAATGCAGTGTACGCTCTAGTACTAACACCTGCTTCATCACATACCATCTGTACCTCACTAGGACTAATAATATCTTCTAAGTTGCCTGCAAAATCTTTAATCACTTGGGTTTTGATGTGATTTCCTATTGGTGAATCCAAAATCATAAGCACATATTTGTTGCTAAGAGAAGAATTCAGAAACTTCAATTGATCCTCCATTGTTGAGGAAGCACTCGCATCTTCAACAAATGACCTGCACAATAAGAAACTCAATCTAAAAGTTTTTTAACATAAATAAACAAGGGAAACACATACCTAAGTGTGTAAACACGTCGCTTCCGTGCTCCACCACCAGTTGAAAAAGCTTGAAAGGATGATAATGGTCGTTTCCTATATCTCATCCCAAGTGGAGTCTCTTTTAGTTGTGTAAGATTGGCTTTTAACTTTGTAATTGTGCTCTCCTTTTCTTCCACATCTTGTTGGAGTCTATTATTGTGCTCATCCAAAGATTTGATAGCACTTTCTAAAGTGTGTATAGCACTCTCTAAACTATGTATCTTGAAATGTTTGTGATGACATTGTTGCATCCAATAATTTGCTATAGATGTAGAATGGTTAGACAATCACTTGCAATAGCCTACTGTCCATCTTCACCACAACCAAGGAATTGTAGAAATGTGGAGATACTATGGAATCTAGGATGAACATTAGCCATTGGATCCAAGGGATACAAAGCACCATTGACCCAAAGATCAATATTCTTCTCTCCAGATGCACATCATGCATTTTGAGAATCTATGTCATTGCTAACTCTAGTTGTTGGTGCAAATTCTATAGGAACACGAATATGTACACTCTTTGAGTGAGGAGCACGCGCTGGTGCTGGTGTCATGTTCGTAATACATGTGAGCACCATGATGTTCCAAAACTCTAGCAGTGAATGGGAAGAAGCACAGAGATGGCTGGAATGGCTAGTACAGTAGCTGTCTGCAAGAAACAAAGTGTGTTTTGGTATGTGGATAGGTCAAAATGACTTTTTTCAGTATGTTAGAGGGAAAATGAGTTTTTTTTCGAAAATTCATGTTTTGGGGCAAGCAAAGTTACGAGTTTGATGATGTGGAACTTAACTTTTGAAGGGATTTTGAAAAGTATGTTTTTTTAAGTATTTTTTATAAAAATAAGATTAAAAAAATTAAGTTCTTACATATACATAAAAGTATGGGCCATTTTGAATAAAGAATAGTTGAAAAAGAGACTTTTGCAGAAAAGTCGTTTTTTTATTCAAAAAGATGGACAGATTTGATGAGGTGGAAATTGGTTTTTCTCTCTCTCTATGTGCAGAAGAGAGAGAAGATCCTAGCTCAGCCTAAAAAAAAGCCTACTTTAGCCTACCAAAAAGTGCTCTATTAAATGCACTTTGTCCCCTTAACAAAGTACAAGATTAATCTTAATCCCTAAAAATTAGGAATCCTTACAAGGCCCATGCAAGGTTCACTTTTTTTCCTAATGAAGTACTTGGCACTAGTTGAAAACCAAACAGGAAGGATCTTGAAGAGAATCAGACATGATGGAGGTGGTGAGTATTTTACACATGAATTTTATTTACTTCTAGAGGACAGAGGCATAGAAGTGAATAGAATGATAATGGAGCTAGAAGAGTCCAAACACCAATGAATAAGTGTATCAATGGAGTAAATCAACCACTGTAGAGTTGACAAAAGTAAAAATTTTGAAAGATTTTGTCACCATATCCTCTCTAAAATGAGAATATGAACAGTGTCAAAATATCACAAAATTGCAACTACTGATATGTTTACCTCCATAGTGAATCATTGACTCCACTACATATAATCAATTACCCAATAGAAGCCAACTAGGCTTATCGAGCACCTATGAACAACTATCATACATCTCCTATGGCAAGGTTGGGTAAGTCTTCCACGTGCGCCACCGAAGAGACCTCGACATCTGGGTGTCTCCCAGCTAAGAAAACCTCACCACGACTGTCTTTATCAAACATAAAAGGCTTGATGCAGAAAACGTAACCGCTATATCAATGACCACATGGACGTACAAAAGCAATATCACATAAGCGTGGTGTGTATGTGCTCAATATATGCAATAAAATGACACTAAAAGGCTGAATGCATAGCCCAAAAACTAGCCAACAACACCTGCAAGTGTCTGTCAACTCTAATGTTTTTATGCTCAAAAACCTACCTAAATTTGCAGCAGCTGCTCCCACCAAAGCTCAAAACCTTTCGAGAAAACTGCAGTTTTATGATTGTGGCTGAAAAAACAACCCCAAAGGTTGATATTTATTGTCGAAGAAATAGAAAGAATACTCTTCTTGATTTTCTTGGACTTGTGTAAAGAGAACTATGTGCAAAAGTACTCCAAAATGGCTCCAAAGGACACCCCAAAAATGCTTCAGAAACACGCATTGAAAGCAAAGAATGAAGCTTTGAGGGACCAAAACATGTTCAAGATAATGTTAACCTCAGTCTTTCCCCTTCTTCAAACATGAGAAGAGTGTAGCTTAGTGGCAAGAGATTGCCACGGTTAAGCAAGCTCTGGGGGGAACAATACTGATGGAGAGCGTTAATCTCCAAAAGAACAAGTTACTCTTCAAGTTAGAGCACCTCTATATCAATAATAACTTAAAACCTTCACCAATTTGGAGGATCAATACTCAACTACCAAAATCTTGAACAAACTGTGAAGAAGATGACTACATAGAAAGTCTGCTACACATAATTCATTCATTGACTTATCAAACGTGTAAAGTTTTTTATAAAACTTTATGTAAGGTGTTCTCTATAGTTTGCGCACCTTCTCCAAGTGAAATCATTGCAAAAGACTCAGTAGATCTTGAGAAATGATCTCAACAAGTCACCTATGTCTAAAATTGTAGTTCTTTACAGATGACTTTGACACCTACAACTTCTAAAGCTTGCTTCTCCCAAATTAGAACCCGTTTATGCAAATGCTTTTAGCCATAGATGGATGACCTTCCAACTTAGATTTTGACTCCTCATTTGTGCAAAACTTTACATTGTGCACTGAGAATTGACCATTTCTTTGATCATCGGGATTGCACCTGTTTCAGAAGACACTCAACACTTTCTCACATATGAATGTCCCTACTCATAATTCTCATAGCCTGTTTACAATTAGGCTCTCAAACTTTAACCATAGACTCATCAGCTGTGGAATTAAACACCTACAAAAGGATTCTTGAAATGATCAATCACAGAAGGAGAACACACAAAAAAATTGCGCATTATGGTGCATCACCAACGAATTACTTCACTAGTATTAGAGCAGTTTGATGCAAAAGCTTTGTTCCTTTTGTGCGAGTGAAGCGAGCACCCATCTCCCTCCCCCCCCCCCCCCCAAGATTTGTCCAAGGCTTATGACTAAGGTGGCGACCAAGGCATATACCTTGGCATACCTTGTCATCTGAGTCACCGAAGTCAGTGTTGGCTGCATGCGAGGGAGGACCTCAACAATCAAGGAAGAAAGAGGTTCCTCGTACTTCCCAGGAGGTATTTTTTTCGACCATGCAATATCTCCTATTAATTTAATCTCAAACAGAAAAAAAAAATCAGAATACATACACATATATACACACACATACACATACACATACCCACATACACATATACATGCAAATATATACGCATACATATATGTATACATAAACATACATAAACATATCCACATATATATGTACACACACATGCATGCATATACACTCATTCATACAAAATACATGCATTTATCCCACAATAATGTGTAGTTGTGTATATGTGAATATATGTGTATGTGTAAATGTGTGTATGTGTAAATATATATATATGTGAATTTTTTGTGTATGTAGATAATCAGATTATTAATATCAAATACCATTATTTGTAGATTCTGATCAATCAGATGGAACTCCACCACCATCTCCTCATCGTGCAACAAATTTATACTGTAAGTATATCAAACATTTAATTTTAAATATATTTGATGGATACATAACTTATATTTCTTTTTGTTTCTTATTATGTGTAGATTCTTATCAATCAGAGGGTAATCCACCACCTCCTACCCATGCAACGACTTCACATGTGTCCTCCAATAGGAATTATGATGAATTTTACTATGAAGAGCATATTATATGTTGGTGTAACTCTTCTTATGGCACGTATCGAAGACCACGATTGGAATGTATTGAACATAAGGCAGAGTATGGTACTTTTGAGCGTGCACCATCACCTAGTCAACGTGATAATGCTTGGGTATGTATTTTCTATATATAGTAATATCATTATTTTATTTAAAAACCATATATAAAATCAAATTATTGTTGATATACAGGACTACTTGCTCGATGATGATAATGATGATAATTTTTCTCATAATGTTAATATACCTCCTACATGTCATGGACTTGATGTTCATCAATTACAAGCAGAGGTTTCTAGAAATCCTCTACCTCCTGGTTTAGAGAATGAAACGGCTCGAGATTATCCATTGCCAGCTCATGATCATTCTTTAGTACAAACATATGATAGAAGAAGATATGGAGGATGGAATAGAGGACCACTTCCTTTAGATGGAGAGGTTTTCAACTTTTGGGGTAATCGCTATATGATTGCTCCATCCACTATTACTAATGCTGGTCGTGGTCTCTTTATTGTAGAGGATTTGTATGTGCCTCCGAACTCTGAAGTCACTCTTATGTCACTTTGTGGTCCTATATATGGATGGGGAGTTTGGCATCGACTTTCATGTTATGTTCAAAGCATGAGTACTTATGGAATATGCTTGAATGCAGCATCCCTTACTAGTAGAAGAATTTTACATGCAAAAAATGAAAGATTATATATTGATGGAAGACCTTACACACATGGAAATATAGTAGGTTTAATAAATAATAGTCGAGGGTTAGATAATAGTCCAAGGACTAATTGCACATTTGAGGAGCGTGAAAATAGTCATGAATCACCATACATGAGTAGAGATGTATCAAGATACATACTTGTCAATGCTATTACTACATTACATGCTGGTGATGAACTATTAGTGAATTATGGATGGCGTAGACCTCCAAGAGCACCTTTTAGCTAGAGAGAATAAAAATTTTCTATCCATATTTAATAAGTTATATACTCAATTTTATATTTAAAGTTTACTTTTTATTCATTTATGGAATACTAATTAATTTATTTATATGTGTAGATTCCAACATATGATGATGATATTCCTCCACAGCATTCACAATTACCAGTAAGACCTCATTTATCAGAAGCTTCCATGAGGAGGCTACACAAAACTAATCCTGTGCAATATGCAAAGTTGAAAGTGTTGGTGCATGACAATCATCAATTGAAGGATTATGGAGAAATAAAGTCAAGGAGTCAAGAAGGAAACAAAGTCAGATGGTTGAAGGAAGGACATTTTCGGAAAACTCAAAGATATGTACACATATGTACATTAGCTGACTTATACTCTTGTTTAAGTCATACACTTGTATATATTCATCTATAAATATGTTTGAAAATGTCGGACAAGTAGAGCAGAAGAGATTTGAGAATAGGAAGAGAGAAATTAGTGTCATTAGACACATGAAGAGTGAGTGAATTGTCCATCCTCACTTAGATGTAAATTTTCTGAGAAATCGAAAAATTTTGCGCCCGATATTTTGCTGTCTGCTCTCTCTGTGTTTAATCTTTTGAGAAATCCTTTTGCACGTATCTAAGTCCATAGCTAATCTATCTATGGCTAGAATTTGAGAGGTTAATTGTAATCAGGCTATGAGAATTTTGATTAGGAACATTCATATGTAAGAATGTTCTAACAGTCGAGAAATCTGGCGCACATTTCATCTTCAATGAATGATCATTGCTCAGTCTACAGTGTAAAGTTTTACACAAATGAGGGCTTAAAATCTAAGTTGGAAGGTAAGCTATCTATGGCTAAAAGATCTTGATCAAACGGGATTTACTTTGGGAGAACCAGTGCTAAGAAGTTGCAGGTGTCAAAGTCGCCATTGCAGAGAAGCACTTTCAGACATAGGTAAAGTGTTTCACACATTTCTCAGTGTGTACTTAATCTTTTTGAGAGATTTAACTTGGCAAAGTTGCGCAACCTTAAGGCAAAGTGTTGTGCAAAGTTTTATCAAAAACTTTACAGGATTGATTAGTCAATGAGTGACTAATCTGCAGCAGACTTTTCTGAAGAAACTGAAATTTTCAGAATAATCAATTTTCTGATAATTTGGTGAAGATTCTCTAAATTAGGTGGAGTCTAAAGTTGATCTTGATATAGAGGTGATCTAAATTCAAGGTTAACTTGTTCTTTTGGAGATTAACACTCTCCATCAGTGGTATCAGAGCAGGTTGTGTCAAAATTGAAGTGAAGAAGACTCCGACTCTTGCAGAAATACAAAACTTTACATTTTGAAGGTGCAGAAGGGTAAAGGTTGAAGAAAGATCAAAGGAAGACATACAAAGAGCATCAAAAGGATCAGAAGGAGCAACATTCGAAGTAAAGGTACATTTATTATCTGTAAAGGTTAAAGATTTGAAGCTACAGGTGAAGTAAAGATGGGAGATAGTCTCCAAATTGAAAAGTTGGATAGAGAGAACTATCCTGCATGGTCTATGAGGATGGAAGCTCACCTTATGAGCAAAGATCTGATAGGATACATCACAGGAGATGAAGAAAAGCCAGAATTCAGAGATCCTAGTGTTCCAACTAGAGAGGAGCTTGCAGATTTGAAGAATTGGATGAAGAAGATGCTCAAGCAAGAAGCATCATCTACATGGCAGTCAATGACTATTTGCTTCCTCACATTAGAGGACTTGAGAGTGCTTGTGACATTTGGAATGCTTTGGAAGTAGCATTTCCAAAATACAACCAAATCAAGGAAGGCTTCACTATGGGGCAGAGTTACTACCTTCAAGAAGAAGGCCTCACAATCAATTTCTGATTATGTGACAAAGATGAAGGACATTGCAGATTCTTTAGGTGCAGTTGATGAAGATATTGAAGAAGACAAATTGGTAAGACAAATACTCACAGGGCTAAGAGGAGATGAGAAATGGAAGCCTTTCATTTTATCTACAGAACTTTCATTAGATCACTTACTCCTGATTTGAATCAATTGTTAGGTCATATGCTAACTTTTGAGAATGATATCAAAGGAGATGTTGATAAGAGTGCAGGTCATGCAATGTATTCTAAAGACAAGAAGAAAGTCAACAAAGGGAAGCAACAATCAGGTGAAGAAGAAGGTACATCAAACCAAGCAAACTTCATAAGAGGAAGAGGAAATGGCAGAAGTAGAGGAAGAGGCAGAAACAACAAAGAGAATGCAAGAGCTTGTTGGATATGTGGTAAGACCAATCATCTATCTCATGATTGTTGGCACAATAATCAAAACAATGGTAATTATCAGAACTTTAATCAAAGAGCAAGAGGTGGTAGATTTCAGAGAGGAAATTTCAGAGGTAGAGGTGGTAGAAATTCTTTTGGAAGAGGTGGTGGAAGAAACTTCCAAAGTCAATCCTATAATAACACCTACTACAACTATGCATCAGATCAAAAGGAGGATTCGACTCTCATTATGAATACATGTGAAACCTCACATGAGGACATGAGAGTGTTCTATATTGATTCAGGATGTAGTAATCATTTAAGTGGAAACATTGCTTTGATGACTGACCTAGATCATAATGCAATTAATCATACAGTTCAGACAGGTGATAATACAAAGCCATAAGGTAAAGTCAATTGGTTCAGTCAAGGCTAAGGATGGGAGCACTCTTCTGAGTAAGGTACTTTATGTTCCCACAATTCCAAAGAATTTGATCAGTGTAGGTCAAATTGTGGAAAAGGTTATGAGGTAAGGTTTACAAATGATGGGAGTTTATGTAGAGACCCTAGTCAAGGTATAAACAAGTTATTGCAGGAAAGAAAGAAGGAAGGCTGTTCACATTGAAGGTACAAGGAAATGTTGGACATGCTATGTTCACATATGGAGAGCAGAAGGTGTCAGAATTGGATCTTTGGCACAAAAGACTTGGACACTTAATGAAAGAGGTATCAAAGAAATGATTAACAATGATTCAGTGCTTGGAATGCCTAACATTGCAGGTCAACACATGACATACAGATGTGAGGCATGTCAATTAGGTAAGGCTCATAAGCAATCCTATTCCAAGCATGGATTTATGTATTCAGAAAGACTTGAATTGGTGCATACAGATGTGTGGGGTCCTTCAAAAGGACTTTAGTATAAATGGTTCAAGATATTATGTCATATATGTTGATGATGCTACCAGGTGGATCACAATTTATGTGATTAAGGAAAAGTCAGAAGTGTTTAATACATTTAACACTATCATGCATATGCAGAAAGGATTACAGGTCAAAAATTGAAGAGACTAAGGTCAGATGGAGGGGGAGAGTATTTTCAAATGAGTTCAATGATTATTTGTGGAATGCAGGTATAAAGAGAGAAGTTACTTGCAGGTACTCTCCTCAACAAAATGGGGTAGCAGAAAGAAGAAATAGGACTCTTGTTGAGTTTGCAAGGTCCATGATGAAAGAGAAGAATTGCCCAAATTATTTGTGGGCTGAGGCTGTTAATACAGCTACATATTTGGTTATAGATTGCCTTGTAAAGCTTTGCAGGGTATGACACCATATGAAGCTTGGTGGGGTAAGAAACCTACCTTGGATCATTGCAGAATATTTGGATGCTTGGCATATGCATATGTGCCATCTCAATTGAGGCATAAGTTGGAGCCTAAGGCAGAGAAGTATGTATTCATTGTTATGATGATAAGCAAATGGGATACAGGTTGTGGAGTCCATCCACAAAGCAATTTATTGTATCCAAGGATGTTACATTTGGATGAGCAAGGTACTTGTATGCAGGTAAATATAATGTACATGCAGATGATGAAGAAGTAGTGGAACAAAGAAAAGGTAAAGCAAAGGTTCAATTATTGATGAAAGTGAGAGTAATGAAGTGCAGATTGAAGTTGAAGAGAGGCCAAGGTTTGATCCAGAATGTGATGAACCAGAGACCTCAAGAAGTGCAGAAGTTAGGAGATCATCTAGGCACAAATGGCAACCTACAAGGTATAGCTATGACACTTCATTCTTGACTACTAAAGATTATGCTTATTTGGTAAAAGCAGATGAAGACCCTTCTACATATGAAGAAGCCAAAGGGAAGAAGAATTGGGAAGATGCTATGCAAGAGGAGTATGATGCATTGATAGAGAATCAAACATGGGATTTGGTTCCTAAACCTAATAGTCAGAAGATCATTGATGTAAGTGGGTTTTACAAGACTAAAAGATTTGCAGATGGAAGTGTGTCTAGATACAAAGCTAGACTTGTTGTGAAAGGGTATGCACAGCATATGGAGTGACTATGATGAGACTTATAGTCCTGTGGCAAAGATGACAACCATCAGGGACACTCATTGCAATTGCTGCTTGTAAAGGTGGAAGTTGTCTCAATTAGATGTAAAATGCTTTCTTGAATGGTTACATTTCAGATGAAGTCTACATGGAGCAACCAGATGGATTCAAAGATCAAGTGAGTCCAAATTATGTGTGTAAGCTCAAGAGAGCTTTGTATGGGTTGAAGCAAGCCCCAAGGGCTTGGAATTATAGCTTGTAAAATTCTTGAATGATCTTGGATTTCAAGCATCAAAGGCAGATAGTAGCTTGCTAGTCAAAGCAAGTGAAGATGGGTTTATTTATGTGTGTATTTATGTTGATGACATAATACTTACAGGAACAGATGATAAGGGGATACAAATGATCAAAAAGCAGATGGAGAAAGAGTTCAAAATCAGTGATTTGGGGAACCTATCATTCTTCTTGGGAATGGAGATCTATACTCAACATGGAGTATATGTGACCCAAGAAAGGTATCTTAAAAATTTGCTAACCAAATTTAAAATGGAAGATTGCAGGGTTGCACCTACACCTTTGGAAGTGAACCATAAATTGTCTAGGTTTGGAGGAGAGAGAGTTCAGAGATATGAAACTCTATCAAAGTTTGGTTGGTAGCTTGATTTATGCTACATTGACAAGGCCTGACTTGTCATATGCAGTTGGTGTGCTTTCACAATTCATGCATTGTCCTAGAAAGGAACATTGGATTGCAGGACAAAGAGTACTTAGGTACATCAAGGGTACACTCAAAGAAGGATTGTAATATGGGTTTACTTCAGATACAAGAATCAAGATATATAGTGATGCAGATTGGGCAGGTAATATGGATGATAGAAGATCAACACATGGATACTTGTGCTATGTAGGAGACAAATTGATTTCATGGTGTTCCAAGAAGCAACATACAGTTGCTTTCATCTACAGAGGCAGAATATAAAGGTATGGTGGAAGCTGCAAAAGAGGTAATATGGCTAAAGACACTTTTGAAAGTTTTTGATGTGATTCAGATACTCCTATTATTTGTGGAGACAATATGAGTCATTATACTTGGCAGCTAATCCTGTATTTCATGCTAGAACTAAGCATATTGAAATACAGTATCATTTTTGAGAGAGAAGGTCATTGAGAAAGAGATTGAAGTCATACACACTCCCACAAAAGATCAAGTTGCAGATATGATGACTAAAAGTCTAGATGGACCAAAACTACAAAGATTCAAGGATATGGCTGGAGTAAAGAAGATAGAAAAGAACCTCAATTAATGATTGAGGGGGAGCTGTTGGTGCATGACAATCATCAATTGAAGGATTATGGAGAAATAAAGTCAAGGAGTCAAGAAGGAAACAAAGTCAGATGGTTGAAGGAAGGACATTTTCAGAAACTCAAAGATATGTACACATAGTACATTAGCTGACTTATACTCTTGTTTAAGTCATACACTTGTATATATTCATCTATAAATATGTTTGAAAATGTCGGACAAGTAGAGCAGAAGAGATTTGAGAATAGGAAGAGAGAAATTAGTGTCATTAGACACATGAAGAGTGAGTGAATTGTCCATCCTCACTTAGATGTAAATTTTCTGAGAAATCGAAAATTTGCGCCCGATATTTTGCTGTCTGCTCTCTCTGTGTTTAATCTTTTGAGAAATCCTTTGCACGTATCTAAGTCCATAGCTAATCTATCTATGGCTAGAATTTGAGAGGTTAATTAATCAGGCTGTGAGAATTTTGATTAGGAACATTCATATGTAAGAATGTTCTAACAGTCGAGAAATCTGGCGCACATTTCATCTTCAATGAAATGATCATTGCTCAGTCTACAGTGTAAAGTTTTACACAAATGAGGGCTTAAAATCTAAGTTGGAAGGTAAGCTATCTATGGCTAAAAGATCTTGATCAAACGGGATTTACTTTGGGAGAACCAGTGCTAAGAAGTTGCAGGTGTCAAAGTCGCCATTGCAGAGAAGCACTTTCAGACATAGGTAAAGTGTTTCACACATTTCTCAGTGTGTACTTAATCTTTTTGAGAGATTTAACTTGGCAAAGTTGCGCAACCTTAAGGCGAAGTGTTGTGCAAAGTTTTATCAAAAACTTTACAGGATTGATTAGTCAATGAGTGACTAATCTGCAGCAGACTTTTCTGAAGAAACTGAAATTTTCAGAATAATCAATTTTCTGATAATTTGGTGAAGATTCTCTAAATTAGGTGGAGTCTAAAGTTGATCTTGATATAGAGGTGATCTAAATTCAAGGTTAACTTGTTCTTTTGGAGATTAACACTCTCCATCAGAAAGATCTATATTCAAAAGACGATAAAGTACAAGATTTGTGTGACAATGATGAAGATGATGGCATGGCAGATTTCATTGAGGATTGGTATCAAAATAACAGTGAGAGCATTGATATTTCTAAACATGAGAAATATCTTCGAGAGGAATGTCTAAAGCATGTATATGAAGGAAGTCGTTTGACATGACTAAGTGCGAGCTTACTTATTCTCAACCTTCAAAATCATTTTGGATGGAGTAATGTATCTGTTTCGACACTATTATGGTATAATTTTCAATTTTCTATCTATATATATATATATATATATATATATATATATATATATATATATATATATATATATATATATATATATATATATATATATATATATATATATATGCATAAATATATATATATATATATAAATACATGCATCTTTTTATTCTTACTTTAGATAAGGTAAGAACAAGAATTTGAAATGAATGGACACTTTTTGTCCACGCATCTTTTAAAACTATTAATGCATCTTTCAAAATATTCGCGAAAAATTTGATTGTTTGGATGGTAGGATACGATTGTTTGTTTTGGAGGATATGAAGTATGTACCTTCATTGAATGATTTGTTGATTCACACATATGTCAGTTTGAAAGTGTGAGAAGCAGATTTATAATTGCTATTCAAAGAATCTGGCACTGTTTATAGGCCATACAATGGTGACCTGGATGCATCGCATGCACATAGGTTACTCAAGATAGAGCAATCTGATTATAATGGACTAGTGCTAGCAGGATTCCTAGGGTATGCAGTAAACCTCTTGCATGTCAATGATGAGCATCTGAACTTTAGGATACAAAGTGAAAATCATAGTGGCTTGAGAGGATCACTTTTATACAGCTTGTTCAAAATAATTCAGTGTCATAAACCTGAAGTTCTTTGAACAAGCTGTATAAAAGTGATCCTCTCAAGCCACCATGATCTCCACTTTGTATCCTAAAGTTCAGATGCTCATCATTCACATGCAAGAGGTTTACTGCATACCCCAGGAATCCTGCTGGTACTAGTCCCTTATAATCAGGTTGCTCTATCTTGAGTAACCTCTGTGCATGCAATTCATCCAGGTCACCATCATATGGCCTATAAATGGTGCCAAATTCTTTGAATAGCAATTATAAACCCGCTTCTCACACTTTCAAACTGAACATATGATAGAATCGACAAATCATTCAATGAAGGTACATACTTCATATCCTCCAAAATAAACAATCGTATCCTGCTATACAAAACAATCAAATTTTGCGCGAATATTTTGAAAGATGCACATAAGCATACACATATATAAAATTATATGCATATATATATGTATATTTATTTATTTACTTTTTTTAATATATCTTTTTTTCATAAACTTACAGGTTATTATCTGAAAAGTTTTTACCAAGTCAGAATATTCTTCCTACCTCACATGATGAAATGAAGAAGATAATCAACAATCTTGAAGATTATCAATGTATACATGCATGTCCTAACGATTGTATTTTATATAGAGGTGAATATGCACACTCTTTGACATGTCCCAATCGTCAATCTCCTCGATATAAGGGTGAAGAAGGTAAAATCCCAAAAAAGGTATTGAGACATTTTCCATTGGCTCCACGGATTAGACATATGTTTCAAAGCCCCGAATTATCAAAGCTTTTGACTTGGGGACATGATCACAAAAGTACTGATGGAATAATTCGAAGTCCTCATGATAGTGTTGCTTTTTAGCATATTGATTCTACATGGCCTGAATTTGCACAAAATCCATAGAATCTAAAGTTAGGAGTTGCATTAGATGGGGTTAATCCATTCTCCATAAAATCCAGTAAATGGTCAACATGGCCAGTGGTAGTCATAAACTACAATCTTCCGCCATATCTTAGCATTAAAAAGGAGCATTTAATGCTTTCACGTTTAATCCCAGGCAAAAGACAAGTTAAAGATATGAATATATATCTTGCTCCTCTCATTGACGATCTTCAAGAGTTATGGAGAGGTATTAATGTCATTGATGTATTGAAAAGCATCAATGAAAGACATATTACGGTTCATGGTATTGTGGCTTGGACTATTTACGATTTTCTAGGATATGGTGTTTGTTTAGGTATTAATGTAATTTTTTATTCAATATGCATGTAAATAAGTATGATTTAATCTAATTATATTTTTATCATTTTCCATGATGCAGGAATATCTACTAAGGGTTATAAAGCTTGTCCATATTGTGGTGATTGGTTGAGATCAATCTATAGTAAGAATCTCAACAAAAATATTTATCTTTGACATCGACGATTCTTGCCTGATGATCATCCATTAAGATCTAAAAGAGAAGCGATACATTTTAATGGAAAGCTTGAAACATGTCAGTGTCCAAAACCTATGATGCCTATGGATTGGTATAAAAAATGGATCGATGGACCTCTGATAGATCCAGAAGCAGAAATCTTTAGTGATGATTCAGATAATGAGTATGTGAACAGAGGTAAAGGAAAATTGGCACTCGTAGAGAACATATCAATATGGTATTTTCTTTCGAGTATTGGAAAGAGTTAAAATTATGACATCTTCTTGATCCTATGCATATATTCAAAAATATTGGTTATTCACTATGGCAACATCTTCTTGGACTAAAAGATACCACAGCATCAAGAATGATTTGAAAGATAAAAAATCCAAACCAAAGTTATGGCCAGTTTTTGATAGACATCAACAAGAAACGACTTATACACCTGCTCCTTGGGTACTTACAACAAAAGAGATACAGACTATCAACAATAGAATTCAATTCATTAAGACTTCTACAGGATATGGAGCATCTTTTCAAAACATGTTTACTATGGATGATAAGAGCTTATCTCGGTTAAAGACCCATGACTGGCATAACTTTTTGAAACATATTTTACCTTTGGTTATCGATGGATGTACAACGAAAGGAGTATGAGATGTGATCTATCATGTTGGATCACTTATAAGGTAATTATGATACTTTTATATTTAATATATATGAATATTGGATATCTTTTATTTTTTAATTAACTTTTTTATAATTGTTTTTATGATATGTATAGGTGGATTACATCCAAAGAGATTGACAAAAACTCAATCCCACAAAAAAAACGTGAATGCAAAGAGCTACTATGTTTGATGGAGAAAGAACTTCCTACTTCATTTTTTGATATTGAGGTTCATTTATTAGTCCATCTTGTAGATGAAATAGAGATTGCAGGTGTTGTCAACACTCGATGGATGTTTTGGGTCGAGCAATTTATGGGAGTATTAAAAGGTTATGTGCGACAAAGAGCGAAACCAGAAGGATCCATGGCAAAGGGTTGGATGCTTGAAGAGTGCATGTATTACGTTAGTGAGTACCTTGAAAGAGTTCATGAAGAAGTTCCACGTGCATGAACCAATGAGTCTTCTTCAAAAATAATAGATGAGGTATTATCAGGTAAGGGGGTTCCATTCTTTTTTACATTTCAAGAAAAAAATGATGTTTCTACTTTTGTAGCATATAATAGCAAATGCATGCAAGTATTCCTTAGCGAGTATGAGGAACTTCAAAATCTCCGAAGTAAATGGCGAAAAAACAAAAGATTTAGACATAATCTCAATAATAATGAGTTATAGACATATCTTCTTTCACGGATTGTCTATATAGTCGTTTCCAACACGCCAATGCAAATAATGAAGATATCTAGGTTGTGAACGAAAGGTAATTTTATTAAAATAATATTTTATTTTTTTCATATATGTATGTTAGTTTCTATTTACTAATTGAATTTATTTTGCAGGCTCGAATGTTCACTAATATGTGGGCTTTTGGATAGCATATTAGAATCAAAGCCATTGATTCTTTACGTAAAACAGAGGATTCTAGTATTGTTGCTTCTTTCGAGCAACTATCACGTGCTAGCTCCAAAGACACGAACCTTATAGATAGCAAACTTGGTTACATAGGAACTATTATTGGTATCTACGAAATTTCATTTCGTACATTCAAACAGGTAGAAAAAAGTTTATATTTTTTTTATAGAGTTAGTTATTTTTTTAAGCACCTAATAATGGGTTTTTGTTGTTATATATTTTGATAGGTCATTTTGAAGGTTGATTGGTTTCGAGCGGAGTATAAAGGTAGTAATTCCACATTAAGAAAGGAATTATCTAGGTTTTGGGCAATTGATTCTTCCAAGGTAATGCGATCTACTAAAGAACCATATATTCTTCCTAGGCATATTGAACAAACATTTTTTTATATAAACCCAGATGCTCATCCTTGGTGGCAAGTCATTCATGTGCAACCTAGAGGTAGGTCATTGTTTGAACAGTTTATTGTTAGAGAGATCGAAGAAAGTCCTCTTGATGATTCAGCATCAGATAGTGATACATCAACATCTGAAATAGAAATTAGAATCATTATACGTGATAATGATACTAATCTTTTTTATGAAGAGGATAATTCTCTACATGTTGATTCTACTGATGAGGAAGAGGAATTACTAGAAATAGATACTAATCCATCAATAGATGATGTGATTCATGAGAACATAGATTTAACAATAGAAGAAAAAAAAGAAATCAATAAGGATAATGAAGATGAGGCTATATTGTTGTCTTACCAAAATGATGGCAATAATGAAAACATATGAGAAGATTAGATAGTAAATTCTACTCTAGTTATCGATCAATAACTTGAAGCTTCTGAATGGATATCAGATAATAGATTTTTTATTAACTTGAATAATGATGAATCCTACTAGAGAGACGAAATCATGTTCTAAGTTAGAACATGAAGCTCGGGGGTATGCCTAATTATTTTATATATAGCTTTATCTTCGAGGAGCAAATTTTTATCATGTATGTATGCATATGTGTGTGTATTCATGTGTATTATATGTATACATATGTTAGTATGCATATATGTGTATTTCATGTATATGTATGTGTTTGCATGTGTGTGATATATGTATACATGTGTTAAATATGCATACGTGTATATATGCATATGCATTTATGTAAAATATTCATGTATTCATGTAATATATGCAAGTGTTTATAATTGTGTACATGTATATATGTATATGTGTCCATGTGTAAATATGTACATGTAAATATGTATGCATGTATATATATGTTTATGTGTGCATGTAGGCATGTATATGTGATGTGTATATGTATATATGTATATATGTGTATGTGTAAATGTGTACATGTAAATATGTTAGTATGTATATATATATTTATGTGTGCATTTAGGCATGTATGTGTGATGCATAATATATCTACTCCATTTTATATTTATGTATCCTATCTACATGATGTGTATATATCTTTATATATATTATGATCCTCGTTGATTCGAGTAGCTATATATAGAGGCATAAGGTTGGGAGGAGAGACATCTCTCTAGGAGGACGTCGGATAAATAGATGCAATTTTTGAAATAGGATTTATTTATTTATTTATTTATTTATGGGTATGCATGTGTTGTGTATGTATGTGTATCTATATGTGCATATGCATGTGTTGTGTGGGTATATATGCATGTGTATATGTATATATGCATCTGGCAGCCTCTAAGTGAGGTATCCTTGGCTTGTGCATAAATTGACTTAGCACACTAACTCCATATGCAATATCAATTCTTGTAAGAGTAGCATAGTTCAAGCTACCTACCATACTTTGATAGCCTGTAATGTCTTGGACTTCATCACCTTCATGGGCATTTAGCTTTAGGTTCACCTCCATTGGAGTACTAGCTGCTTTAGCATCCTGCAAGTGAAATTTCTTCAACATGTCCTGCACATACTTATTCCTAGTAATGTATATTCCTGAATTAGTGTAAACTAATTCAAGTCCCAAAAAATACTTCAATAGCCCAAGATCATTGATCTTGAACTCCTTCATCATTTGGCTTTTGATGCTTCTGATTCCATTGACATCATTACCTGTAATGATGATGTCATCAACATAGACACAGAGATAGATTATCTCTGAATTACTTCTCTTAATGAACAGAGAAGTGTCAGCCTTACTCATGACAAAACCTTGGTCTTGGAGGTATGTAGTTAGCCTGTAATTCCATGCCCTAGGTGCCTGCTTCAATCCATATAAAGCCTTCTTTAATTTGCAAACATAAGTTACCTTCTTAGGGTCTTCATAGCCAGGAGGTTGTGACATATAAACCTCTTCTGAAATCCATCCATTCAAGAAAGCATTCTTGACATCCAATTGGTACATGTTCCAATTCTTTGATGTAGCCACACTCACCAACACTCTGATTGTTGGCATCTTGGCCACAGGAGAAAATGTTTCTTCATAGTCAATGCCTTGGGTTTGTGCAAAACCCTTAGCTACCAATCTGTCCTTGTACCTGTTAATTGTGCCATCAGAATTTCTTTTCAATTTATAGATCCATCTGGATCCTATTACCTTCATGGAGTCCTTCTTGGGTACTAACTCCCATATATCACTCTCCTTGAGTGCTTCAATCTCCTCATCCATAGCTTCCTTCCATTCTGATTTTGTGATTGCTTCTTCATATGATCCTGGTTCTTCATTTAGCAAATCCTTTGCAAGATAAATTGAATGTTTAGTAACAAGAGATGTATCATACCCATATCTGATAGGTTTTTTGCTCTCTCTTTGAGACCTTCTGATTGATTGAGTTGAAGATTCTGGTATGTCCTCAAGCTTCTTCATCTTCATTTTGCCTTTGGACTTCCATGCCTTGAACTCTTCAAGGTTGATTGTATCTTCATCATTTGAACTTGACTCTCCATCCTGAGTAGGTTCCTCCTTTGTAAGTTTTGGAAATTTTGCTTCCAAATCATAGGGTAGTTTGACCTTCATGCATTCATTCTCATACCAAGAATCATTCTCATCAAAGATCACATCTCTGCTTACCATAAATCCCTTATTGGTAGGGTTATAAAACCTGTAACCTTTTTTATTTAAATCATATCCAATGAAAATACATTTTTCAGCCTTTGGATCTAGCTTTCCTCTTACCTGTGAAGGAATGTGTACATATGCTACACATCCAAAAATTTTGCAATGATCCAATGATGGTCTCTTACCATGCCATGCTTCATATGGTGTCATACCATCAAGTGACTTTGATGGTAACCTATTTATGAGATAGGTGGCAGTAGAAACACTCTCTGCCCATAGATAGTTAGGTAATTTTTTCTCATTAAGCATAGATCTAGTTGTCTCAACAATTAACCTATTTCTTCTTTCAGCTACCCCATTCTGTTCAGGAGAGTACCTTGTGGTTATTTCCCTTTTGATGCCTCTCTCCTGCAAGAAGTCCTCAAATTCATTTGAGAAGTACTCAGCTCCTCCATCTGACCTTAGCCTCTTCAAATTCCTTGCTGTCTGATTTTCAACTAGTGCAAGATATTTCTTAAAACAATTAAATACCTCATGCTTGTGCTTCATAAATTATAATACAGTCCATCTGTTATATTCATCAATAAAAGACACATAGTACCTTGAACCTGAGACTGAGGGGTCTTTGCTAGGTCCCCATACATCTGTGTGTACAAGCTCTAGATAGTCTTCATGCATATATCCTTTCTTGGAGAAGGGTAACCTGTGAGACATACCAAATTGACAAGCACCACACTTGTAAATCATATGTTTCTTGGATACATTAGGTATCCCAAGCACACATTGGTCCCTGCACATTTGCTTCAAGGTCCTTTCTCCTATGTGCCCTAATCTCTTGTGCCAAATCTCAAGCTCTGAAAGTGTTTGATCCTTATAACTGTATAATGCAATATTTTTTGTATCTTCCAACTCAAAAGTGAAAAGTCTACCTGATTTTTCTCCTTTAGCTTTTTTGAATCCATGTCTTGGATCCTCCACAAATGCTCCATATTGATTGAACCTGACCTGCAACCCTTTCTCTACAATCTGACCAACACTCATTAAGTTCTTTGTAATTGTAGGTACATAAAGTACTCTGCTCAACAAATTCTGATTACCATCACAAGTTTTCACATTTCCAACTTTAACTACAGAATGCTTTGTATCATCACCTGTTTGGACTTGGTGTTTACCTTTTGGTTCCTCAAGATCAGAGAGTAGTGCAACATTACCAGCCACATGATTTGAACACCCTGAATCAATATAAATTAAGTGATCATCATTTGTACCTGACTTTGAAGTCATGTTCATGATCAAGAGAGAATCATCCTGCTCCTCTGTGTAGTTGTTGTAGTCCTTTCTGTTTCTGAATCCTCCTTGATAGTTGCCATTGTAATTGTTATTGTAGTTGTTGTATAATTGTTGTTGTGGCCTTGGTGATGGTTGAACCTTTCTCTAGACTAAGAGTATCCACCTCTTTGATAGCCTCTTCCTCTCTGATTTTTGTAATTCCTGTAACACTCATCTGTGGTGTGGTTTGACAAACCACAAATGTTACATGGTGATGAATTATAGGGTCTCCCCCTACCTTGCTTACCTCCTCTGCCCCTACCTCTTGAAGATCTACCTCTCCCTGCATAGTTGGCTTGGGAGGTAGAGCATTCATCTTCCACCTTCTTACTCTTGCCTTTATCCTTAGATTTCTTATCAGTGTATAGGGCAGAAGAGTTGTTACCTTTGGTAGTATCTCCACTCTTGGTAAGCTTTGCTTCATGTGTGAATAGTTGACCCATGAGAGTTGTAAGATCTGGAGTGTGCATGTCCATGTAGAGATCCATTGCAGTGGTGAAGCTTTCCCACTTGTCATCAGCCTTGATTCCATTGATTACCTGCCTTACAATTTGTTCTTCTTCAATTTCTTCTCCTATGCTTGCTAACTGATCTGCAACATCTTTGATCTTGGTCACAAATTCTGAAACAGCTTGCTTAGATTGCTTCATTAGTGTTGTGAATTCAATCCACAACTGATTTTTCCTAGCCCTTGTATTAGAGGAAAAATATGATGACAAGGTTTCCCAAGTCTCTTGGGAAGTCTTACAATTTCTGATATGAGGTAAAAGAAAGTCAGATATAGAGTTGAGTAAATAAGACCTTGCCAATGCATCCCTTGCACACCATGTGTTGAGTTTTTCTTGCTCCTCCTTGGTTGGCAAACCTCTTGCTTTGAATGAGGGCAATTCCTCATCTCTTGAGATGTATCCATAGAGACTCCTTCCTTGTAAGTAGGTCTTCATCCTTAGAGACCAAGCTTGATAGTTGTTCGTGTCCAATTTATCAATGAATGAAGGAAAACCATCTCCCATTTTACCTTATTTGCTCTGATACCACTGTTGGGAAAGATGGATGGATGATCCAAGAGATTGAGTAGGTACTGCTAAAACCTGCTTTGTACCAGCCCTCTTTAGCTTCAGACTTGATTAGTAGACTCCCTTAGCTTTCCAATGACACCAAGAAATGGCCTATGTCCTTTGGAAATGAAGTGTGTAATGATTTAATCAAAAGAGATAACTTTGGAAGTCACAAAGTCAAGAAAACCTTCTATTTTGGTCTTGACACCTGCTCAATGTTTTGCTCAGTGTGACCAGCACCGTAACAATTGATAAAATTCCTTCTAGGGGTATTCAGTTAGCTTAGTAAGCTAACATTTGCAAGTGGAATGATGTAAAATAATGAACTATGCTAAGAGAAATTAATTTAGCAAGATTTGGTATACCCCCGACTTTTTAGGATTGTAGCAGAGATAGACTAGTGAGCACCTCGACGACGATTTCTTTGAATTGTCTGAATGAAATCACTTCAAACTTTGTCAGCATGTAGATGCCTTTGAGCTGAATCCAACAAGCTTTGAAGCACTGAATTTGATGGAGTATTGGCTGAGATATGCCCTTGACAAGTTGACAGACTTTGGAGTAGACAATCAGTGAGCACACAGATAAATGATGTAAATGTATCTATCATTAACACTTGTGTACAATCCCATTGGCATGGATAGCATTGCCAAATGGTGTAGAGAGGTGTAGGCTATGGTATACTCCTTACACACACTCAAAATCAATAGAGTAAGCCTCGGGAAAATGAAGAGATGTACCCGCGACTTTTCCAAGTACATTTTATAGGATATGTGCAAAAATTTGAATTCAAATTCAAATTTTGGCTTCCTATGATCAAGGTCCTAAAAGCTTGGAGATATTCTCTCAATCAAATAAGCTACTTTTTCCACGACTCACTTTGGTAGGTGATTACAAAAGATTCCAAGTCATTTTGACTTTTACAAATGAGGTAAAGTGGTAAGTAATCACTAGCATATGTTCCTATGGTTCTTTATGTATGTAGAGTCTTCATGATAACTTCCAAGCCAAATGTGTAGGCTTGTGATTTACACCATGTATGTGTATGTGTGAGTATGTCTCTCTATGTCTGCGTATGCATATATGTGTGTATGGGTGTGTGTACATGTCTTTGTATGTGTGTATGCATCATTATGTGTGTATGTGTCTATGTGTGTTTGTGTGTGTGTATATATGTGTGTGTGTCTATGTGTATGTATGTGTGTCTATGAGTGTGTATGTGTTTATGTGTATGTATGTATCTATGTGTGTGTATGTGTCTATGTGTCTATGTGTGTGTATGTGTATGCATGTATGTATGCATATGTCTGTGTATGCATGTGCATGTGTGTGTATGCATCATTATGTGTGTATGTGTGTATGTGTCTATGTGTCTATGTGTGTGTATATGTGTGTGTATATGTGTGTGTGTGTCTGTGTATGTGTGTGTGTGTGTCTATGAGTGTGCAGTGTGAATGAGCATATGGAGCATAGTGTAATCGATGGAATAATGGATATGTGTACATGAATATAACGATGCACGTTTTTGTGAACTTGGATGGTGTGATGAAAGATGAGTGTATGAATGAGAATGTGTGTGATGATTTTGCATGAGACATGTGGCTTGATGTGATCTCATTTAATGAATGATCGATGTGTGAGTGCTTTCACATATTTCTATGAAAAAAATGTAATCTTTTGAATGACTCATCGTTAAAAAATGACTTTTGTGAAGGACCGAATAGAACACACGAATGATGATTATTTTGCTAATATGCTTTGTTTATAAAATTTGAATTTTTTTGGATTCAATAATGTGATGTGTTATGATTGATATAGTAGCTAGAAATGCCAAATGTGGTGCATGTGAAAAAGCACCAAAAGTATTTGGCAAAATGCAAAAGCAAAACATAGTTTTATGGATAGTTTTGATCTCCGGCTATGCCAAACACCTCTATGAGAGAGATTCAATGCTTGTGCTGATCATAGGTGCACATGATAGGAGATGATTTAAGGTTCTTTTGGAAGTTATAGGCTATCATTTGTGTACGTGATAAGAGGTGGCTAGGGACTCCAAGAGTATGAGAGGTGCATTTTAGTACTTTTATCGAGTTTTTGCCCTCCCTACCACATCATAGATGTGTGTCATCTTCATGGCGCATAGGATATTAAAGACATTCATAGTATCAAATGTATATGTGTTTGCTTGATTGGATGTACACGAATACATTGGACCCGCACTCATGGTCACATCATTAAGGTAATCGAAGCCATATAGAATTTGGTTTTTTGTTACTCTATTGAAAGAGTACATATGTCGAAAGGTACTAGAAGGTTCTTGTGAACGGGAGAGGTGGATTGGGGAGAACTCTCTAATAGCATGTGTGGGCATGAAAGGGAAAATAGAGAGAGAGTCGGGGAGACCATCATCAACTATTGAATAACCTTTGGAGGAGGTGCAAAGGGTAGAAAAAAGAAGAAGTTACGGAGGGCTTTCTACCAGCAAGTGAAGGGGACAAAGAAAGCCCTTGAGGTGCAAGATTTTTTCATGTGTGTAAATGGCATAGAGGTTTCGACAATGGTTTTTCTTCTCGCAATTGAAGGGCTCCTTGTTCATACAGATTAAATACAGAGTTGATTAAATTTCTATGCCAGGAGAAGGCTAGAGGAAAATTGGAGTTATGCAAATCTTTTCATTATTCTCAAGTTTATCAAACAAAATCCTCGTATATATAGCATGATAAGAGATCTTTGATGTGCAAAGGGAGAGGATGATACATCTTTATATGTCTTTCATACAGATATAGTTTTGATCTTCATGGAGTGTAAATATTTCGTGCTCAGAAAGGAAGGAAGAAGTTTTGAAAAGCTTTAGGAGAGCAATCATGTCAATCTAGAAGCAAATGTTGTCTTCGCAAACGATGGAGCTAGTGCTAAATGGGTATTTTTCTTGTATGTGTTTAGAAGGGACTGCAACATGGAACCTTATCGTGGTAAAATTCCATTTTTGAATGGTGACTTAGATGAAGAAGTGTATGTTTTTAAGCCTCATGGTTTTATGCAAAAACGGCATAGAAACAAAGTATGCAGGTTGAAAAAGGCATCATATGGTTTGTGTTGATTTCGTGACAAAAGCTTGTTCACTAACAAGACTGCGGAAAATTGCCACGACTCAACTAGAACTAAGCTAGAGTGATATTAGAACACCTCTATAATCATCAGTAGCTTAGCAACCTTCTGAAACTGAAACCTTTATAACTGTATTTAGTGAAAACTGAAAATTCACTTTACAGAAAGCTTCACGTCTCCTTCAAGCTTCAATTCTAAACTTATTTACTTCAGACTTTACACTACTGTGTTTGCTTACAGTTAGATAATTTTTCCGTTACTCAATTGAGGAATTTTTGACAAATGATGTATTCCCATCTTATTGATAATGCCTAACTGTGTCAAAACTATGTTTTGAACTCACCAAAATTTCATCGGAACTTCACCGGACTGTTACCGAAATATCACCGTAATCTTACCGGAATCTTACCGGAATCTTACCAGAATCAACTGCAATTCTGTTTGTGATTACTTCAAATGATTGTTGATGAAGTAAGGAAGTAATAACTGAGCTTCCTTCAGTAATTGAACTCTTTCTCAAGTTTAAGAAAAAACTTCACCAATTCAAGATGACTTTTTATGGTCAGACTTTGTACTGTGTACATGTCCCGTTTCACAAAACTCTTTTGATCAACTTATAGTTGAGACTCCTAGCTTCAAGATGAGCTATCACTCATGAAAAACTTTACACTATGTTACGAGATCTAACTTTGAGAAGTACCGGAAAATATTTATTGAGAAAACTGTAACTATTAACTAACTTTCACAGTAACATGGAATTACTCAGATTTCTTCACATACAAAGAATACACTCAATCTTCCACATGAACATGTGTTTTCTATTAGAGAAGATGTGTACAAAATAGCTTGGCCTCACTTTGCTCATAGCTATGGAAAACTCTCCTACTCTGAGTAGTTATTCCTTACCATCTCTCTCAGATGAATACCTGACAGTTCAGGTTTTACTATTCATCTCTACATACGCGATCTCTGGCGTCTTCTTCTTCTTCTATATGCTCTCTTCTCTCCTCTTCTCTTCTATTCTCTGTATTCCGGTTCTGTGCTCTCTCTTATATACATTTTGATCCGAGATTCAAACTCGTAATTCTGGAAGTTTCTACACCTTATATTACAGGCATGAATTTGTCCTTTCACTAAGGCTTGATTTTCTGAATGTTTTGTTTCTGCTTCTCTTTGTCTTTCTTCGTCTTTATATCTGTATGTATGTCAAATTTGTGAGTGATTCTTCAACAGCTCCCCCTCAATTACTAATTTGCATTTTCTGATCTTTCATATATTCTTCTTTTCTTTTATACCTGCCATTTCTTTGAATCTGCTTGTCTTCACTCCATCTAAGCTCTTTGTCATAATATCTGCAATCTGATCTTTTGTAGGAGTGAATACTAATTACCTTTTCCCTCAGGAAATGATATTGAATCTCTATGTGTTTTGTTCTTGCATGAAATACTGGATTTGCTGCAAGATACAACGAGCTCATATTATCTCCATGTATGATAGGTATACCTTGATCAATACCCATGCTTTTGAACAAGGTCTGCATCCATATCACTTCTTTCGCTGCTTCCACAAGTCCTTTATATTCTGCTTCTATTGACGATAAAGCCACTGTGTGTTGCTTCTTTGAACACCAGCTTACAAGCTTATCTCCTAGGTATATCATATACCCATGTGTTGACCTTCTGTCATCTTGATTTCTTGCCCAGTCTGAGTCACTGTATGCTCTCAGCTTTATATCTAATGTATAAGGATAATATAATCCTTCCTTTATAGTTCTTTTGATATATCTAAGAACTCTTTTTCCTGCAACCCAATGTTGATCCTTCAGACAATGCATGAACTGTGAGAGAACTCCCACTGCATAACTGAGATCCGGTCTTGTTAGCGTAGCATAAATTAAGCTTCCCACTAATGACTGATACTTCCTCATATCTTTAAACTCTGCACCACCATATTTGCTGAGTTTATGATTTACTTCAAGCGATGTTGAAGCTTCTCTGCAATTCTCCATGTTAAACTTTTTCACTAAGTTTAGGAGATACCTTTCTTGCGAAACATATACACCATGATCTGTATATGTAACTTCCATTCCAAGAAAATATGATAATTTTCCTAGATCACTGATCTTGAACTCTTTTTCAAGCAATCTCTTTACCTCTTTGATTCCTTCATCTGAGGTTCCTGTGATTATTATGTCATCTACATAAATACAAATGTAGATCATACCTTCATCTGTTCTCTTAACGAGTAGACTTGCATCAGCCTTCGAGCTTTGGTATCCAAGGTCATTGAGATACTTCACAAGTATCATTTGGTTTTGGAACAAGTTCCCAAGTCTTGTTCTCTTCCAGCGCATTGAACTCCTCCTTCATTGCTTCTTCCCATTGTTTCTTACCTTTTGCTTCACCGTAATTCTGAGGTTCTTCATCTTCCTTTACTAAGTAAGCATAGTTTTTCTGAGTCAAATAAGAAGTGTCATAGGAATACCTTGTTGGTTGTTTCCTTACTCTGTTTGACCTTCTTAGCTCAAATTCTTCATGTGTATCTGAATACACATCTTCATCATATCTTGGTTCATCTTCGTTTCTCATACCTGATCCAATCTTGGACATACTTGCCTGCATATGATCTTCATCTTCATTCACCTACATATGTGATTTTCCTTTTTCTTTTCTTCTTATCTCTTCTTCAAGTGTTTCAACACTATGCTCTTTATCTGTATACCAGCTCTTTCCTTCATCAAATGTCACATCTCTGGAAACAATAAACTATTTGGTTAGAGGACTCCATAACCTATAACCCATCTACTTTTCATCATATCCAATGACCACGTATTTTTCAGCTTTTGGTTCAAGCTTATGTCTGAGTTGTGATGGTACATAAGCATAAGCAACTGATCCAAACACTTTACAATGATCAAGTGTTGGTTTCTTGCCCCACCAAGCTTCATAAGAGGTCATCCCATTCAAAGTTGTACATGGTAATCTATTTACCAGATATGTAGCTGTATTTACAGCCTCAGGCCAAAGATAGTTTGGACAATTCTTCTCCTTTAGCATTGCTCTTGCAAACTCAACTAGAGTTCGATTTCTTCTTTCTGCTACTCCATTATGTTGCGGTGTATACCTGCAAGTTATTTCTCTTTTGATACCTGCATTCCACAGTTAATCATTGAACTCTCGAGAAAAATATTCTCCTCCTCCATCAAACCTTAGTCTTTTGAGCTTTTGTCCTGTAATTCTTTCAGCATATGCATGAAAATGCCTGAAAGCTTCAAATACTTCTGACTTCTCTTTCAAAACATAAAGAGTTATCCATCTTGTTGCATCATCAATAAAAAGAACATAATACCTTGAGTTGCTGATAGATCCTTCTTTTGTTGGTCCCCATACATCTGTATGTATGAGCTCTAACACACCATCGTGTTTCTGAAATGGTAACCTGTGGGCTTTTCCCATCTGACAGGCTTCACATTTGTGAATCATATGTTGATTCTTCATATTTGGTAATCCTCTCACGGATTGTTTCTCCACCATAGTTTTGATTCCTATTTCATTAAAATATCCTAACCTCTTATGCCAGAGGTCTAGCTCTGTAAATACCTCATCACCATGTGTGATCAAGGCTTGACCAAAATTCCCTTGTACTTTCAAAGTAAAAAGTCTACCTTCCTTTTTACCATGGACAATCTGCTTGTATCCATTCTCTGGATCTTCAACAAATACTCCTTCATTTGTAAACCTGACTTGAAAACCTTTTTCTACTATCTGACCCACACTAATCAGATTTTTCGAGATTTTTGGAACATACAAAACATTCGTTAGTAGGTCAGCTCCATCCTTACACTTTACCTTTCCAATTGACCTTACATTATGTTTTGTGTTATCACCTGTCTGTACTGTATGATTTGAAATACCTCCTTCAAGTTTTGATAACAATTCTATAGTTCTTGACAAATGATTTGGACAACCAGAGTCAATATAGAATACCTTGAGGTCTTCATTTTTTGACACACTTATCGAGTTCATTATCAACGTCGTATGATCATCATTCTGCATATCATTTGCATAGTTGTAGTAGGTAGTGTTGTGAGACTGATTTTGTCCCCAACTTCTTGCTCCACCTCTACCATATCCGCCTCTTTGGCTTTGTCTACCTCTTTGATATCTTCCGCTTCTGCCTCTACTGTTATTGTTCTGATTCTGACTTGATCCTTGAGAATTATGCGAGCAATCGTGAGCCAAATGATTGCTTAATCCGCAGATCCAACAAGTCTTATTGTTGTTAGTTTGATTACCTCTTCCTTTACCGCTTTTTCTGACGTTACCTCTTCCTCTTGCATAATTTGCTTGAGCAGTCACTTCTTCTTCATCTTTTTCTTTATCTTTATCACCTTTCTTCTTATTCTTTGCATACATAGCCGAACTATGTCCTTTATCTCCATCTGTCTTCAAATCTTGCTCAAACGTTAGCATTAGTCCAAGCAACTGATTTAAATCTCGTACAAAATGATTTAAAGGCAGTTCACTTGGGAGTACGAAAGGTTTCCACTTTTCATCTCCTCTCAAACCTGCAAGCACTTGCGCTATTAACCTGTGGTCTTTGATATCTTCATTAATCGATCCAAGACTGTCCGCCAAGTCTTTCATCTTAGTGACATAATCACTAATGCTTTGACTTTGCTTTTTCTTGAACGTTGTAAAATCTGACCATACGCTAGCCTTTCTAGCTTTCGTTGTATTTTGGAAATGATCTTCCAATGCACTCCATATGTCCTCCACTTTCTCCAGACCTCTAATGTGCAGTAGTAGATGATCTGTAATTGTATTGTAGATATAGGCTCTTGCCGTTGCATCTTTCTTCTGCCACAGCTTCAAGGCTTCTAACTCTTCTTTCTTCGGTTGACTATCGTCTTCGAAAGTCGGCTTCTTTTCTTCTCCTGTCATATATATCATTAAGTCTTTACTCATAAGTAAAGCTTCCATGCGCATTACCCATGCGAGATAATTATCTCTGTCCAATTTGTCAATAGAGATATGATCTTCCATAATCTTCTTGTTTCTGTTACATCCGGTGAGTGTAATGTTAAAAAGTTTTACCTTTTACAAACATTTATCCTTGAGAATTACTTCGGAATGTTTCTTGACGCTGTTTGTTGTTGATCACTTTAGCTTTCACCTTTCTTATGAAAGTTCTTCTAATTCTCTTGTGTCTTTACGTCCGTTGCTACTTCTGAGAAACCTTTTCTGCTCTTCAGAACCTTTCTGCTCCGATACCACTTGTTGATTTCGTGACAAAAGCTTGTTCACTAACAAGACTGCGGGAAATTGCCACGACTCAACTAGAACTAAGCTAGAGTGATATTAGAACACCTCTATAATCATCAGTAGCTTAGCAACCTTGTGAAACTGAAGCCTTTATAACTATATTTAGTGAAAACTGAAAATTCACTTTATAGAAAGCTTCGCGTTTCCTTCAAGCTTTACTTCAGACTTTACACTACTGTGTTTGCTTACAGTTAGATAATTTTTCCGTTACTTAACTGTGTCAAAACTATGTTTTGAACTCACCAAAATTTCACCGGAACTTCACTGGACTATTACCGGAACTAATCTTATCGGAATCTTATCGAAATCAACTGCAATTCTGTTTGTGATTACTTCAAATGATTGTTGATGAAGTAAGGAAGTAATAACTGAGCTTCCTTCAGTAATTGAACTCTTTCTGAAGTTTCAAAAAAAACTTCACCAGTTTAGGATGCCTTCTTACGGTTAGACTTTGTACTGTGTACATGTCCTGTTTCACAAAACTCTTTTGATCAACTTATAGCTGAGACTCCTAGCTTCAAGATGAGCTATCACTCATGAAAAACTTTACACTGTGTTACGAGATCTAACTCTGAGAAGTACCGGAAAATATTTACTGAGAAAACTGTAACTGTTAACTAACTTTCACAGTAACATGAAATTACTCAGATTTCTTCACATACGAAGAATGCACTCAATCTTCCACATGAACATGTGTTTTCTATTAGAGAAGATGTGTACAAAATAGCTTGGCCTCACTTTGCTCATAGCTATGGAAAACTCTCCTACTCTGAGTAGTTATTCCTTACCATCTCTCTCAGATGAATACCTGACAGTTCAGGTTTTACTATTCATCTCTACATACGCAATCTCTGGCGTCTTCTTCTTCTTCTATATGCTCTCTTCTCTCCTCTTCTCTTCTTTTCTCTGTATTCCGGTTCTATGCTCTCTCTTATATACATTTTGATCCGAGATTCAAACTCGTAATTCTAGAAGGTTCTACACCTTATATTACAAGCGTGAATTTGTCCCTTCACTAAGGCTTGATTTTCTGAATGTTTTGTTTCTGCTTCTCTTTGTCTTTCTTCGTCTTTATATCTGTCTGTATGTCAAATTTGTGAGTGATTCTTCAACAGTTTGAAGCAAGCACGATGTGTTTGGTATGAAAAGATACATGCCACCTTGATTGCACATAGTTTTGGGAAGAAACCAACTGAGAGCATCTTATATATTAAGTGTGCAAATGATGTGCTTTTGATCATTGTTGTCTAGGTTGATGACAAGCTGCGCATTGGTACTAATGAGAAGGATAGTGCTGACTTTAAGGCTGATTTGCATGCCTCATTTGAGAAGCTAGATTTGGGGCATTTGCATCATTATTTTGGCATTCAATTTATGCAAGTTTATGGTGGACTAGCTTTGTGTCAAAGAAACTATATTTACAAATTATTGTAGCATTTTGGCCTTGAAGAATACAAACCTATTTCCACTCCTATGGAAATAGTTTTACGGTTGAATCTTCATGATTTTGGAGATGCATTTGATGTGGTTCTCTATGAGGAGGCTAGTGGAGGCTTGATTTACTTATGCATAACTCAGCCTGATATTCAGTTTGATGTCTCACAGATGAGCAGGTTTATGCATTGCCCATGTGTGAAGCCTTGGGAGGAAGTTAAGCGGCATCTTTCACTACTTGAGTGGTACTTGACTACTTGAATTGTTTTATCCCAAGGGGGGATCACTACTGCCACATTTACATGCTTTTCTAACTCTGATTTGGTAGTTGGTATGACACTCGTGTGTCCACCAATGGCTTTTGCTTCATGCTTGTTAGATCATGCATATCTTGGTTGAGCAAGAAGGAGACTACTATGGCCACTTCTAGTTGTGAGGCTGAGTATAATGTGGCTTTCACACCCACTATTGATCGTGTGTGGCTTACATCCCTTATGGATGATTTAGGTGTTGGTGAGTCTTCTGCTACCACCATCTTTAGTGATAGCCAGAGTGCATTGGAAATTGCGAGGAACCTTGTTTTTCATGCTTGTACTAAGAACATCGAGGTATTCTATCATTATGTTAGCGAGACATTCTATACTACAGAGATCAGTTTGGCATATGTGCCCACACAAGAGAACGTTGCAGACCTTTTCACAAAGGCTCTGCTTAAGGAGAACTTTGAATCTTTCCACAAAGCTTTTGGCTTACTTCCTTTTGTGGATTGATTCCACATAGCTTGATGCTTTCTTATACATGAGACACCGCATCACTCCTGGGAGGGATTTGTTGATATTTTGGTAGTGATGCATTTGAACACACTAGGATTGTCAATGCACTTTTCCCCACTTTAGGAGGTTTTTTTCTTGATTGTATATATGCATGTAGCCCTAACATGTGACTTATCTTTGTACATTTACTTGGTAATACATTCAGTATCGTGTGTTGTGATCTAAGCTTCTTCTTCTTCCTTGTGTTGTTCACGTGCTTCTGCAAACCTCAAACTCCAACATGTTCCACTAGGTGAGAGAAGGCAGAGGAGATACCAAGGGAAGTATCTCCTTTGTCACAAGTATGACCAATGAAGAACCACTCGTGTTAGGTGCAAAGATAGTTCAG
Source organism: Ceratopteris richardii (assembly GCA_020310875.1). Classification (NCBI taxonomy): domain Eukaryota; kingdom Viridiplantae; phylum Streptophyta; class Polypodiopsida; order Polypodiales; family Pteridaceae; genus Ceratopteris; species Ceratopteris richardii. Next base: position 90,524,947 of record CM035442.1, on the reverse strand, counting down.
GTTAGACTGAAGCTTGAACCCCCCCAATCTTAATCTTTTGCAGAAAAAGAAATTCAAGAAATAAGAAATAATCCTTCAGACAGCATTAATTTCCATCATTACCATAGTGAAAAGAAAGAAAAGAAACAGAATATCAAAATAGCTTGAAAGATCAAAATTGCAACAAGCCACTTGAATACAATATAATAACAGGAAGAAGACATTACAAAAGAAAATATTCATCATTTCTTATAAACTTTTGGGGGTTTCATTAGAGAACCTAGGTCCTAGGAGGATATTTCCTTTTATGTTTCCCAACAATTGCATGGAAACAAGCTTGTGGTGGTCTCCTTCCTTTAAAACAAAATGACATTAGATGGAACAAAAAGAATCAAAGATGTCCAAGCTCGTGTAGCTTAGTGGTTGACGATTTGAATTGTGGGAGGAAGCTAGTCCTAAGTTCAAATTGATTGGACATATCCATGAGTTCTTGAAGATGAGTGCCTCTACTTTACGAAGTCAGGTGTGTCCAATTCATTGTGTGTGTGTATTTTTTTTAAGAAGAATCGAACAATATTTAAACTATTTTTTTCTTAAATAAAAAGTTCGGCCTAAGCCTAATCTCCCTTTGGTTGAATTGATTGAAAGAACAATTGTACAAGTGAATGATCATAGTACCCATGAGACCTCCCTTATCCCACAAAGGAGGGGCTAAAGTGTCCAAAGGTGACACTAGGAAGGACCCCTGAAAGCATTACACATATGCCCTACCTTAGGGAGAGGGCAAGGGTAGTTTTAATACTGCCCCAAGGCATTACACTAGCCTTATCCCCACATACTAAGACTCACTAGCCTTAGGCTCACATATGTCCTACCTTAAGGAGATGGACAAGGCATTACACTAGCCTTAGGCCCACAAACTAAGGCCCATTAACCTTAAGCCCACATATGTCCTACTTTAGGGAGGGGCCAAAGTACTAAGGCCCATTAACCTTAAGCCCACATATGTCCTACCATAAGGAGGGGGCAAAGGTAGTTTTAATACTGCCCAAAGGCATTACACTGACCTTAGGTCCACATACTAAAGCTCACATATGTCGTGCCATAAGGAGTTGTTGAACTCTGCCCCTAGCTCAATGGAAAAGGTCCAATTGGAGACTTGATTTTTGATGGCCGTATTGTCGATTTTGGCCATTTTTTATCGTAAATAAGATCATTTTTTTTTCTAAATGGAGGTTCAGCCGAGGCCTACTCCCCCGGACTTTAACTTTGAAATTGCAACTGTACAAGGAAGGGCATAGTACCCATGGGACCCCCCCTTATCCCACAAGAATAGGGGTTTAGAAGTCTTGGTTAAATGGCGGTTAACAGACAAACGGTGGCACTCAGCCACAATACAAGATCTTTCCAGATTACATGTCCCATACACCAGGGATTGAACCCTCACCCTCGCCTCAAGAGGTGAGAGGCCCAACCACTATGCCAGCTAATTGGGCCTCTCACCTTCAAAATTTTTATTAGATCTTTAAAAAAATACATTAAAAATATCAAATACAGGTATGATGTGTAGATAACCTGGAAAATGAAGGGCATCGTAGACCGTCAAAATACAACACTGGGTCCAAGACTCCAAATTCCAACCACGGAACGTAACGGGTACGAAGTACAAGATTTTTATTGTATGAAAAGTCAGTGATCAGATCCGTTTTGTCATTAACTCACTCCGCGTGGCATGAAGACTGAAAGCCAGAGGAAAGAGCGTCAAGAAAAAGCCATTCTGTGCAGCCGGAGTGCTCCGAAATCACCTCAAATCATCTTGACTTACGCGCGTTTTCGCCTCTGACAGGTAACACCGACTACGGATCCAAGTGAAAATGTCGCGAAAGATTTCAAGATGCCAGTACCTCATGAGAGGTAAACAGCGGCTGGCTATACATGCAAACGAAAATGTTGGCTGTCATCGTGGAAGATTGTTAACTTTTGAAACTCGAGAATATGAAAAGTCGTGAATATCGACTAAGTGGAGAAACAGGTGACCTTCACACGAGTAAAGACTCTACAAAGCTTAAGAGCTTTCTTGTATATAGGTCTGTGAATAACAGTATTTCAACAGCTCGTATTTGCTCGCCCTGTTTAGAAGGTGTGGCTCCCTCCTTGAGCTTTGTATATAGGTCTGTGAATAACAGTATTTCAACAGCTCGTATTTGCTCGCCCTGTTTAGAAGGTGTGGCTCCCTCCTTGAGCTGACACTTCCATCTTCATGTTCTGAGTTCATCATGCTCATAAGTTCGTAAGCTTGCATTTTCATAAGGAGGCTTTATGTTTCTGACTGCTCAACTCTGCGCACCAACATTTGTAGGGATACATCGCACGCAAGTCTTTGTGGAGTGCCGAAATCGAGATTCATGGATCTTACCAGTTTGTTATTGTGTTTTGCAGTTCTTCGAGTGCCCAATTATCACGCCTAGCAGCGATGGCAGGCTCCAAGACAGTGCTGATGAGTTTCGTGGTTCTCGCTCTCGTGGTCGTAGCGTGTTTGCCAGCGGCGAATGGGTTTAGAGAGATTGGCGTGAGTGATGTGCAGGAATTGTCGATGGCGGAGCAGGAGCAAGTGGTGCGCGTGCAGGAGGAGGATATGGAGTCTGCGAAGCGACATTTGCTGTCCTACGATCCTTGCTACAACAAGTGGTACGGTGGCAAGCACTACAAGAAGTCTTTCGGTACATGACATCCCTGCAACCTTATCGAAGACCTCACGTAGGGGCAGGCCCTAAATTTGGGGCTGAACATTGGGCATCACAAAAATCCAGAGGATGCCCTGGATTCAAAAGTGGGCATCCTTTTATTTTCACAAAGTAAGGTTTTATTTTCCCCAGCAAATATATCAAAGGATTACAATTTTATATATGTTTGCCTCCAAGCAGGGCCTAAAATTGACACGCATTTTGCATGTCATTGGCCATTTTGCCTGTCAAAACAGGAGTTTTTTGAAACTTCCTGCGACAAGCTCTAATTGGTAATTTGCCCGTCATTTTTTGTAGATCTGTATATATATTATATGTATATGTCTTATATGAACATGTGAAAATTTCTCTTATGAAAGGTAGAAGCAAACTTTTGCCTCTCATATGACATTTTGTCTTGGTCGTGAAATTTTGGCCCTGCCCCCAAGAGCAACATTTGAAATACAGCGCTGAAAACTTTTCAGTATAACTGCACTTAACATAAAAATGCAGAAAAGCTTTCAGTAGAGCTGCAATAAAAATCATGCTGCTTGCTTTTGAAAAATGCAGTTCACTTAAAACTGCAGTAGAAGAAACAGTCTGGGAGTAACTCTCAAGGTTACTGTGTAGTGTGCATACATTGGAATAGTTAGTCATCTAACATAGATGCTGTAGATATGTTCTCTACGGAATTGCATCATTCTTTGGATCAGTAAGTTGACTATAATCTGCATACATCTCCAAATTCCAACGCAACAGAACTAGCACTCTAGACATCCACGACAGCTCCATAAATGTGTGCAAAAGCTCAAGTTCATGGACTGATTCGCATATTACAGAAAGCCTTTAACCTTATGCTCTTGAATACTATCTCTTAGTGTAATGAAAATGAACAAGCGAACAAGGAGCAAGCACACATTTTCAGAAATGCAATATAAACTCATAACTGAAACGAACAGTGAATAAAAAACTGTTTTGAAAAAACAATAGATAACAAGGAGAATTACAAATGAAAGGTTACAGTTCCAAAGCAATGACAGCAACTAAAAGTAAAATTCAGTACCACCAAAATCTGATTCTTTTTCAAAGCCTAATTTAAGTTAACAAACAATATTTAAAAAAGTAGATACTAAATCAAATAGTCAAGTTGGTTGACTAACCTTTTCACACAATATGACTTTGAAGAAAAAGTGATAGGATCCCTTCTTCTATCACACAATATGACTTTGAAGAAAAAGTGATAGGATCCCTTCTTCAATTATAGACGTCCTCTGCGCCCGATATACTTCCAATGGCTGAAAATCATAAATGAAAGTTCAGACTTTAGAAACCATGAATAGCATTATATTTTATTAAAAAAAAAGAAGATTGACTTAATATGATTTATGTCACAACATATGCATCATCATTTCATATATTTGATACTGTATACATGGTTTAATATCTCTCTGAACATTAAATAGTCCCAACCTTCTATTAGTAATGTCTCTAATGTGATGCAATGTTTTTGTACTTGATAAGCCATATAATGTTCCTTTGGAATCTCTGTAATTTATAAGATCATATGATTGTTTGTACCTTTGGCTTCAGTTTTGAAAGACCTCACGACAACAAGAGCTACCACACTGTAGCTACTTCAAATCTATGTTGTGTGTAGAATGTAGAAATCAAGACTCTTTGAGCAATGATAAGTTCGGTCCCCAAAACCTGAAAAGGAGCAAAACTAGAATGTCACAGATGTGTTACATCATGCATGATTCACTGCATAGTTTTTCGATTCCAGAATCCAAACCTTCAAAGTTTCTCGTGTTTTAGGAATATCTGCTCTCTCTCTAATGGTCTGCCACACTGCATCGATACAGTAGCCACTGCCTATTAAACTCTGCTGCAGAGTGGTGACGAATCCTCAATGGTCAGTTGATAGTGACTCTTGAGTCGCTAAAACAAAGTTGAGGACGAGGTTTTGTAGCCTGAAGGCTGAGATTGTAAGCTATAGTAAAAGATTGCGCACAGATTACGAAGTTCAAACTGAGTACATTCACAAACTGAAACTGGTGCGAGTCTGGACTCTCAGAAAATGCTATGGATTTTCTTTGCGTGGGCTGCTGCAGGTTTCATACATTGTAAATTGTGTCCTATCTCGACTCTTGAGTCTTGAGTCTTTGGTCCACACTCATTGTCCGTCATACGATGCATTTTCCAGTTTTACGCATATTATACTGTGGTCTATAGTGTATGGTATAATACTTTAAATCCAAAATCCACGTGGAATAACTTCGAATAGTTTTCGCCTGCATGTTGGAGCCTTGAGTTATGTTATGAATTCAACATTATATATATATATATATATATATATATATATATATATATATATATATATATATATATATATATATATATATATATATATATATATATATATATATCTAGGATGCCCAATGTTTTGGATCGGGCATCCCTGGGGATGCCCTGACATTCTATATGGGCATCAAAGGATGCCCCAGAATGCATTTGATGCCCATATGGGCATCAAATTTAAGGCCTGCGTAGGGGCCAGCTCAAATTGCTGCGCCTTTTCTCGACGATGTGTGCTTTTTTTTAAATGGAGATTCGACCGAGGCCTTTTCTCGACGATGTGTTCTCTAATGCAGTTACAGCTGTAATTATTCACAACAGATGTTTATTTTCTTCACATCAAATGTTTGTAATATGCTGACATGTGTGTCACATAATGGCAAAACTATTGTTTAGGGTTGTCTTTTCCATGTGCTGTCAACTTTCACAAGCAGTTCAAAGAGTGATCTATTGATAAATCCCGCAGATGATTGTAAGAAAGCAACAAGTGGATCGGTCACGAAAGCGTAATTTTCTCTAAATCTTTTGTAATTTTTCTTTTCTAGCTCGTTTTACAGAAACAAAAAACATATGGAGGAACGTACTTTGTGATCTGTGTACCTGTTCAGGATGAGTGGTTTGATCGTTTAGAAACATTAGCGCCGATCACATAAAACTTGTCAAATGAGTGTAGAAATGCTAGTTCATTATATGGTAAATGACTTAGAAGCTCAGTAACTCTTCAGCCAATTTTAATCAGAATTCAACCACTTCAGGTCATTATAGATGTTGGAGTTAGACGTATGCGGAAGCATGTGAACAGCACAAGGAAGAAGAAGAAGCTTGGAGCTCAACACACAATACTGAATGTATTACCACTAGAATGTACAAAGATAAGTAGCCTATTAGGGCAATAGGCATATATACAAGCCGGGGGGAAAAAACCTCCTAAAGAGAGAGAAAAGTGCCCCGACAGTCCTAGTGTGTTTACACACATCACTACCTAAATATATCAACAAATCCCCCTCGAGAGTGATGCAGTGAACAAGGAGTTGGCACTCATGTATAAGGAAGTGCCAAGCTATGTGGAAATAACTCCACAAAAGGAAGTAAGCCCAAAGCTTTGTGGAAAGCTTCAAACTTCTCCCTAGCCAAAGCCTTCGTGAAAAGGTCTACAGTGTTCTCCTATGTGGCCACATATACCAAACTGATTGCCCCAGCAGAGAACCTCTCCCTGACATAATGATAATGCACCTCAATGTGCTTAGTGCGAGCATGGAACACAGGGTTCCTCGCAACTGCGAATGCGCTTTGACTGTCAGTGAAGATGGTGGTGGCAGAAGAATGACCAACACCCAAATTAGCCATAAGATGTCTGAGCCACACACACTCAACAGTCGCTATGAAAGTTGCCCTATGCTCAGCCTCACAACTAGAAGTGACCATAGTAGGCTACTTCTTGCTCAACCAAGATATACATGAGCTACCAAGCATGAAGCAAAAGCCACTAGTGGACATGATAGATTCCTGATGATTCCCCTCAGCTTTTTGTCCTCTGGCACGGACTTCGAGAGCTCCAAGATGGCACGCACGGAGACTGAGGATTCTCTCACCGCCCAGCCGCGTGGTGTCCCAATTATTCACTCTCTCTCTCCATAATAGTGAGTCATCCCCCCACATGGCTTCATACATGGGTGCCACATGGCACTCATGTATGAGCCCATCTAATCACAACTAAGAGGTGGTTCACACCTCTCTTGGGGGTACTCCATAACATTTCCTTCCCCTTAGTTCCATTTTTGTCCTAAAAAATGGTATTGGAAGGTCTAAAAGAAAGAGAGAAATAATAGTATCACCACTCTCACTATATCCCCATGTATATAAATACATGGTCCTGTCTCCGTCTTGTTTCCCCATATCCTTCCCCTTAAGAAAACTCTTGGGAAGGTAAACTGAAACTGGGAAACCGTCTCTGTAGGGTGCTAACCCACTCCCATGTGGCACTATCTTCTGAACTATCTTTCCACTTTACTAGACACTCTTTATACAAGTGACTCCTCGTCCGTTTGTCTCGAGTGCGTAGTATGCTCTCTGGCTCATGTGGAATAGATTGGACAGAAATAGGCTCTACTACCTCACTATCTGGAATGAGGTTGTCAGATTCACCCAGCCTTTTCTTTAGCCGGCTAACATGAAAAACTGGATGGATTTGACTATTCTCTGGAAGTTGGAGCTGGTAAGCCATGTTTCCTATTCTCTTAAGTATTCGGAAAGGTCCACAATACCTAGGAGATAATTTTGGACAAGGTACCGTCTTCATGGTTTCAGACCTAGATGGAACTCTAAGATAGACTTGCTCTCCTACCTCAAAGTTGATATCTCTTCTTTGAGGGTCAGCATAGGCTCTAGATCTATCATGAGCTCTCCTAATGCTGTCCTTAGCAAGCCTAAGCATATCATTCATTTCTTCCAAGAAGTCCTTTGCAGCTTGAACTTTTTCATTCTGCAAGCCTACTGCATAAGGAGCCCTTGGCTGAAACCCATACATAAGCATAAATGGACTATGCCCAGTGGAAGAGTGCTTGGCACTATTATATGCAAACTCTACTATAGGTAAGTACTCCTCCCAATTAGTTTGCCTTTCATTCACATATGCTCGAAGCATATCCTCTAGGATTTGGTTAACCCTTTCTGTTTGCCCATCCGACTGTGGATGCTCGGCCGTACTCATGCTAAGCTTTGTATCCAACCTTTTGAAGACCGCTCTCCAAAAGTGGCTAGTAAACTTCCTATCCCGATCAGAAACTATGTCTAAAGGAAGACCATATAACCGGTATAGGTTCTCAACAAAAAGTCTAGCCAACTCTGGTGTCTTTACTGTAGTACGTGTCGGAATAAACCTAGCCATTTTGGTTAACCTATCCACAATTACCCAGACCGAGTCGTGCCCTCTCTGTGTCTTAGGTAATCCGACTATAAAGTCCATAGAGATACTCTCCCACTTCCCATTAGGAATATCCAATGGGTGGAGTAGTCCTCCAATCCTCAACCTCTCAGCTTTGTTGACCTGGCATTTATTGCACTTAAGCACATACTCTAGGACGTCCTTATGAAGTCCAGGCCAATAAAACTGCCTCTTAACAAGATCATAAGTCTTGTTAACTCCTGGGTGTCCCGCACTAGGTGTGTCATGACACTCATATAAAATATGCCATCTCATCTCAGTATCTCTAGGGACACACACTTTACCTTTATATAATAGATATCCATCATGGACACTGTAATTCTTCCACTTGAATCCTTCTTGAGTACCCGTCGATACTCCATCCTCACTGGAAACCCGTATATCACGATCCCCATTCTCTATGGCTTCCCAAATCTCGAAATATGCAGGATCAAGTCTACATTTCCCTCTAAGAGACTCAAGTAGCTCACTAGTGATCTGAGTAAAACTCAAACCATTGAGCATAGGCATGCGGCTAAGTGAATCAGCCACCACATTAAACTTTCCCTTCCTATACCTAAGCTCATAATCAAACTCTTGAAGGGTCTGTGCCCATCGGGCCTTATGACCTTTAAGGTCTGTTTGATTAGAGAACCACTTAATGCTCTCTTGATCAAACACTATCGTAACTTTGGCACCATATAAATAATGACGCCACTTCTTCAAAGCATGGACTATTGCATACAACTCCTTCTCATAGACGGAGTAATTCTTTTGAGCCGGTTCTAGTTTCTTGCTCTCAAAAGCTACTGGTCGACCATCCTGTACTAAAACTGCTCCTATAGCAAAATCACTCGCGTCGGTCTCAACCACAAATGGTTTGTTGGGATCTGCTATATGTAAAAGTGGAGCTGTAGCAATTGCTACTTTCAACTTTTCCATACTTTGCTTCTGTTCGTCTCCCCAATGAAAGGCTTTCCCTTTCTCTTTAAGCTGTTCCGTCATCGGGACAGCAATTTTGGCATAGTTCTTATTGAATTTTTGATAGAAACCTGATAAACCTAGGAAGATCTGCAGCTCCTCCAGGTTCCGTGAATGTGGCCATTCCATAATAGCCCTTACTTTTTCAGGATCCATCTGGATTCCATCCTGGGAGACTATATGCCCAAGGTATCTAATCTCTTTCTTGAAAAATTCACACTTTGACTCCTTAGCAAAGAGTGAATTTTCCCTTAACACTTGAAATACTTTTCTCAAGTGTTCCAAGTGCTCCTCTTCTGATGCACTATAGATTAGAATGTCATCCAAAAAGTCTACTACAAAGTGTCCTAGATAAGGCCGTAAAACACTATTCATGAGTTTCATGAAAGTGGCAGGAGCATTGGTGAGACCAAAAGGCATTACCAAAAACTCATAGTGCCCATATCTAGTCCTAAATGCAGTTTTAGGGACATCCTCTGTCCTAATCCTAATCTGATGGTATCCTGATCTAAGGTCAAGCTTGGTAAAATACCTAGCTTGATGTAACTAATCAAATAGATCTTCCAACCTAGGCATTGGAAATCTATTTTTAATAGTTACCTTATTAAGTGCTCTATAATCTATACATAGTCTCATAGAGCCATCTTTCTTTTTAACTAGGAGCATTGGTGATGCCCATGGTGAGTTACTAGGTTTGATGAAGCCTTTATCTAAATAATCCTGCAATTGCTTCTCAACGTCCTCATGCTGAGAAACACTAAGCCTATAAGGTGGTCTACAAATAGGGTTAGTGTTAGTAACAACCTCTATGGCATGGTCAATGTCCCCTCTCTCAGGTGGTAGCCCTCTAGGTAAGTCAGTGGGAAAAACATCTCTGTACTCAAACATAAGATCCTTAAAACTTTTAACCACACGCTCTTGCAAAAAAGAATAGTAGAAAGTCCTGTTCATAATTACATTCAAAGCATGAAAATATACATCAGATGAGCTGTCTGTACAATGGTCCATATCATGACTATACAATAAAAACATATCCTGTACATGCTGTGAACAACAGAGACTATACAACTCTAATGATGAGATGAGAGGTGCACTAGGTACATCTCTCTCTCCCTGGATATAAACTTTACTTCCATTCTTTTCAAACTCGAGTGTGTTATTTTGATAGCTGCGTTTAAGTGTATCTCCTAACCCCCAAAGCCACTCTCTTCCTAAGACTAGATCTGTCCTCTCCATGTTCATAATTTGGAATTCCATATGATCTGTATAATCCTGCATCTTGACTTCCAAATTGGATACCATAGTATCCCATATTCTTTTATCTTGTCCTTGCATCATAGATACAATGTATTTATGTGCACTAGGCTGCTGGGGAATCTTCAATTTCTTGACCAAAGCATAGTTTATGAAATTATGAGTTGCAGAGTCATCTATCATGACTCGCACCCTGGTCCCGTATACACTACCATGTAGCTTGACCAAGTCATGTGGTCCAAACTGCGGTGACCACAATGACTGAGTCAAACAACACGTGTGTTCTATATCCTCGTGCATCACCTCCACTCCCTTGCAGCTAGAGCTGCCATGAATGGGGAGGGTCTGCACTAGGTGGACCGCCTTTTTGCCCCTTTCAAGAGCCGTACTAGACTCTGGTCCTTTCTTCTTTTCTTCCCCCTTCTTGAGTGGACAGTTCCACTGCGAATGGCTAGGGGATAGGCACCTAAAACACAGGTTCTCTCTTTTGGCCTTCTCAATCTGGTCTGTGGATAGCTTAGGCCCTTGTGATCTTTGTTTTTTAATAAAAACCTTGTTTTTCCCAAAAGGCAACTTTTTCTTAAATTTAGTGGTACTAAGAGGTTTAAGGGGCTGATCCGTCTCCATAGGAGTATACTGAGGACGGTTATGGTCCTCATATATCTGTGCATATTTGATCGCCTCCTCAAACGTCTTAGGCGCATTCCTCCTGACTTCCCTCTTTATGGCTTTATCCAAGCCCCTAACAAACCCTCTAGTCTTCTGAAAATCATCTAGACCCTTAAGCTTCAAAGTGATCTCTCTATAGTGGGATAGATAGACTGAAAGAGGCCTGCCTCTTTGAGTAATCCTATCCCACTCATCCCAATTCCTCTCCTCTTCATTTTCAGGAAGAAACTCTTTTAGGAAAAGAGTCTCAAACTGAGTCCAGTCACTAGGGATAGAGTTCGCCTCCTTAAGACTCATCCACCACTTATAAGCACGTGGGCCGAGGGAAAGACTCGCCTCTAGCACACGATACTCAGGTGGGGTGCCCTTCAATTGATGCAAATCATGCCACTTTTGTAAAAAAGTGTAGATTGCATCCTTATTCCTGTCTCGGTCATCCCCCGTGAAGGTAGGTGGCTTCAAGTCTTTCAGGAGGGGAGCTTCCCTAGAGCTCTCTCCTTTATACTTACTAGGAAGAGAAGTCTCTTTCCTAGTAATCTCTAGAGGAATGGTAGGAGTCTCTCTTTCCTTCCTAGCTAGGAAAGAGGTGACACTAGTCTCAAGGGAGATCATTTGAGACTTAAGTTGTTGTATAAGAGATGTGATGCTACCCAAATCTTTCTCTAACTTAAGGGTTTGCTCTTTCAAATCAATGAATTGGTCACGAGTGACAAATTCATCTATAAGCTCTTCATAAGTATACTCTTGCTGTGAAGGCTCTTTTTCTTCTAAATTCTCTTCTATTTCTTGCCCTAACTCTACTTCTTGCATCCTAGCATCAGGATCCTCTAGTTGCTCTCTAGGTGGAGAAGTGGTCTCAACTATTTGTTTGCCTTTAGTTTCCATGTTTAAGTACCCTTCCCCCGTTTGGTAACTAGAGTATATGGAAATGAATGGAAGTAGAGTTTAAATATGCAAGAAGAAGAGAAATATAACACAAGAGCACTTCCCTGATACAAAGTAGAGTTGCGGAAGCGAAATCCAAGTGGTCCTTGATGCTTCAAGCTGCTGATTTTGATTCCTCGCCAGTCCCAAAAGAAAATTGGAAATGTCCGCTTGGTCCGGGGAGGTTCTAGACACCATAAACCATCCAAAATAACACCAAAAGTGCGTAGGAAAAGCCTCAAACGAGCAAACTAAGTGCAACTGAACAATTTCAGAAATATAACAATCCTCACTAGTCCACAAATTGCTGCCCAGCACTTGTACTTCAAGTATTTGAGACTATCCCAAGTGAAAAAATTGGATTTGGAGTCCGGATGATGAAAAATTAGGCCCGAGAATGGTCGCCTAGTTCCTGCTGAAGCGCTGCAGAGAGATTTCGATGGGGAAAATCTCGTCCAAATCCAACATCGATGGTCTCTGAGCGAAGCTTAGAAATGTAGCTTCGAAACGTGACCAAGATTTTTGAAATCCGATATGGTATGAAGAAGATATGGTGCGGAGAAGTCGGGTATGTCACCGATGGGAGGTAAAATGGTAACCTTCTTGAAATGGAGAGTTTGAAGAGCTCAAAACTGAGTGACTAAAGCTTTTTGAATCAATTCAAAACCCCTAGCCCATCTCCACAGCCCATATTACATAAATACATCATGATTTTCCAAAAAAACTTGATGCATAATATCAATTTTGTCTTCTAGAAGTTGATCAAAAGCTCGAAATTTTGTTCTCATTCAAAGTCGAAGTCACTGTCTACTCGAAAATCTTGGAACAGCTATCGAAGAGGTATAGCAGACATCTTTATCCCATATACAGGCGCATATGAAGAGAATACAAGGATATAATGGAAGCTAAAAGACCTCTCTCTTCATCCTAGAGGAGGGGAGGAGGGATGAGCCCGTCGATTGCTACTGCTCACTCCCGTCGGTTGACTTGTTGGCCGTATGGCGTGGGCGCCTCGTTTGATGTGCCTGTGGGCCGTCCGTCGGTTCTTGATGAGCGTTGTCCCGTTTGCCGTCTGGCTCCGATACCAATGATAGATTCCTGATGATTCCCCTCAGCTTTGTGTCCTCTGGCACGGACTTTGAGAGCTCCAAGATGGCGCGCACGGAGACTGAGGATTCTCTCACCGCCCAGCCGCGTGGTGTCCCAATTATTCACTCTCTCTCTCCATAATAGTGAGTCATCCCCCCACATGGCTTCATACATGGGTGCCACATGGCACTCATGTATGAGCCCATCTAATCACAACTAAGAGGTGGTTCACACCTCTCTTGGGGGTACTCCATAACAGGACACACGAGTGTCATAGCAACCAGCCCAATCAGAGTCAAAAAAAGCATGGAAATCAAGTCGTAGTGATCCCCCCTTAGGATAAAACAACCCAAGTAGCCGAGTACCACTCAAGTAGTGAATGATGCGCTTAGCCACCTGCCAATGCTTGACTCCTGGGCAATGCATAAACCTGCTCATCTGTGAGACAGCAAACTGAATATCTAGTTGAGTAATGCATAAGTAAATGAGGCATCCAATAGCCTATTGATAGAGAAGAGCATCAAATGCATCTCCAGCATCATGAAGACTCAATCGTAAACATGTCTCCATAGGAGTGGCAATAGGCTTACAGTCTTCAAGGCCAAAACGCTGCAATAATGTGTCAATATATTTCGTTTGACACAAAGCCATTCCACCATCAACTTGCATAAATTGAGTCCCCAAATAGCAATACCCCAAATCAGACATCTCAAATAAGGCATGCAAATCAGCCTTAAAATCAGCAATATGCTTCTCAATAGGACCATTGAGCAGCATGTCATCAACATAGATAACAATGATCAGAAGCACATCATTAGCATGCTTAACATATAAGGTGCTCTCAGTTGGATTGTTCTCAAAACCATGTGCAATCAGATAGGCATGTATCTTCTCATACCATGCACGTGGTGCTTGCTTTAAACCATTTAATATCTTCTTTAACTTGCATACCTAGTTTTCATGCCCTTTCTGCACAAAGGCATAGGGCTGAAAAACATACACTTCTTCATGCAAGTCACCATTCAAAAATGTAGTTTTAATGTTTAACTGATGTACATTCCAACCATGATGGGCTGCAAGTGCACAGATGCTCCGAAAAGTAGTCATACGGCATGTAGGTGCAAAGGTCTCATCAAAATCAATGCCTCTTTCCTGTGCATAACCCTTTGCAACAAGCATAGCCTTATACTTGTTAATTGTACCATCAGGTTTACACTTCTGCTTCTATACCCACTTAGTGCCAATGGCCTTCTTGCCAAGAGGCAGGTCACATAAAGACCAAGTACCATTCTTCATTATTGCATCATATTCAGATTTCATCATAGCCATCCAATTTTCTGAATTTTGTGATTCATCAAATGAAACAGGCTCAGTCTCATCACAGAGACTAGATACCGCCATAGCATAACAATTTGATGCAAAAGAGCCACTATGAGAGCCTGATCAAGTACGATATGATAGAGGTGCATCTAATTTGCTGTCATGCAAGGTCTGCACTAGCCATTTTGGCATAGTTCTTGCCTGCTCAATATTAGCTCTCTCATGAGTGGGTGCATCATGTAAATCTGCTTATGAAATAGAATGATCTGCATCATCACATGAAACCTGCAAAGGTTGAGAAGTTGCCTCATTAAGACCAGCACTAGAATATCCACCTGTAAAAAGAGACAGCAAAGTATCATACATGTCTTTGGAGCTAACAGATATCTCCTTAGTACATGAAAGCAATGATTGAATAGTGTCTTCCACAAAAACAACATCATGGCTAACCAAAATGCATTTAGTATGTGGATGATACAGACGATAGCCTTTACTTTCAGAACTGTACCCCACAAAAATACATTTTACTGCTTTATCATCCAATTTTCTACGATGTTGTTCGGGCACTAATGCATATGCCATACAACTTGTTGGGGGATTCTTAGACAAGAAGGAGTTTGAGGGTTTGTAGGAGAAAAGGAAAAGACCAGAAGAGGAAATACACCTTGGAAGCTTCTGCCGATTGATTACAGTAAGACAATTACAATGTTTGAAGCAAAATACAAGCCAATACTTCTGTGCACAATCACACAAAGTGCTCAATTACAAAATACCCAATATCCCAAAGTCTTCTTGCCACCGGCCTCCTCTGCACCAGACCTCCACCTGCTTCAAGCTTATCCTTGTGCACACCTTGCACCAAGCTTCCACTCTTGCTTACTCTAAGATTGGTCCAAGAATAGACCTTGCCTTGATTTGAGTGTGTCGATCACGTACGCTCCTAACTACAATAGTATCTTGGTGCTCACTTTGATGTCCCAAGATTGTCTTCACAAGTGGCAGCCAACGACTCACTGTTTTGTCCTGTAGTGACTTTAGACTAAAACCCAAAATTTCAATTGGGGGGCCATACTTCCACCTGTGCGTACGCTGCCGCTTCACATACCTTCACATTTCCTTTTAAGTCTTCACTTTTGCACATAAGAGGGGGTTCACCAGAACCTTCCAAAATTCTTTAAAAACACTTTGAACCTTAGGGAAATTAAAGAAAATACCTGTGCAACCTGCAACCCACTTTCTCCAATTTACCCTTTGTGGACAATTAATTATGCACTACCTGTGCACTTTGACACCTGCACTTTAGCACTTTGACTTTGCACCTGTTGACTTTGACCTTGACTTGGTCGACTTTGACCAGTTGACTTTGACCTTTTGACTTTGACCTTTTGACTTTGACTGTAGTTGACTTTGACCACATGACTTTTATGGGCTCAACAGTTGCCCACCACCTAATGTGCTCTCCGTCCCGGAGAGCTACAGCCAAAACTCTGAGCATATAGGACACCATGATAAGAGAGCTGCAAAAATTGGAAGGGGACAGCTGAGCAGTAACCAAGGCCACCAAAAGCAGAATAGAACAAGCACTAGAGAAGAACCAAAAATTGGAATTTTCCCTGGAAAAGCAAAGGGTTGCAATGGGAGGGTAATAATGAAGGGGTACGGAGGGCTGAGGGTGCGGAGATGGATGGGGCAAGGAGGTTTAAGGATGTGGCTGGGCAGATTGGTAAAGGGAGGGATTGGGAGTAGTAATCAGGGGTCTGGAGGGGGCTAAAATGATCAAATTGGAGGGCTATAGAGGGTACATATGGGAAACATAAAAACGTAATGGAAGATGAGGTGAGAATAGACCATGTGGACAATGTTGTGAAATAAAAACATGTGATAAATGTGCTCCAAACCTGTGGGTTTTGACCAAAATCAGAGAAAAAGTTGGAATTTGGGAAAATAAAGCCACAAACTGAGTCCAGAGGTGCCAAAAAACATGAAAATGACTCCATTTTTGTAAAAAACGGCCAACCGAGGCACGATCCAAAGCCAAAAGCTTTGAGCCAAAAAATGTAATAAAAAAAAAAAATAAATAAAAATAATAAAAATTAAATTATATATATACTAATAATTAAAAAAATGATCGTCTCTTTTTTTTCTTTTTGGAACGCTCATACAAAAAAAGAAAAAAAGATAAAAAATAAAGAAATAAATAATAAAATAAATAAATAAATAAAAGAAAATAAATAAAATAAAAAAATAAAATAAAAAAATAAAAATAATAAAAATAAAATAAAATAAAAAAAGTAATAAAATATAAAAAAATAAAAATTAAATAGGGGGGGCTGTCAGAACCGGGGGGGGGGCGGAGGTGGGGGGGGGGGGGGGGGGGGGGGTTCGTCGATGGTGGTCGGTGGGGGGGGGGGGGGGGGGAGGGGGAGTTGGTCGGTGGAGGTCGGTGGGGGGGGGGGAGGGGGGGAGGGGGGGGGAAGGCGGGGGGAGAGGGGGGGGGGGGGATTTTTTGTTTTTTTTTTTTGCAAAAAGAGAAAACACCCTGGGGGGCGCTTTTTTTTTCAAAAAACCAAAGAAAAATACATTAAAAATCCAAAAAATTTGCAAAAAATATCCAAAAAATCTTCAAAAAATTTTGAAAAAATTTCCTAGAGTGTTAGGCCAGATTCTTCACTCAAAAACCACAGAGAGCTTCCTTTTATTCCCCAAATGTGGCAAGAAAAAGACACGTGAAAAGGAGAAAAATGCTAGAAAAAATTCTAAAAAATGCTTGAAAATTCCTAAAAATTCCAAAAATTGTACCTTTCCAAAGTTGATGAAATGGCTGCTAAATTTGCTAAAAACTCAAGAAACAAGCATGAAATGGATAAAGAAAACTACTAAAACTTCAGTAAAAATGACGAGAAAAGACTATGTACAACCTGGACAAATTTTGCAGGTTCCAGGTGATCCATAATTCTTCATGTGGCTTGATGATAGGCCTTTAGCCATGATCTTTATATGTTGACCCCGAAAAACTCCTCCATAACGTTCAATTGTGTTGCACTTCATTTGTTTTATCTGCTTTTTGGGCATGCTTACGCTTTGATAGACCCACCTTAAATCCTTCAGTACAATATTATCTCCTCCATACTGCATCTTTTGTTTCCAAAGACTTGCAGGTACTCCGTCCACATCATTGTAAAGCCTTGCACTTACTATCATAAAAATTGACACAATAGATGATATCCATACCAGGATCCATAAAACAGTGGCCATTGACATATGATTTGAAGCATCTTCATCACGGCTGCACTTAAGGACTTTGCTTTTCTTCTCTTTTCCATGGCCTTTGACTGAGACTGTTTCAACCTGAGAGATTTCCTCTTTTTCTTCATATGCTTCTTCTCTACTTGAGTTTGGGAAAATTCCATAGCAGGAAGATGGGTCTTTTGCATGGAGCCAAGCCAACATGTTTTCATCTTCATATAAATATGCTCCTTCAAATAGATCTGCTTCTGGGTTATCCACCACTTCTTCTTCCATACAAATACCAATTGTCTGCATCATACTAGTATTTCTCTGATTGTCTGGTCCTTCTTCTAAAATTATCTGCTGCAACTCTTTTCCCTCCTGCTTTACCCACATTGTGTCTTTGTCCCAGTCATGCAACACATTGGCATGCCTTAACCAAGGTCTCCCAATTAACAGGGGAAAACTTCCTTCTACCTGTGGCAGCCTTAAAACAACAAAGTCCAAGTTAAAGATGGTACCTTGTATTTTGACAGGAACTCCAGGGACCACACCCATAGGCCTTACTATGCTTTGGTCTGCCATTGTTACAGTGAAGTTGGCAGGTCGTGAAGGGTATAGTCCAATCTTTTTCATGGTATATTCAAGCATCAAGTTAATGCCAGAACCACCATCCACAATAACTCCTTGAAACTCATGACCTTTAATAGAGACTGTTAGCCGAGGGCTCTTGTAATTTGTGGGGGGTGCTTCCCCTAAACATTTATCTTTATGCATAACAGCAGCCTTTGCCACTAAACTTGTTGTGGACATTTCATCAATTATCTGCAAGAGTTCTGACCTGAACTCCCCATCCATCTTTATTAAATAAAAAATACTAACCTCCTTTTTCATGGACTTGAGTAGTCTGGAAGCTTCTGATTCCTTAAGAGCATGGGCTGCATTTGACTTATCAAACTCCTCATGAGCCCTGTTGAATGCATATTCAATGGCATCATTGGTACCTATGAAATTTTCTTTTTGCCTTGTATCTGCACTTGTGGTGGCTTTGTCTTCAGACACACCTTTGTCTCTGTTTAATCCATTAATCATTGATTCTTGACCTATTTCCACTTGAGCCTTCCCCTTGCTTCTTGTCTGCACCGGAAAAGATTCAATTTCTTCTAAATGCACCACCCTGGTAGATGGAGATGGCACATTGACATGATCTAACAATTCTTCTTTGTGTACAAAAATCATTTGAATATGGGGCCCGGATTGTGAAGAGAGATGGTGGATGCAATCCAAAGATGAGTAGGTGCCGCTACAACCAGCTTCACACCAGCCAACTGAGACTTCAGAGTTGATTAGTAGACCCTTTGAGCTTCCTAAATCCACCAAAATATCAGCCAAGTACTTTGGAACATGTATCCCAAAAGTTTAAGTCAAGACCGACAAGTTGCGAAATGAGTAGCTCCCAAAACTTGCTATTTTTGGACATACACCTGCTGGAAAAAATGAACAGTGCTCTCAACCTGGAAGGAATTAGAAAAATTCCTTTTGGGCATAGCAAATAGACTTAGCAAGCTTCCTATTCCAAGTTAAAACACTTCAAATGATGGACTGAGCACTGAGAACAAGTTTCATCAAGTTCTGGAACATTCCCACAATTCTCGGGGCTCTGCAGAGATAGACCAGTAAGCAGTAAAATGCAGATATCTCCAAAAGTATAAATCCAATGACCTTCAAAATTTATAGGTAAAAACTAGACAATGAGAGCTATCCAACGCACTTTAAAACACTGAAAAAGGTTCCGTAAAACTCGAGATATGACCTTCTGAAGTCACTGCTATGAGTGAGTATAACAGAGAACAAAACAGAGAGGTAGATGATAATAAATGTATAGATTCACATATGATTACAACCACATTGGCAATGAATCTTTGCACAATGGGAGTAGAATGATAGAGCTATGGAGTAAGCTCTTCAATCTCTACAAAATGACATCAAGTGGTCACGTACAAGGCTTGCTAATCGCCTCTTCCTTCTTGCTCCTTTTATAGCTATTCTTGGAGGGAGTTTTGAATTTGAATTCGAATGGCTCCACCTAAAAGTGATCCCCAAAGTTAGGAGAGATTCCCTCAGCTCAAAAATTCGTGATTTTGGTAGTTGGAGCCATGAATTTGCTTTTACATCATGGATGAGGTAAGCCATCCTTTTACTTTTTTCTTTTTCCATTTACAAGAGATAAAATGTACTCTTTTACAAGAGGTGTTCACATGACTACTCATGTGACTTACAAATGAGGATAATATCAAGCATATCAAGCATGTAGGCTTGGGCAAAATGCACCAACAGCTCCCCCTCAAGCCTAACATGCTTGGCCTCCAAATAAGTCTTCAATTGTCCTTGATTTCCTGCAAGCCAATCATCAACTTGAATCTACTTAACTTCGTACCATCAAGAGCTTTCGTCAACATGTCTGCACATTGCATATCTGTAGAGACATAGGATAGTTGAATATCCTTGCTCAATAGCTTCTCCCTTACATAATGGTAGTGGACTTCAATATGCTTGGTTCTAGCATGGTATACCGGATTAGCTGCTAGATGTAGTGAGCTTGTGTTGTCACCAAAAATGTGAGGTGTTGAAGAATGAAGTCCAAGATCTGTGTACAAAGATTTTAACCACATGATTTCTTGAGTTGCATTAGCCAAACCTCTATATTCTGCTTCAGTAGAAGATAATGCCACGGTTGGTTGCTTCTTCGATGACCAAGAAATGATTTTTGAACCTGCAAATGATATATACCCTGATGTGCTTCTTCTATCATCTTTAGATCCGGCCCAATCTGCATCTGAGTAGACCTTTAGCTCAATATCTGAAGTATATGAATAAAACAAACCTTCATTCATGGTCCCCTTTAGGTACTTGAGGACTCGCTTGGCCGCTTCCATATGTGGTCTTCTCGTCTTATGCATAAACTGACTCAATATGCTAACACTATAGCATATATCCACCCTTGTGAGTGTTGCATAGTTCAAACTTCCAACCAAGCTTTGATAGCTTGTGATGTCTTCAATTGGCTCTCCTTCATAAGCACTAAGCTTATGATTTTGCTCCATAGGTGTACCTGCACACTTTGTATTTTCCATCTTGAACTTGACGAGCATGTCATGGACATACTTCCTTTGTGTGATGTATATACCTGAATCTGTGTAGATCAACTCCAATCCAAGAAAATAAGTGAGTGGTCCGAGGTCACTTATTTTGAACTCCTCCTTCATTTGACTCTTTACCTGTTTGATTCCTTCAAGATCATTGCCTGTGATAATAATATCATCAACATACACACATAAATAGATCACTTCAGATCCATTCCTCTTTATGAACAAAGAGGTATCCGCCTTGCTAGCTTTGAATCCTTGGTCCTGCAAATAAGTAACCAATCTGAAATTCCAAGCTCTTGGAGCTTGCTTCAATCCATACAAAGCTTTCTTTAGTTTGCATACATAGTTAGGATGATGTGCATCCTCATATCCAGGAGGTTGTGCCATATACACTTCCTCAGAAATCCATCCATTCAAGAAAGCATTCTTTACATCAAGTTGATAAAGATTCCAATTTCTAGATGCAGCAAGACTTATGAGAACCCTAATTGTAGGCATTTTTGCAATAGGAGAGAAAGTCTCCTCATAATCAATACCATGGGTTTGAGCAAACCCTTTAGCAACTAACCTTGCTTTGTGTCTATTTATACTTCCATCTGGATTCTTCTTGATTTTGTATATCCATCGAGATCCGATTATCTTCATAGATGGCTTGTTAGGTACAAGCTCCCAAGTGTCATTCTCCTTCAAGGCTTCCATTTCTTCATCCATTGCATCTCTCCAAGCTTTCTTGCTTTGTGCTTCTTCAAATGTGGTAGGTTCTTCATTGGTTGAATCCTTTGCAATGTAGATTGAGTGCTTGGTGACCAAAGAAGTATCATAACCAAACCTCTCTGGTTTCTTCTTCTCCCTCGAAGACCTTCTAAGTGGTTGATGTGAGCTCTCGGGTCCATATGTAGCATCCTACATCTTTGCTTTACCTTTGTTCTTCCATAGCTTTAGTCTTTCCAAGTCTTCTAGGTCAATCTCCGAATCACTTTCTTCAATCTGCTTTGTCTCCTTTGGTTGAAGTGATGGAAAATCTTCATCCAAGTCATATGGCAGCTTCACTTTCCTGTCATCATCAAACCATGATTTGTTTTCATCAAAAATTACATCTCTACTCACAGAAAATCCTTTATTGGTTGGATTGTACAATCTATATCCTTTTTGGTTTTGATCATAACCAATGAATACACACTTCTCTGCCTTGGGATCCAATTTCCCTCTTACTTGAGAAGGAATGCGAGCATAGGCTAAGCATCCAAAGATTTTACAATGCTCTAGACTAGGTCTTCTTCCATTCCACACTTCATATGGAGTGGTTCCATCTAGTGACTTAGATGGAAGTCTATTTATGAGATATGTGGCTGTCGACACAGCCTCTGCCCATAGGTAGTTCGGCAATCCCTTTTCATTGAGCATGGACCTTGCAGCTTCGACAATAGCTCTGTTCCTCCTCTCTGCTACACCATTGAGTTCGGGTGTATACCTTGTAGTGACTTCCCTTTTAATGCCTCTTTCATGCAAGAAGGCATCAAATTCAAAAGAGAAGTATTCTCCTCCACCATCTGATCTGAGTCGTTTCAAAGTCCTACCTGTTTGGTTTTCAACAAGAGCAATATACTTCTTAAAGCAATTAAACACTTCATCCTTGTGCTTCATGAAAAACAGAATGGTCCACCTGCTACAATCATCTATGAAAGACACATAATATCTTGAGCCTGATATAGATGGCTCCTTACTTGGACCCCACACATCCGTGTGCACTAGATCCAAAGGATTTTGATACATATATCCTTTCTTATTGAAAGGTTGTCTATGAGCCTTGCCGAGTTGACAAGCTTCACACTTATAAATCATGTGTTGCCTTGTGATATTAGGCAAACCAAGTACACTTTGGTCCCTGCAAATCTGTTTGAGTGTCCTCTCACCAATGTGAGCAAGCCTTTTGTGCCATATCTCCAACTCTGTTAGAGTTTGAGATCCATAGCTAAACAAAGCTATGTTCTTTGTATCTTCCACTTCAAAAGTGAAAAGCCTTCCTGTCTTTTCTCCTTTGGCAATCCTTCGAAAGCCTTGCCTTGGGTCTTCAACATATGCTCCAAATCGATTGAATCTAACCTGCAATCCTTTTTCAACAATCTGTCCAACACTTATTAAATTTTTGGTAATTGTAGGGACATACAAGACTTTGCTTAAGAGGTTCATATTCCCATCTGATGTCTTCACATTACCTATCTTCTCCACTGAGTGCTTTGTGTCATCTCCTGTCTGCACTTCATGCTTGTTATGAGGATCTTCCAAATCAGAAAGTAAAGCCACATTTCCTACTACATGGTTCGAGCATCCCGAATCAATGTAAAATATGTGATCATCATCCTTACCCTTCTTTGTTGATAGATTCATAATCAATAATGAATCTTCTTGACTTTGGTCCTCTGCATAGTTATTGTAATCTCTTCTTCCTCTATGGCCACTTTGATAGTTGTTGTTGTTGTAATTGTTGTTGTAGTAGTTGTTGTTGTTGTAGCCTCCATTGTACCTACCTCTATTTGATCCATAGCCACCTCTATTGAATCCTCTTCCTCTTGAGTTCCTCGGGTTCCTGAAACATTCTTCAGTAGTATGGTTAGATAAGCCACATATGTTGCAAGGTTGAGATGATTGGAATCTCCCCCTGCCTTGCTTTCCACCTCTGCCTCTTCCTCTAGCTCTTCCTCTACCTGCAAAGTTTGCTTGGAAAGAGCTTCCTTCATCTTCATTCTTCCTATTCTTTGACTTGTCCTTGACCTTAGCTTTATCAGAATATAAGGCAGAAGTTTGATTACCTCTTGAGGACTCACCACCTTTGCTAATCTTTGCTTCATGAGTGAAGAGTTGGCCCATGAGTGTGTTGAGGTCGGGTACATGCATATCCATGTATAAATCCATGGCTGTTGTGAATGACTCCCACTTGTCGTCTGCTTTGATTCCATTCATGATTTGTCTTATGATTTGCTCCTCTTCAATTACCTCTCCAATGCTTCCAAGTTGGTCGGAAATCTCCTTCATCTTTGTGACATAATCAGTCACATTTTGCTTCGGGCTTTTCTTCATTGTTGTGAACTCCATCCACAATTGGTTCTTCCTTGCTCGAGTGTTGGAAGAGAAGAAAGAAGCAAGTGCATTCCAGGTTTCTCTTGATGTCTTGCATCCCTTGACATGAGGTAAAAGAAAATCAGAGATTGAGTTTAGAATATAGGACCTTGCAAGTGCATCCTTCGAACACCAATTCGAAAGTCCTTCCACTTCTTCATGTGATGGTTGCCCTTTGTTCCTCATGGTTGGCATTGCTTCATCTCCGGATATGAATCCATATAGATTCCTCCCTTGAAGGTAAGCCTCCATCCTTAGAGACCATGCCGGATAGTTATTTCGATCCAATTTGTCAATTGTTGATGGAAATCCATCTCCCATGTTGCTTGACTATGCTCTGATACCACTGTGAAGAGAGATGGTGGATGCAATCCAAAGATGAGTAGGTGCCGCTACAACCAGCTTCACACCAGCCAACTGAGACTTCAGAGTTGATTAGTAGACCCTTTGAGCTTCTTAAATCCACCAAAATATCAGCCAAGTACTTTGGAACATGTATCCCAAAAGTTTAAGTCAAGACCGACAAGTTGCGAAATGACTAGCTCCCAAAACTTGCTATTTTTGGACATACACCTGCTGGAAAAAATGAACAGTGCTCTCAACCTGGAAGGAATTAGAAAAATTCCTTTTGGGCATAGCAAATAGACTTAGCAAGCTTCCTATTCCAAGTTAAAACACTTCAAATGATGGACTGAGCACTGAGAACAAGTTTCATCAAGTTCTGGAACATTCCCACAATTCTCGGGGCTCTGCAGAGATAGACCAGTAAGCAGTAAAATGCAGATATCTCCAAAAGTATAAATCCAATGACCTTCAAAATTTATAGGTAAAAACTAGACAATGAGAGCTATCCAACGCACTTTAAAACACGGAAAAAGGTTCAGTAAAACTCGAGATATGACCTTCTGAAGTCACTGCTCTGAGTGAGTATAACAGAGAACAAAACAGAGAGGTAGATGATAATAAATGTATAGATTCACATATGATTACAACCACATTGGCAATGAATCTTTGCACAATGGGAGTAGAATGATAGAGCTATGGAGTAAGCTCTTCAATCTCTACAAAATGACATCAAGTGGTCACGTACAAGGCTTGCTAATCGCCTCTTCCTTCTTGCTCCTTTTATAGCTATTCTTGGAGGGAGTTTTGAATTTGAATTCGAATGGCTCCACCTAAAAGTGATCCCCAAAGTTAGGAGAGATTCCCTCAGCTCAAAAATTCGTGATTTTGGTAGTTGGAGCCATGAATTTGCTTTTACATCATGGATGAGGTAAGCCATCCTTTTACTTTTTTCTTTTTCCATTTACAAGAGATAAAATGTACTCTTTTACAAGAGGTGTTCACATGACTACTCATGTGACTTACAAATGAGGATAATATCAAGCATATCAAGCATGTAGGCTTGGGCAAAATGCACCAAAACGGATGAAGAGGCTTGATTCTTAGGACAACAATTTGTATAGTGGTCTCTGGCCTCCGGGCAGCTTCTACAAGGAGGGGAATTTTCTGGGAGAGTGCACCTACTTTGATAGTGCCCACAGTCTCCACATCTGAAACAAATAATTGGCCTTCTAGGCCCATTTCCAAAATTATCCCTCTGTCTAGGGTTATAAGTGTTACCTTGATTTGGTGCAGCAGCCATCACATTTGCTGGTGTTGGGGGTCCTCCTTGTGTCTAGTATGTCGTTGCAGGCATTCCCCTTGATTGGCATTCATGGGCCTCATGGCCAACTTTCCTGCATAATTGGCAAGTCACACTTAACAGAGGACATTCACTTACTATGTGACCTTGCTTGCTGCACATGGAACACCAAAGTCCACTCTTGATGCCACCTCCTTTTAGTTCCTGCAACTCCTGTCGCAGCTGAGCCAATTCCTCTGCTTGGGCCTCCTCCTCCTTTTGGAGCCTTAGTGCTTCAATCTCCCTTCTCAACTGAGCAACAACATTCTCCTCCTCTTTGTAGGGCTTATTTCTTTTTAAGCCCTCCAGCTCCTTCCTTAGCTGGATCACTGGATCCTCCATTTCTGTACCATATGTTGGTTGGGAAGAAGTAGCTCCATACTGGTGCCTTATCTGCTCCAGACATGTAGCTGTGTTGATGAACTCCTCTATGGAGGCTGTAGGTAACACTAATTCCTTTATTTTGTATTGGATGGCCACTAGTAGGGGCTTAGCTAACCACTTCTTTAAAAAAAAATCGTGTGGTGGATCTGGCAATTTAGCCATTAGTGCTTTGGCCCTAGTCACAAACTCTGGGAACTTTTCTCCTAGACCCAATCTTAAATTTTCTAGTTCTTCTATGATAATCTCCGCAGTGTTGCCATGCTGGAACTGATTTTTAAATGCATCTTTCATCACATCCCAAGTGGTAAAATGGTTTTCAGCAAACTGGCTGAACCACTTATCTACTAATCCCTCTAATGTGGCACGGAAGTGAATAAAAAAGGCATCCTCCCTACCCATTAAGCCTCTAGTCTTACATAGTGCCAAAAACCTTCTAAGCTGCTCATCCGGATCCTCCTGAGCTAGGCCTTTGAAAGAAGGAAACTTTATATTTAATCTAGAGAGTAAAGTTTCCAAGTCTACCTGACCCGCCATGCTCTTTACTGATGAGGTTGAAGATAGTGGACTGGAGGACCTTCTAACAACCTTCCTTCTTGTCTGCTTGCAGGTGACCCT
Organism: Ceratopteris richardii; assembly: GCA_020310875.1. Taxonomy (NCBI): domain Eukaryota; kingdom Viridiplantae; phylum Streptophyta; class Polypodiopsida; order Polypodiales; family Pteridaceae; genus Ceratopteris; species Ceratopteris richardii. The sequence goes on along the minus strand of CM035442.1, from coordinate 90,498,553 downwards.
CAATGTTTGGGACCGGGTTGCGGTCATGAGCAGCTCATAGCCCACTTAATATGAGACACTTGACAAGAATATTTACCTTTTGGTTGATGAAGTAGCACTGTAGTAGCACCGTAGACACGTGAACTGTGCTATACTTTGCACTTGGTTTCTCCTAAGCTCAAATCTCCTTGGAAGTCCCACCGGGCGTGCCAAATTTTGTTGGGGGATTCTTAGACAAGAAGGAGTTTGAGGGTTTGTAGGAGAAAAGGAAAAGACCAGAAGAGGAAATACACCTTGGAAGCTTCTGCCGATTGATTACAGTAAGACAATTACAATGTTTGAAGCAAAATACAAGCCAATACTTCTGTGCACAATCACACAGAGTGCTCAATTACAAAATACCCAATATCCCAAAGTCTTCTTGCCGTCGGCCTCCTCTGCACCAGACCTCCACCTGCTTCAAGCTTATCCTTGTGCATACCTTGCACCAAGCTTCCACTAAGGGGGAGGAATGGATACCTTCTGTCTGCACGCACACTGCAAAGAGACCTTGAGATCCTTGGGGGACTAGCTTAGCACTCTCTGCACAATCCCTCAGTTACTCTCTATGCACTCCTTCAACTCTACTTCTCTGCGTCGCACACTAGTGACTCTTGCACTTCTCTTTCTTGCTTCACTTAGTCTATGCTTCTCTTGCTTACTCTAAGATTGGTCCAAGAATAGACCTTGCCTTGATTTGAGTGTGTCGATCACGTACACTCCTAACTGCAATAGTATCTTGGTGCTCACTTTGATGTCCCAAGATTTTCTTCACAAGTGGCAGCCAACGACTCACTGTTTTGTCCTGTAGTGACTTTAGACTAAAACGCAAAATTTCAATTGGGGGGCCATACTTCCACCTGTGCGTACGCTGCCGCTTCACATACCTTCACATTTCCTTTTAAGTCTTCACTTTTGCACATAAGAGGGGGTTCACCTGAACCTTCCAAAATACTTTAAAAACACTTTGAACCTTAGGGAAATTAGAGAAAATACCTCTGCAACCTGCAACCCACTTTCTCCAATTTACCCTTTGTGGACAATTAATTGTGCACTACCTGTGCACTTTGACACCTGCACTTTAGCACTTTGACTTTGCACCTGTTGACTTTGACCTTGACCTGGTTGACTTTGACCAGTTGACTTTGACCACATGACTTTTATGGGCTCAACACAACCAAAAACATGCAGATGAGCAACAGATGGCTTGCGGTCATTCCAAGCCTCATATGGAGTGATAGACTGCAGTGCTTTAGTGGGATAACTTTTAAGTATATATGTTGCACACATGACAGCCTCAAGCCAGAAACTATGTGGTAGAGCCTGACTCTTGACCATACACCTCGCCATTTTCATGAGTGACCTATTCTTTCCTTCTGCAACTCCATTCTATTGAGGTGTATACGGCACTATACACTGGTGTTTTATCCCATGTTCAGCCAAAAATGCATTAAAATCAAAAGACATATATCCCTCCCCTCAATCAGAATGGAGGGTGCCCATTTTACATGCTGACAGATTTTCAGCCTCAAAAACTATTTGAAGCACATGAATACTTCGGACTTTTCCTTCAATGGATATACCCATGCATGCCTGGAAAAATCATCGATGAAAGTCAGGAAATAAAGATAATTTCCAAAAGAAGGTGTCTGCATAGGACCACAAACATCACTATGTACAAGTTGCAATTACTAAGTAGCCCTAACTGAACCATCTTTTGGAAAGGATGAATGCTACATTTTGCCCAAAATGCAGCCTTCATAAACATGTTTTGCAGGTGCCTTAAGTTTGGGCAAAGAGGACACCATTTCAGATTTTTGCAGGCGTAACAAACTAGCAAAATTCAGATGACCAAAGCATGCATGCCAAAGCTTTGCATTTGACATAGCCTGAGAATCATGTACTGCACATGCCAAATCATTTACATATCTTTCATAGTCTATGAGCTTATATAGCCCACGACATAAAATTCTAGAAGCAATGATCACATTGCCATTTGATAGATCATGAACTGTACATTTGTCATCAACAAATTTCACAACCAAGCCAATCTTGGATAATGCAAAAACTGCTAACAAATTTTTCTTGATCCCTGGCACAAACAAAGCATCTGACAAAGTGAAAGAACTACCATCAGCAATAGTCAAAATGATCTTACCAACTCCCTTAACAGGATAAGAGGAGTTGTTGGCACATGTAACAGTATTCTCTATGGGGGCAGGCTCGAGTGAAGAGAAGAAACTATGCTACGAGGTAATATGTTTGGTTGCCCCACTCTCAAAGTACCAAACATCTGAGTCTACTGCAGATATGCACTGCTCATGAGAAGATGGGTCAAAACTGCAAATAGTAGTCAATGCCCATTCTTCTTCCTGCACAAGATTAGTACTCTGTTTTTGGTGTAGAGGCCTCTGCAACAACTATTCTAGCCTCTTTCTTCTTTGCCTCTTTACCAGCCAGTTTTGGACATTTCTTTATGATATGATCATTTCCTTTACAATACTTGCAAAACAATTTCTACTTTTGTGATTTCTTTTCATCTTTGTCTTCCCTCTTGAATTGTGCAGAATTAGCAGATTTTTGCTTACTAATAGTAGAGCTCCATTTTCCTTTGCCCTTCTGACTAGCCGAGAAAGCTTGATCTGCAACATGCATAATGGACTTGTTCTGCATGGACTGATCCTCCTGTAACAAAACAGAGACCAACTCCTCAAAATACAAGGCATTTGGATTGCCTTTCATCATCAACCGAAGAGTAGAAGAAAAACTCTGATATGAATCAGGAAGACCATTCAAAACGGTCTGCACAAGTGAGCTATCACATTCATTCATGTGCTCACTCTCCAACTATTTTCGGAACTAAGCAACACGAGCCTCATTCTTAGCTTGGTACAATGTGGTAAGTGTATCCCAAGCATCCTTAGCTGTTCTGCAAGAGCAAATATGAGGAATAATGGCACATTTGACAGACAAAGCTATCAATGCATATGCCTGGGCATCTCTACCATCCCAACAAATCTGCTCTACAATAGGTGTAGCAGAAACCGCAGCACGAATAGGAATATGCAGAATGTCATCATCTTCGACACCTTCTGCATCATCTTCAGTACCTATAGTTGTAACAGTTGCAGGTGTGATAGGATGTTTTTCAACACCCTGCACAATGTTCCACAGTTCTTTTGCAACCAATACATGTTGCATCATATAAGCCCATAACGGATAATTGGTACCATCCAACTTATCCTCAACAACCAACATATTGAATACATCACTGCTTTCAGCCATGGTCGGTGAGTAAAATACCTTGATGCAGAAAATTGACTGTATCTCAAAAATTTGAGAACTGCCCAGACAAATTCTGCTAGACCTGTAATAGACTTTGAGATGCTTATACTGGCGAACCGAAACTCCTATATACCTTTGGCAAAAAAAGATGAAATAGCCTACACAAGCACTGTGATAGTTTGTTTGGAGGCGGAAACGAGCCCAAATCGTGATTTCGGCACCACAAAGCGAAGTAGTTTTGATCTCGGAAACACACTGAGTATGCTCACCAAAATTCATGCGATTCTGAGACTGCAATCGGAGGACTATCGATGATGCCCTAGATGAAGCGGCGATCTGCTCTGATACCAATTGTTGGAGTTAGATGTCTGCCGAAGCAGGTGAACAACACAAGAAGAAGAAGAAGCTTGGAGCTTAACACAAAATACTGAATGTATTACCACGATAATGTACAAAGATAAGTATCCCATTAGGACAATATGCATATATACAAGCCAGGGGAAAAAACCTCCTAAAGAGAAAAGAAAGTGCCCCGGCGGTCCTAGTGTGCTCACACACATTACTACCTAAATATATCAACAATAGATTGATCCCTAGAAGGTGAACTATGCATGCAAGAACAAGTGAGCATGGTGTACATCTTCTTTCTTTGTTTTTTAAAAATCAACATAACTTGATAAAATGATTTCTAGATAATAAGATTCTTATTTTCTGTGCAACACTAATAGTCATAAAAATCACTCTTTGTAGCGAACACTCAGTGCAAATCTCTTGGAAAGTTAAAATAATCTTTCCGTTAGTAAAGCTACTCCATTGCATGTAGTATATTCGTTAGAATGTATAATAACATAATAAGTGTTGGAACATCAAGCTTACACTATGCTTGAAGTGGATTTGATCTACATCAAAGGCTATCGCGTTGAAAGAATATCCGTTGGAGAGTTCTTTTTCTTATGCTCATTTATTGTATTTTTTGAGAGATTTTTTTGTGGTTCATTTACCATTGTAAAAGCCTTGAGCTTTACACATGTAAAGGTAGAAACATAGAGCCCAAATCCCACGAATTTGTGGTGGTTGAAGTTGCATTCAATCAAGCAATCAATCACCTAAAAGTAGATCAAACTAGATCTTCACTTTTCCTAGATTGCAGGGAAGAGAATTGATTCCCTCCAACAACCATTCCCACCTTCATTTGAATTTAAATTTCACTTGTAGACGTCGTGGAACACTCATAGAGTCTATATAAAGACTTGAAATCACTTGTACATTACATGGAAGCAATATACATACACTTGTGACCATCATTGTCTTGCTCCTTCAATTCTCTGCATCATCTTCTTCGCCAATAGTAATCTTGCAGAGGCTGCTGCTCTCTCTCCAGAGCTCCAAATTGATTGCAAGATGATTTATTGGAAATTTATTAGTGTCTAATTTATGCCTATAAATTTTCATATCATTTAGTTCAGCAGTTTGGGAGAAATCTGAGTTTTTCTGTCTCGGGGTCAATCTCTGCGTATTCCTGAAAAATAGGAAGTACCACTGGTGAATGTCGCATTCATTCCTATAGCATATTTTGCTTATTCCTTATAATTTTGTGCATTATATGCACTCAACCCTATGTGTATCACTCCCATAAAAGGATTTTTTCTAATTGTAATCACGCTGGTCGCTATGAGCATTTGAAGTTCATTGTCTTTTCCATAGATAGTAAGTTTTTTGAGCTAGTCGACCCGCGAACCTATCTGTTTTGTATCGACTGATTCTCCTTGATGCTCCAAAGTAAATAGTGTGTTTCTTTGCACTTATCACATGCCTATAAGGTCTATTTGAGTCTCCATAAGTTCAAGGGCTGGTCTTGTGTCGGTTGGCTTGACCAAACTTCATCGCTTCGAAACGCACTTTTCTACCTTCTACAAGCTTCTCCAAGTTCTTTCAGTGGTATCAGAGCTAGATCAAGATGGGTGACGGCTTTCCCTCAATGATCGAGAAGCTTGATCAACACAACTACCCGGCTTGGCAAATCAGGATGGAGGCCTATTTGCAAGGTAGAAATCTTTATGGAATTGTAGCAGGTGATGAAGCTATGCCTATTCCAAGATCCAAAGGAGGACCTACACAAGAGGAGACAGATAAGCTCACACTTTGGTGTGCAAGGGATGCTCAAGCAAGGTCGTACATACTAAAATCTATCTCTGACTTTCTATTACCACATATTAGAGGATGCAAGACATCTCAAGAGACTTGGGATGCCCTCGAGACTTTCTTTTCTGCTAGTACCAAAGCAAGAAAGAATCATCTTTGGAACGAGTTCAACCAAATGAAGAAGACACCTAAACAAACCATCACAAAGTTTGTTACCAAGGTCAAGGAGGTTGCAGATCAGTTAGCATCCATTGGAGAATTGATTGAAGAAGAGGTCATCATGAGGAAAATTCTCAATGGCATTCGAAGTGATAAGCAATGGCAATCCTTCACGATGGCGTATGATCTCATCATGGGTGTGCAAACTCCAGACTTCAACATCTTTCTTGGACAACTCTTCAATCAAGAAGCCAACAATAGCATAAAGGAAGGTAACTCTTATCATGGTAATTCAACTAGTGCTCTATATACAAATAAGAAGGATAAGAAGTAGTAATATTTGTTCTAATCTCTTCTGGTATTGTTTTGGTTTTTGTTGTTGTTGTTTCGTCCACCTCTACATATTGTAGTCCCAAATCCGATTCTACATCCTCCTTTCTATATCCTTCCACTCAACCAACAGTTTTGAGTATTGTATTTATACTTGTTATAGACGTTGGAACATCAAGCTTACACTATCCTTGAGGTGGATTTGCTCTACATCAAAAGCTATCACTTGGATTACGTTGAAAGAATATCCATGCTAATTTATTGTATTCTTTTGAGAGATTTTTGAGAGTTCATTTACTGTTGTAAAAGCCTAGAGCTTTACATATGTAAAAGTAGAAAGAGAGAGATAAACTTCCATGAATTTTTGGTGGTTGAGTTGCAATCAAATCAATAATCAATCACCTAAAACTAGATCAAACTAGATCTTCATTTTTCCTAGATTATAGGAAAGTGAATTGATTCCCTCCAACAACTCTTACCGCCTTCATTTGAATTCAAAATCCACTTGAAGAAGTCATGAAGCACTTGAAAATTCTATATAAAGACTTCAAAACACTTGTACAATACACGAAAGCAATATACATACACTTGTGACCATCATTGTCTTGCTCCTTTATTTTCTGCATCATCTTCTTCAACAATAGTAAGCTTGCAGAGGCTACCGCTCTCTCTACAAAGCATCAAATTGGATGAAAAATGGCTCATTCAAAAGATATTAGCGTCTATTTTACGCATATAGTTTTTCATTGCCTTTGGTTTAGTAAATTGTGAGAATTTTGAGTTTTTGTATCTCAGTATCAATCTCTAGGTATTCCTAAAAAATAAGAGGTACCACTGTTGAGTGTCTGATTCATTCTTATAGCATATTTTATTTATTCATTATAATCTTGTGCATTATATACACTCAAGCCTATGTGTATCACTCCCGTAGAAGGATTATTTCAATTTTTAATCACGTTGGTCACTATGAGCATTTGAAGTTCATTGTCTCTTCTAAAGATAGTAAGTTTTTTGAGCTAGTCCATGGGCAAACCTATCTGTGTTGTATCGACTCTTTCTCCTTGATGTTCCAAAGTACATAGTGCATTTTATTGCACTTATCCCGTGCCTATAAGGTCTTTTTGATTCTCCATAAGCTCAAGGGCTGGTCTTGTGCCAGTTGGTTGGACCAACCTTCATTGTTCCGCAACTCACTTTTCTACCTCCTACAAGCTTCGATAAGTTCTCTCTGTGGTATGAGAGCTAGATCAAGATGGGTGACGGCTTTCCCTCAATGATTGAGAAGCTTGATCGACACAACTACGTGTCTTGGAAAATCAGAATGGAGGCCTATTTGCAAGGTAGAAATCTTTATGGAATTGTAGCAAGTGATGAAGCTATGCATATTCCAAGATCCAAAGGAGGACCTACACAAGAGAAGATAGATAAGCTCACACCTTGGTGTGCAAGGGATGCTCAAGCAAGATCGTACATACTAAACTCTATCTTTCACTTTCTATTTCCACATATTAGAGGATGCAAGACATCTCAAGAGACTTGGGATGCCCTCGAGACTTTCTTTTCTACTAGTACCAAAGCAAGAAAGAATCATCTTTGGAATGAGTTCAACCAAATGAAGAAGACATCTAAACAAACCATCACAGTGTTTGTTACCAAGGTCAAGGAGGTTGCAGATCAGTTAACATGCATTGGAGAGCTAATTGAAGAAGAGGCTGTCATGAGGAAAATTCTCAATGGGATTTGAAGTGATAAGCAATGGCAATTCTTCACCATGGCTTATGATCTCATCATGGATGTGCAAACTCCAAACTTCAACATCTTTCTTGGACAACTCTTCAATCAAGAGGCCAACAATAGCATAAAGTAAGGTGACTCCTATCATGGTAATTCAGCTAGTGCTCTATATGCAAATAAGAAGGATAAAAAGGTGAAAGGCAAGATGAAGGAAGAAGATGAAGAGGAGACTTCTCAAGCCAGCTTCACAAGCAAGAGCAAGTGGAAAGGGAAGAAGCAAGGACCAAAGCATGACAAAGCCAAAGTTCAAAATGTTCAACCTTGTGCCATATGGGATAAGATCAACCACACCACTCAGAATTGCTTGTTCAATGGGAAGACCTTGAAAGGAAGTGGAAGAGGTGGATATGGTAGCACTAGAGGCAGTGGTGGACACAACTTCAACAATAACAATAGTGGCTGTAATAGAAGGTACTTCAACAATTATTCAAAAGATCAACTGAAAGGAAAAATCCAAGGTCTGGAAAAGCAAGAACGAAGAACCGAAACTCGATGTAACCGGTTCAACTTCTGAAACACTAAAATGATTTGAGGCTCAAAACTTTAAGGACTTAATGGTTTGAAGCATTGTTTCTATCTTTATGAGATTGAATTTAAATTCTCACGAAGATCCTTTGGGTAAGGTTAAACCATCATCCATTTACCAAACTCTAGTGGTATAAAACATCGATGTCTCGAGCCATCGAATTTTGATGATGTTCAACTTTACTCTCAAACTATGATGCTTCAAATATCTTAAGAAGTTAGTCTTTTTTCAATCTCTTAAGACTCCTATAGATTGGAATACCAAGTCTAATATAAATCTCTTACTTTAGGAGATTGATTATCTCGAGGTACTATGAACAAGATGTTTTGGAGTAACTTAGTCTAACCCCAATTTCATACATAACTAACTCAATCTTTTTCAATATCTCTTGATACATCTTTATTCTAAAAGATATTAACTTACTTAGTTGTATTCGTCAACCAAGTGTGTTATCCGAGATTGACTCAGTCTGACTTACCTTTCTTAAAAGGATCTTTCCAAGTTCTCTCTCTAGAAATCCATGCAGCATTTCTGATAACGAACTTCAAAATCCTTTACGAGACTACATTAGTCTTACTGAAAATCTTTATGAAGATCTAGAAAGTGATTTCACTTCATAATCTTCAAACTTTCTTAGTTATTTGAAGTGCTTCATGGTCATATTCTTGAACATTTTGTACTTTATTTTATCTATGAAGTTTCAATTTCCATTGGAATGGATTTTCACTCCAACTCATAAGCCCAAGACTAAAAAATACCTATCATATCAAGGTCTGATGTCCCATACCATCATTCCTACATTAATGTGAATATAAAGGATAGTGTCCCATACCACTATACTTTATATCCAACATTGATGTGTGAATGATATTTATCTTAAAGTCTAGAAGCTTTAACTATAGGGTACCCTTTACTTAGATTCTTTTCACTAGAATCTCTAGTCAACGAATTAATTCCATGTTTTCCACCTTACTTAGGCTTCGGACACAAGATTGCTCTATGATCTCATTATCTTAAACTTATATTGGAATCTCTAAAACCTTTTGATGAAATAAACATCCATCCTGATGGAATAAACATCCATCCTTTCTTTTTAAGGTTTTGAGTGTGATTCCAAGTGTCTTGAATCATATTCAAGATCTACTTAGTTCTTTCTTAACTAACTTAAAGTGATAAGAGATTACTCTTGCCTTTTAGATTCCTTTGTTTATCCAAAGCTTTTCAAAAAGCTACCCTAGGGTTTTATAGGAATCTCAGTTACTACTTAAGTCGAAGCATCTTCTAATGCTTCTGGATTTTCCTTGAAATCCCTTTAAGAATAGGTGAATACAAGTTTCACCTTCTCCAGACTTAAGTATCATTTATCAAAGTTGCATACTATGTACTTTGCATATTCTCTCCTCCGTACTTCCCTTTAGAGAAGTATAAGTTTTGGCATGCTTTATTCGAGTTTGTGGTTTACAACCACCTTTCTTCAAAATCTTTAGTGATATTGTTGGGATCCCAATATTAGATTTAGCATGCCATGAAGTTGTTTTCTGAGAAACTCACTGTTTGCCAAACATCTCATATATAAAAAGATGTTCTTTTATCTCATCATCTAAATTCTAAGTTTCTATTTATGGAATTAATTGTACCACTTCTTGGTAAGTTTTGGTACTTTCTTCCTCCCTTTGAAGAGTTTTCGTCCTCGAAAACTGTGAAATCTATGGCTTCATTCGCAACTTAGGGAGTCAATACTATGACTCCACCCAAAAATAGGACTATTCAACCAATCTTATACTTGAGTAGAACCTAAAAATTTTCTAGAAGATTTACTAGAAATAAATTCTAGTTTTGGTGTCTTTTAGAAAATCTTCTAGAGGTAGCTCAACAATCACCTGTCCTAACTTGCTCATGAACTTCCTCTTGATTATTTTTATGGGAATGCTCATGAGTTCTCATGTTTTGCAACGATGCAATGCTTATGCATATCTGTGTTAGGAGAGGTGGCTTTGATTTTCAATGTTAATCAAAGCATAAGAGGTTTGAAGGTACTATGAAATAAGAAAAATATTTCCATTTCCTTATTGTACCTATAGAACTTTTTAAGTTCCTTCTATTAAGAACTATTGCATCTGCTAAAGAAAACCTTACTTGACTTTCCTGAGATGCAAATCTATTTTAATGAAGCCTTCAATTAAATTGGAATTTCTTCCAAAAGGAGGGAGCTTTCAATGATGCATTGAATACTTTTCGCCATTCATGTTGGGGAAAGTAATCTTTGCTTATAATTGGTCTCCATCAATGTCTTTGATGGCATCAATTTAATCGAGCTTTATATCATGGGACTCTTGAAACCATTCTAGAGTGTCATCCTATCTAGGATATGTCATGAAGAACTCTTTTAGAACCTTTTTCCATTAACTATCTCTAAGTAAGTCATAAACTTAGAGGAGTACTGTAGGTTCTATGAAGTAGTGTAAGAGTAAGAGCCCTATAAAAAACTTTTCTAGAGGTAACATCTATGTCATTAATGACATTTGATGTATTCAGGTGCCATCTTCTCAAGATATTAGAATCTTGTTTTGGAATCATCTTTTCGTATGTGGCATACTTAGAGTTAGCATTGAAAATCCTAGGTTCTCTAATAGTTGTGTATACATGATAAACAACTCTTGAAGTGATGCAAGAGCTTATAAACTTTCATGTGTACATTGCTTAAGGCTTATAATTGTATTAAAAGATTGAACCTGGAGAATTTTTTTAAGTTATTGAAGAACTTAGATGTATTCCGGTATTCTTCAATTCATTTTTGCCTTGCCATTGACTTGGTAATGGTTACCTCCTTAGATTTACTTTATTGGTAGGCAAGTCCTACTTAATGTCATCATAACATTAAATATTAGATACATTAGTATCCCCTTTTTGGAAAGATATTGCTAAGTACTTATATTGCAAAATCTAATCATGATTTTGCAAGTACGTTAGCTTCATTCCTTTCCAATTGCCTTGCTTCCGTAAAGAAGTAAACCCTCTACTGAGGATTATGGTTACTTACTAGGTTTCATAACTTCTCAAAAATAAAAGAGTGAATTTTATTCACTTAAATACATGTGTTTGCATACATTCATTACAATGTCATATCATGCATGCCATGAATGATTTTAGTATTTCATAGCCTTAAACACACTTAGTGTATGCTAGAAACCTATACATCTTCACGTAGAGATGTTTAGCATGCATAAGGTTCAAAATTGAACCCCTCTTTAAAGCATGCATGGAATCCTCATGTTGAACTCCATTTTATTCAATGCGGTGTTCGAATCTCTTTTCAAAATCTTAATGTTTGCCTATTTATACTCAGAATGCATTAACTTTCTAGGTGCATATGAACCATATAAATAGTTGAGGCATTATCTTAAGCTTCTATTATGTATGCAAACATATATGAAAGTTTAAGGAAAACCATCCTTAAAGCCAAACATAAAATTAAACAAACACTTAACTTCGTATAAGCTTCATCCTTCTTTTGTCTCTTGAGAGGAGAGTCAACGTCCATTTGGCTTCGAATTGCTTCATCCATGCTCCTCTATTGGTAGCTTCATTGTTTCAAAAGTATGAGGCTAAACTTCCTCTATTCCTTACTTTGAATAAAGACAGATGAAGTTAATTGTGCAACGGTGATAAATTAGAGTGAGTATTATCAAACTCTAAGAGAAAAACAAGAATGCTACTTCCTAATGTAGTAGAAGAAGACCATCTCTAAATACTTGGACCCCTCGGGTGCTACTACACCTCAAACATGCTGTCAGCACATTGTGCTCATCGAGGGAAAAAACAAGCCATGCTGTTGATTGAGTTCCGTTGTAGACGTCACGAAAGCAGAAGAAATCCCACATGTGAGGTTCACAGCGCTATGAAGGACTATAAAAGGCATAGAGGGGGGCTACGCCTATCACTTCTGAAGTGAAGAGAATGGAAGAGTATAACAGACCTAATCCTCTGAATAGTTCCGCTCTAAATGGACCCCACACTGATTATCAGTCACCAATATTCTCTTTGAATGGGGTTTAGTATGCAAATCGTCAAAACGATTTCTCTTGTATCGAGAGGGCGTTCACATACGCAACCGAGTATATAAGGGTATTGAATTCTATTTTTCCGATGATTACAGAAGGTTCATGGATGAAGAGCTCGCGGGCTTCCATAGCCGAGAGATTTAACCTGCTCTGATACTAATGTTGTATGAACAACAAATATACTCTAAGAGAGTAACCTAAGCAACTCTAAGAGACTAATCAAACCCACAAGGGGTGAGAGATGCACATATCCACCCAACCAACTCCACCCATATATATACCTCAAGGTTAAGGGAGGAAATGTGAGGAGAGCTTGCCAAGTGTCCTCTCCACATGGATTCTAATCCAAAGCCTTCTAACCTTGGATATCACATGGACTAGCATGACCTTCACATGGGTTCTTAAAAGGACTTCTCCCAAGCTTGTACGTACAAGTCTCAAGGCTTGAGAGGCCTCCATAAGGGTTAAATACCATACCCTTAGGAAATATCAATCCTAAGGGTCAAAACCCTTCAATTGGGAGTAAATAAATCCAAATAACTCAAGGGTTCAAACCACACTCTTGGAGGGACTTTCCCAAGGGTTTCCCAATAGAATCCAAGGGTTCTCCAAGTGGTTCCCTCAAAACCCATGTCTTTGGTCACTTTGACCCATCGTTATACAACAACAGGTCTTGGTATGATGAAGACAAACATAAAGTAACTCTACCGTATGATCTTGATTCCGATTCTCATCAATTAGGAAGCAAGCATGATACACAGGTCTAGGATACAAGAAGTGATACACATGATGACCAAGATGAAAGAGAAAAGGATTATAAGCTATGGAAGTCAAGAGGCAAAGCAGAGATACAAGAGTGTAGAGATTGCTCCAAGCAATCACCTAGAAGATCAACAAGAGAGTATAAATATGATTCCACATTTATAACAAAGCATGCAATCTACTTGGCAAAAGACTCAATTTTAGAAGAACCCTCAACCTATGAAGAGGCAAAGGAAAACCCTAATTGGGAAAAGGCCATGAAAGAAGAAATAGATGCATTGAAGGAGATGGACAATTGGGATTTGCCTTCAATGTCACCAAATCAAAAGGTAATTGGTTGCAGATGGGTATACAAAGCTAAAAGAAATTCAGATGGATCAGTTTGCAGGTACAAGGCAAGATTAGCGGCCAAAGGGTGCTCACAAACACATGGTATAGGCTCTGAGGAAACATTCTCACCAGTTGCAAAGATCAATACAATCACGACATTGATAAGTATAGCTGCTACAAGGAATCAGAGATTCCTTCAAGTTCATGTGAAAAATGCATTTCTAAATGGTTGAATAAGTGAAGAGGTATACATGTCACAACCACAAGTTTTGAAAAACCCTAATCATGCATCTTATGTTTGTCGATTAAGAATGCATTGTATGGATTGAAACAAGCTCCTAGAGCTTGGAATTATAAGTTTGTTACATATCTTCAAGATCAAGGGTTCAAAGGTACTCTATTCATCAAAAGGGATCACAATCACGTTATCTATCTATGTGTATATGTAGATGATGTTATTGTGATAGGTGATGACTTGAATGGCATTCAGAGGATCAAGAGACACATGCAAGAGGAGTTCAAAATCAGTGACTTAGGTGAGCTCACATATTTCCTAGATTTGTAGGTGATATACACAGATGAAGGAATGCATTTGACTCAAAGGAATTACATTTAGGATCTACTTCTTAAGTTCAAAATGGAGAATGCTAAACCTATAGGTAAACCTTTGGAGATAAATCATAAACTTAGTGTTTAAGAAGGTGAGAAAATTGAAGACATTCAAGAATATCAAAGCTTGGTAGGTAGCTTGATATATGCTACTTATACAAGGGTAGACATCTCATATAGTGTTGGAGTGCTTAGTCAATTCATGCAATCACCTAATAGACCACACATGGATGCAGCTAGGAGAGTACTTAAGTATCTCAAAGATACAATCAATGAAGTTATATTCTATCCTTACGCTTCAAATTTGGATATTAAAATCTATTCAGATGTAGATTGGGCACAAGCTAAGGATGATAGAAGAAGTACCTCTAGTTACTTAGCATTTGTAGGCTCAAAGCTAGTGTCATGGAGTTCCAAGAAGAAACTATCCTCAACTGAAGCAGAATACAGAGGTTTGACCATAGCAACTCAATAGGAAATATGGTTAAAAGCATTGTATACAGATTTGGGACTTGTAAGTTCCAAACCTCACATATTTGGAGATAATGTAAGTTCCATGCATCTAGCAGCAAACCCTATTTTTCGTGCAAGAAACAAACACATAGAAGTTCATTACCACTTCATTAGGGAGAAGCTCATGGAAAAGGAGATTGACATTTCTTTTTTTCCAAATGAAAAGCAAGTAGCAGATATGACGACGAAGGCATTTGATGGAATAAAGCTTTGTAGATTCAAAGCTATGGCAGGTATTCAACCTATTAGAGAATGAAGACTCAAGCATACTTTAGCTTGAGGGGGAGCTGTTGGAACATCAAGCTTACACTATGCTTGAGGTGGATTTGATCTATATCTTTCCAAGAAATGAACTTGTTTTGTTCATGATGAATCCATTTTAAGCATAGTGAAAGCTTGTTCTTCTAACATAATCAACCTCAAAACTAGAAGTGGCACAGTACACTACTTCTTGCTCAACCAAGATATGCATAAGCTACCAAACATAGATCAAAATCTAATGGTTGCCATATGAATTTCATAGCAACCTGCAACCTTTTATGAGTCACAAAAATCACGTAAATCTGGTGATAATGATCCCCCCTTGTGTTGGAGTTGTTAGGCCGGCGGACAAATTATTGTATTTGTAATATTTCATATTTTTTATGAAGCGCCACATTGGCCAAAACATTGTAACTCATTTATGAATTAATACAAAGAAAGTTCATACCCTTGTAGAAGTAGTTTTTCATCATCCTATTGTCCTGTTTAGTATTGTGTTGATGCCTATCAGATAAGTCATT
Organism: Ceratopteris richardii; assembly: GCA_020310875.1. NCBI lineage: Eukaryota > Viridiplantae > Streptophyta > Polypodiopsida > Polypodiales > Pteridaceae > Ceratopteris > Ceratopteris richardii. The sequence continues at coordinate 90,483,242 of CM035442.1, read as the reverse complement.
GATCTTTAAGTGTGGTGATTAATTAAATTTTGCTAGAAATTCTTGTTAGAGGTTAGTCTGGTATAGTATTCTAGTTAATTTCAACACTAACTTAATCATTAATCTTGTGCATAGTTGGTCGTAAGTGAATATGGTGGTAGAATTATATTGGTTAGATGGTAAAGTGTGATAGTATGTGTTTATGAGATAAATAATAATCGGTACAAAGTGTTGAAGAAGTTAGTAATGTGTAAATATTTCGAGAAGTGTACTACAACAAAGATATTAATGGTAGTTTGATTCTCTAATTCGCTAGATTAATTAACTTAAGCCTGTGGAATGGAAAAATACCAAAGGAATCGTTTTTATAGACTCTTGCCATACCAAGAACCCTTCTAGTTACCCTTTTCACTGTCATCTTACCAGATACAGTTAGATTAGGAACAAAGGTTAACACTGGCATCATTTGTCAAAAATGGAATTTAGTTTTTGAGAGAAGATTGGTATACACTTTTTGAGCAGATATTATTTTCTACATGCCTATAACGCACTCCGAAGAGACTTACCCCAAATATCAAAGAGGTAGGCAAACCTTGAGAGTGAATAGTATGCTAGGGATGCCATTGTGGAGTAATACTGAAGGCGGTACATCTTAAGGGAAGGGTGTAGCAAGTAGTAGTGGATTGGTACCACAAAATTTCCTCATTTTCGGTCCGCAGAGTATATCGCAACTCAATTAGTTACAGTCTAGTGATAGTTTGGTGTCTAATATTAACATCAAACTTGGTGGCAGTTCGACACCCTCCGGTAGTGGTTCGGCATCTGGTGTCAATACTGAATTTGGCGGTACTTGTATGCCTGCCGAAAGGATAGAAGAAGTTGGTGAAGATATTAATAGGCCTGCTGAACCTATTGAGAAGATAGTGGATCACAATCCACGGCCAAGTATCCCTATTGAACAATTCATTAAAGAGGAATTCCTAAAGTTTAAGGTTGATAGGAAATCCTTTCACTTTGATTTCCTATCAGAAGAGTGGAACCCAACCCAAAAATTAAACCTAAAATTTCTAGAAAACATATTTCCCAACCATAAATTTTAATCAGTAGATACTCGTGAATCAAAATAACAAGAAGAATCAATTGACACCCGTGTATCAGAACAACTAGTAGATCCAAGTGCAGAACCCATGGTAGATACACAAAATGAGCAACAACAATGACAACAAGGAGGTCAACAAAGACAACCAACTATGAGAGTCATGTATGCCATATTTGGTGGATTTCAAAGAGATGACCTAGATGTGCACATGTGCACCTTGGAAATCAACTATATAGTGCTTAATAACCCAAAGGATCAAGCATATAAAGCCATAGTATTTCAATCCACCTTAGCTAATGAAGTGGCACAATGGCTTACCGAGTTTGACCTTAATCATTTTCGACGGTACAAAGATGTAAAGAATGCATTTTTGCAACGTTTCAAATTGAAGAAGAATGTCATAGAAATATTCAATTACTTACAAAATAACAGGCAAAAAACAAATTAAAGTATGTAGGATTATGCTACTCTTTTTCACACACATTTAGGGTAGTTGCCATGAGCCACTGCAAATCTCCCCAATGATGTTATTACTCAATGGTTTATTAATAGACTAAACCCACAGTTAAGACAGGTCATGATCATCCGCTGTGTTTGGTGGTTTGAAGTTAGATGCAGTTATAGCAATGGCATTACAATTGGAGCATAAAGTTGGAGGATTTACAAAAGACTTGGAATGGCTAACTTGTGGTAAAAGTAAAAGTGATGACCCATGAAGCAAATGTATCATAAAAAATGCAAAAATCATGCCCATGTGGTGACCAAGTCTGCACTTAATCAAATCTATTGTGCCATTTGTGTTACTACTAGTCACTCTATAGAGTGCTAGTCACTCTATAGAGTGCTAGTCACTCTATAGAGTCCTATCCATATAATGCTAAAATGCAAAATAGACTGATAGCCAATGCCGTACTTCAAGGTGAGGGAGAACCAGCTACAAGTTATGTACGAGCCCATTTACAAAATGCAGCATACTCAGCTTGTACCAATTATAGAGCACCTCTCTACAGAGATGTTTGCCATATCTATTGACATTGCAAGGAGTCTCGAGAATAGGATAAATGAAAAAAGGATAGGCAAAATCATATGGTGAATACGGTTTATATTACGACATTAGATACTCAAACAACAGCATTATAGACACAATCAGACAAATCACTCCACCCCACTGTAGAAGTGTTCGAGCTAGCTTTAAAAGATCGACGATGAGCATTTGCTAAAGCATCCAAGTGGGCTCAAGCAGAATGACGAGTTTTTCTAGATCCCATCCTTGTGACTCGACAAAAGGTTGAGAAACCAGTGAAGTCTCCACTAGAACCAATAACAATACAACCAGTGGCCTCACTAAAAACCACATCGGAATCGCCTAATCCCACTTTGGAATGGGACATTTTAGCAAAGAATTTGATTACTATTCCATGGGATAGTTACTAACCTTAGTTCCTGGCATTCAATAGTAGTTCTAGTAACAAATCGATCCAACCGTGAGTCTCATTCTACAATAGATCACGCAGTCCCACTAATCATCATTTGGTTTAAAAATCATAAAATTTCACAGGTCCTTATTGATGGTGGGTACGAAGTTAACAATGCTACTATGGCAATATGCAAAAATTTAGGTTGGAAGACCATGGAGCTCGTTAATTTTTTTGTAAGAATGGTTGATCAGTCAAGAGTCCACCCGATGGGGTTAGTGAGTGATTTTGCTATCACACTGTAGGGGGCGATGTTTAAAATGACTTGTTGCCATGGAAAACCTGAATTGAGTCTTGATTACAATCTTTTGCTTGGGCAACCTTGTCTAAAGAAAGCCAAAGTGCTACAAGACTGGTCCTCCTATGAGCTTGTTTTTAAATGTAACCACCATAAATATATGGTCCCACTAGATGATATGAAACCATGCAAAATTCATACATGACCGTACGTAGTTGAACCTCTCCATATGTTGGATAACCTCTTAGAAGATAAGGAAGAGGCCTTTTTTATCACCAATCAGGATTGAAATTCCCTCAGATGCTACACTTACAACAGGTGCTAGACCATTGGTTTCCAACAACCTTTACGATACAACCTTTTCTAGATGAGTCTATAGATGAAGCCCAAAATTTAGTCAACATTATGGATTTTCAAAACCCCTTTCAACATGAGAGTCACCCTTCTAGAAAATGGCAATTTTATGTGCCAAAAGACCAGTTAGTGACGTCCCATTTGGGAGATGAAACTAATCCACATCCAGTCAAAATAAAAGCTGGCTTGACCTCTACCTACCAGGAGGATGTGTTACCTTTGTTAAAAGAATTCACAGATGTCTTTGCTTGGGACTATAGAGACATAGAAGGCCTAGATCCCAAAATTTAAGAGCATCATGTTGTATTGAAACTGGATGCTCAACTTGTCAAGCAACAAAGTCATCGAATGAATCCCTACAATTAACAAGCTAAGGAGGAGATAGATAGATTACTTTGTGTCAGATTTATTGTCCCTATAGAACATAGAGAATGGATTTCCCCTATTGTGATAGTACCCAAAAAGAATAAGCAGCTTTGAATATGCATAGATGATAGAAAATTAAATGCAGCCACAGGCCCTGATCCATTTCTGTTACTATTCTTAGATAGCATGTTGGATGATGTAGCTAGCAGAGAAATGTATTCATTTTTAGATGGATATAGTGGATACAATCAAGTCAGGATGGTTGAGGCAGATATACCCAAGATTGCATTCATTACTAACTAGGGAGTTTATGCATGAACGTGATGTGTTTTGGCCTATGCAATGCACCAAGTACCTGTCAACAATGTATCCAAGAAATCTTTTCACTATACTTGATCAGTTTCATGAGAGTTTACCTTGATGACTTTTGATTGTCCTAGGACACTACTGCTCACCTACAACATCTTTGCTACTACTTTCTCAAATGTTAGGAGACCATATTTGCTTGAATCCCCATAAGTCTATCTTTGCAGTTGCCTATGGTAAACTCTTAGGAAATATCATTTCTAAATAGGGAATATAGGTAGATCCTCTTAAAGTAGAGGTTATCCTAAATGCACCACCTCCCAAAAATCCTAAAGAAGTGATGCACTTTATGGGCCAAATTCGTTGGCATGGCCAGCATCTCCGGTGGTTGGCTCATCTAACTATTCCCCTCACACGACTGACCATTGTTGATATATTTAGGTAGTGATGTGTGTGAACACTCTAGGACTGCTCGAGCACTTTTTTCCCTCTTTAAGAGGTTTTTTCCCCCCGGTTTGTATATACACCTATTGCCCTAATAGGCTACTTATCTTTGTACATTCTAGTGGTAATACATTCAGGATTGTGTGTTGTGATCCAAGCTTCTTCTTCTTCCTTGTGTTGTTTGCATGCTTCCACATACATCTAATTCCAACAACTGGTATCAGAGTAGGTCATCGTTTCATCTAGGGCATTGTTTATACCTCTCCGGTTGCAGTCTCAGAATCGCACGAAATTTGGTGAGCATACTCAAGGTGTTTCAGAGATCAAAACATCTTTGCTCTATGGTGCCAAAATCGCGATCTGAGCTCGTTTTGGCCTTCGAATGCACTATGGTAGCGCTTGTGTAGCTATTTCATCTTTTCGTGTCAAAGGTATATACTAGTTTCTGTTCGCTAGTATAAGCATCTCGAAGTCTACTATGGTTTTAGTAGAATTCATCTAGGCAGTTTTGTTCAACTTTTTCAGATAGAATCAATTTTCTACATCAAGGTATTTTAGTCAGTGGCCATCGCTGAAAGCAGTGATGTATTTCGTATATTGGTTGTTGAGGATAAATTGGATGGTACGAATTACCCATTGTGGGTCTATATGATGCATCATGTATTGATTGCAAAAGGACTGTGGAATATTATGCAGGGTATTGAAAGACGTCCTGTTACACCTGCGAATACAAGTACTGCATATACACGTGCTGGAGTTGATCGAGATGGTGTCGAAGATGATGATATTGTGTAGATTCCTATTTGTGTTGTTGTTTCTGTTGCACCTACTATAGAGCAAATTCATTGGGATGACATAGATGCTCAAGCACATGCATTGATAGCTTTGTATGTAAAACATGCCAATATTTCTCACATTCGCTCTTATAGAACAACTAAGGATGCTTGGGATACGCTTACTACATTATACTAGGCTAGGAATGAGGCTAGTGTTGCTTACCTCCAAAAACAATTGGAGAGTGAGCACATGAATGAAAGTGATTCTATGGACATTTTTCTCACAAAGATCAAGATTTGAAAGAACAGTTGATTTCTGCTGATAAAGTTGTACGAGATAGCTCACTTCTGTAGACTGTTATGAATGATCTTCCTGAATCATATCAGAGTTTTGCTTCTACTCTTTGTTTGATGATGAAAGGAAATCCAAATGCCTTTTCATTTGAGGAGTTAGTCGTTGTTTTATTGCAAGAAGATCAGTCTATGTAGAACATGTCCATCATGCATGTTGCAGATCAAGATTTTCTAGCTAGTCAGAAGGGAAGACAAAGATGAGAAGAAACCAGAAAAGATGAAATTGATTTGTAAATACTATAAAGCAAATGATCATGTCATTAAGAGCTCTCCAAAACTTGCTGCTAAGGAGGCAAAGAAGAAAGAGGCTAGAATGGTTGTTGCAGAGGCTTCTACACTAAAAACAGAGTCTTCTAAATGTTGTGCAGGAAGAAGAATGGGCGTTTACTACTTTTTGTAGTTTTGACCCATCTTCTCATGAGCAGTGCATGTCTGTAGTAGACTTAGATGTTTGGTACTTTGATAGTGGGGCAACCGAACATATTACCTCGTAGCACAGTTTCTTCTCTTCACTCGAGCCTTCCCCTATAAGGAATACTGTTACATGCACCAACAACTCCTCTTATCCTGTTATGGGAGTTGGTAAGATCATTTTGACTATTGCTGATGGTAGTTCTTTCACTTTGTTAGATGCTTTGTTTATGCCAGGGATCAATAAAAATATGTTATACGTTTCTACATTAGCAAATATTGGCGTGGTTTTGAAATTTGTTGATGACAGATGTACAATTCATGATTTGTCAAATGGTGATGTCATTATTGCTTCTAACATTTTATGTCATGGGGTTTATAAGCTCATAGGCTATGAAAGATCTATAAATGATTTGGCATGTGCAATACATGATGCTTAGGCTATGTCAGATGCAAAGCTTTGGCATGCATGCTTTGGTCATCTGCATTTTGCTAGTTTGCTATGCCTATAGAAATATGAAATGGTGTCCTCTTTACGCACAAACACACTACACAATGAGCACGAAGACAAACTTCTTAGGTCTTACAAATGTGGTCAAACTTTCAGTCTATGGGTGACCAGTCCACTATATGTTTTATTAAAGAACATATACAAAGAAGTGTCCAATGGCCATTTGGCCTTTCACATGGACACTAACGGTAACAATCTCCCAATAAAGGCCAATATGGCCAAAGTAACTATGGGAGAAAAATAAAGAATGATAAAGAATAAATGAGTGTAAGTATATAGATTATACCTCCCACCTGATGGGCATGTTACAAAGTATACAAGTGACTGTGTAAGATCATGAATCAAGTAACCCCCATCAAGTGACAACAATGTGAAAAGTTATCTTGTGGTAGAGCTTTAGTCAAAGCATTTGCAGAATTATCTCGAGTGTAAACCTTCTCAAGAATAATGCGCTCAATGGCTAAACAATCTCTAATGAAGTGACACCTCACGTCAATGTGCTTGGTCTTTGCATGATAGACCGGATTCTTAGCCAAAGCAATGGCACTCTGACTATCAGTGAGCAAACGAGCTACATGTTGAGGTAAACCCATATCAGAAGCAAGATGAGAAAGCCACAATGCTTCCTTACATGCCTCACTTGTTGCAACATACTCCGCTTCTGTGGTGGAAGCAACTGTACATTCTTGAAGATGAGATCTCCAAGAGATAGCACATCCAACAAAATGAAAAATGTACCCTGATGTAGACTTACAATTGTCTACACAACTAGCATAGTCCAAATCTGTGTAACCAATAACAGATGCTTTCCCTCTACCTAAGCATAAACACTTGTCCTTAGTGCCACTCAGATATCTTAAAATCATCTTTACTGCTTCCCAATGTTTCTTGCCAGGATTAGACATATATCTTCTCACAACTCCCATTGCAAATGCAATGTCTGGTCTCGTAGCTACCATAGCATACATGAGACTACCAACAACAGACTGATAGGGAATTTTGGTCATGAATTCCTTTTCCTCATCTGATTTGGGGCAATCATCCTTGCTCAATTTCACATATGTGGGTAAAGGTGTACTCAATGCCTTTCCTCCCTGCATATTGAACCTGTGAAGTACTTTGGATATGTACTCACTTTGAGACAAGTATATGCATCATTTACTCCTATCACGAGTAATGCGCATCCCAAGAATATGTTTGGCATCCCCCAAATCCTTCATATCAAATGTCTGACTCAATTACTTTTTGAGAATTGGCAAATTATAAGAGGACTTCCCAGCAATCAACATATCATCGACATAAAGTATCAAGCATATCAAGCTGCCATATGAGCATCTCTTTGTGTAGAGACAATGATCCTCATTACTTCGAGAATAGCCTTGAGAGTTCATAAAAGCATCAAACTTTTGCTACCATTGTCTAGGGGACTGTTTAAGTCCATACAAGCTCTTCTTAAGCTTACAAACTAGACTTTCCTTGCCAAGAACTACATAATCCTCTAGTTGTTCCATATAGATCTCATCTGTAAGATCTCCATGCAAGAAAGCAGTTTTGACATCCATTTGGACTAGCTCTAAGTCCTCCATTGCAACGAATCCAAGCAACATGCGCGGGGTAGTCATCTTGACCACTGGACAGAAGATTTCCTCGAAATCAACACCATGTTGTTGCTTAAAACCCTTTGCAACAAGTCGTGCTTTATACTTTGGAGAAGCACTATCTAATATGAATTTGATCTTATATACCCATTTACATGGTAAAGCTTTCTTGCCATTTGGAAAAGGTACTAAATCCAAGTACCATTCTTGTGAATAGAATCCAACTCACTCTTCATGGCACACTCCCACTTGACATGATCCTCTGTCTACATAGCCTCTTTGTCGTAAGAAGGCTCACCGGCATCTGTTAGCATAACAAAATCTAAACCTAGAATATATCTATCAGGTGGATGTGAGACACGTGCAAAATGTCTCAATGGTTGTTGAACAAGAACATGTGCAAACTTATCTGAATGGACATTCTCTTGAACACCCCTATGTGCAACATTTTTATGCATGCTAACCGGAGGATTAGTATCCTCAAACACCACTCTTCTCACTTCAACCTCCTTAATGGGTTGTTTATGCATCTTAGACTCATTGAAAATGACATCACTACTTCTGATCACTATTCGTGTTTTAGGATCCCATAAGCGATATCCAAATTGTCCTTCTCAACCATATCCAAGAAAAATGCATTTCTTTGACTTATGGTCCAACTTATGTCTAAGATTCTTGGGTATATGAACATATGCTTCACACCCAGAAACTCGAAGATGATCATAATATGGTGGCTTCCCTGTCCATAACTCTCGTGCCACTTTCAGACCTTTGGCAGTACTAGGTGAAAGGTTAATCACATGAATTGTAGTCAATACTGCTTTTGCCCAAAAGCCTTGTGAGAGGTTTGCATGATGCAACATAGAGGCTACTCTATCTTGAATAGTTCTATTCATCCTTTCAACTACACCATTCTGTACTGGGGTGTAAGGAGCTGTAAACTCTCTACGGATCCCTCCACACCGACAGAAAAGGCTGAATTCATGTGAGGTATACTCACTGCTGTTATCTAAACGTAAAGCCTTAAGATTAGTTCCTTTTTCAATCTCAACTAAAGCAAGCCATTTTCTGAAAGTAGGGAATACCTTATCCTTTGATTTGATAGGATATACCCAAACTTTTCTAGTAGCATCATCTATGAAAGTGGCAAAGTAGAGAGAACCACCTAAGGACCTAGTGGGCATGGGACCACACACATCTGTATGAATGAGATCCAAAGCCTGAATTGAAGAGTCAATGTGCATTCCATGCACATTTTTTGTTTGCTTTCCATATTGACAATGCTCACAAAATTAAAAATCGGAGAAAGATAACACATGTAGGTAGCCAGAACGAGAAAGATTTTCCATTCCACTTCGAGATATATGGCCCAAACGACCATGCCAAATACAAGTCATAGGTTGTTTAGTAACAGCTAACAAGTGTTCTTTTTGTGATACAAATAAAGGATAAAGTGATCCAACTTTGGTTGGCACAAACTTTGCTCTATGGAAGAATCAGATTAAAGATGTGCTGATTCAAAGGAGGCAATGGAAGCCAGTAAATGGGATTTCAAAGAAGCCTATTGACATGGATGAAGATGATGGGGATGAGTTAGATGAAATGGCCAGGTCTACCATTTGCTTGCACCTGGCAGATAATGTTTACTTTATAGTATTAGACTGTGAAAGTGCAGAGGAGCTCTAGAAGAAGTTATGCAATACATATGAAAAAGAGACGGCATCAAATAAAGTCTATCTGACGAGAAAATTATATGACCTTCGTATGAAGTGCCATTATTGTCATAAGAAAGGACATATGAAGAAAGACTGTTATGCATTAAAGAATGCTAAAGGTAAAGGACAGAATGTTGATGGGCATGTTAAACAGTTACCTGCACCATCTACTTCGACTATGAAGATTGAAGAAATTAATGCTATTTTTGATGATGCTGATGTGTTGACACTTGATAGTACTATGCCATCTGAGGCACTTATGGCTGATTCTTTTTCCCACACATGGATGCTAGATTCTGGTGCTTCTTTCCATGTGACACCACACAGAGAATGGTTCTCTAATTATGCAGTAAAGTCTATTGGTACTGTGAGACTTGATGACTCTTACCAATGTGATGTTGTGGTGCTTGGAGATGTGGTTGTGCAATTCATTGATGGTTCAAAATTTGCTATGCATAATGTACGCCATGTACCTCAGTTATCATGCAGTTTGATGTCAGTTGGTCAACTTTATGACCTTGGTTACAAGGTGTTCTTCTATGCTCAGTCCTTTCGCATATCAAAGGGCAATATGGTTATTGCAAAAGTGTGCTTGTACATAGTTCCTACCATGATCTGGTATTTTTGGGCTTTTATTATCTCCCTATCTTGAATGTTTATGACTGGGTGGTTGGGCCCGTATGTCAATACTGGCACTAATGGCTTAGCCCACTGAGGTACAACTTCCAAATTAAACAAGTAAGCATCAGGAAGGTCATCCGACACTCCTTGTGGGGCTTCCCCAGATGTGAGCCTAGAGAGATGGTCTGCTCTCAAGTGAGTCTTCCCTTTCCTCACCACTACTTCAAAGTCATATTCCATTAGTAAGAGAAACCATCTTACTAATCGGCCTGTATTGCATGGTTTGTTTACCAAGTACAATAATGCCTGATGATCGGGAAAAAATTTAAACTTGTTTGCAAGCAAATAGTGTCTAAACTTTTTAACTGCATATACCATGTCTAATCCTTCTCCTTCGGTGGTGGTATAGTTCCGTTCAGCTGCATTCAACTGTCTACTAGCATAGGCAATTGGAAGATCCATATTACCTTCGCCCGTAGGTTGTGCGAGTACACATCCAATAGCATAATTGGATGCATCCACGTGAACATGAAATGGCTTATTCCAATATGGTGTGGTCAAGATTGGTGTTGAACACAATCTTCTTTTGAGCTCATTGAAGGAGTCCTCACATTCATTAGTCCACTCAAAGTTAGTCAAAAGCCCATACAGAGGCTTTGCTATGATGGCATACATGTGTATAAACCATCGGTAATAACCACAATGCCCCATGAAAGCTTGTACTTCCTTGACATTCTTTGGCCTAGGTAGCTCGGCTATGGCTCTTACTTTCTCTTCATCGGTGGATATGCCATTCTTTGACACTGTGTCCTAGAATCTTGCCTTGCCTGACCATGAAAACACACTTTTCTAGGTTCAGGCAGACTTGATACTCTCTACACTTATCAAAGATTTGCCTGAGTTCTGGTATATGTGTGTGTCTAATGTTGGAATGAGCACAGAGATCATCAACATACACCTCTAAATTCTTCCTCGAGAACTCTTTAAACACATGACACATCAATCTTTGGAAAGTTGCAGGAGCATTGGTAAGCCCAAATGGCATTACTCTAAAGGCAAATATGCCCCACTCTGTGGCAAAAGTTGTCTTATGCTGATCTTCTGGAGCTATGGCTACTTGATTGTAGCCCGAAAATCCATCAAGGAAGCTGTACACTTCCTTGCCTGCTACTCTTTCTAGCAGATGCTCAGTGATAGGAAGCGGATAGTTGTCGCGAATAGTGGCTGCATTAACCTTCTTCAAGTTAATGCACACATGTAGCTTTCCATTCTTCTTGAGCACCACTACAATGGGGGACACCCACTCAGTGTGCTCAATTTCATAGATGAATCCAACTTCTACCAATCTATCTATCTCCTCTTTGATCTTAGAAGCATAATTATCGTTATATGTATATGGCTTCTGTTTAGAGGGTTTCACGTCTGAGGTCATGGGAATTGTGTGTGAGCATATGTCTGGGTCAACACCTTTCAAATCCTTGTAACTCCAAGCGAATACAGCTCTGTATTCTCTTAGTAAGGCTAAATTTAACGCATGCTCTTCTTCCTCTGTTAGGTCATGGCCTATGTACGTGCATCTCTACTCTCCTTCTTCGAGGGTTACCACTATTCTCTTGGTGGTTTCTTTGTTATCATAGGCCTCTCCTAATTGAGCCTCATGTTTTGGCATCCTTACCATGACTCTTCTATCGTCTACCTCATACTTTTTAAAGTTTTCAAGGACCTCAAACAAAGATTCTTCCTCGTCTGGTGTGACTTCTCTCTTCTTTCTTTTCTTTCCTTCATCCTTAGGGGTCACTTGTGTGGCTAACCTTACATCATTTGTAAGCTCTCCGTGTCTCTGGGGTTGAAATTCTACTCCATAGAAGTATTCTTCATCTGATGCAAAAGGTGGATCCATAATGATTGACTCTAGATCGGAGTCACTTGCATCCTCAAATGCATCAGGGCTAGGTTCGCATTCTTCTAGAACTGCTTCTCCCATGATGGGCTCTATGGAGAAGGTTGAAATGTCATAGCCATCCTCGTCACAGTGAGGTGTCCATTGTTCTTCATTGATGGCTACATCCATTGTTGCTAAAATTTCTGCCCAGCCGTGAGGTTCAAATTCTTCATCAGGGAATACAACAGGTGCATAGGCTAGGTCTTGAATTGATCTATGTGTCTCTTTAGCACCTACTTCTCTTGCTTTTGTCTCTTCTCTTCTTCTACTGCTACTTTCACATCCATAAGTGGGTGTCTTCATGCACCCATGAGGATCTTGATCCTATGGAATGCACCGACTCAGTATCATCTTTAGCTCTATGGATGGGATTCCATTGGATAGGAGGGACATCTCTATGAGATTAGTCTTTGAGATTAACCTTGGTCGTGACACCTAGGTGTTGCAAATACAAGGAATTGGTTCCCCAATCCTGTACCACTTGCAAATGTCACATAAATGGTCTACCCAAAATCATCTCATATGCATGGTTCTTGCTAAAATCACAGATAGCAAATGTATGCTCAAACTCTACGCCACATGTAGTGAGAGTTATTCCTTCTAGCAAGCCTAAGGGTCTTTCTATGTGACCATCAGCCATCTGCAATTTCATTCTCGTTGGCCTGAGTGCTGGTTTGCCCCATCGCTTCCATAGGGAAGTGGTAGCAATGGCAACTCCTGCACCGGAGTCTAGAATGGCCTTGGTTGTGTATTCTTGGTGGGTGATGGGAAGATAGGTGTTTCCTTCTTCACCTTCACTCATATCTCCTATCTTGTCTAGAGGAATTTCTTGCACTCTCCTATGAGAACCTACCTGGGAACGCGGTTTGGCTATCTCTGGTACTTGTTTGGCTACATGTTTCCATAGTTCCGGCCTTACTTTGAGTAGCTCTTCTAAAGTGAGGTTACACTGCACTTTAGTGTTTTTCACTACCTCTGTGTTCCTAGGTATGACCGAGTCTTTGTTTCTTACCATGACTGTGGGTGCTCTCATACACGTGGACTTTGCTTCCCATGGGCCTGTGAAATGGGGTAGTTCTTGTATGGAATTAGATTCGAAGTCTAATCTCTCCTGAGATTGAGTGCTCTCCTGCTCTTCATAAATGGATGGGATGTCTTGTGGGAATTGGTTGTGTGCATCATCCACAAGTTCAATGGGAGGAGGGACTTCACTTTCTTTAGCCCATTTGTCTTCTTGAATCTCTCATAGGAATTCTGGGGTGAACCGATTCATAGAAGAAGATGTGTCTGGCTCCATAGAGTTAGGCACATAGGCTTCCTGGGCAGGTAGGCTTTCTCTTTCACTTGCCTTGCCCTCATTTTGAGAGACAGGTTCCTTTTTTGATTGTGCTATTAGCCTCTCCAACCTTTTTAGCAGTCCATCCAAGTGCAACTACGTCTTAGCTGAACTAGAGATGTTAAAGAGGCGACTGGCTTCAAACATGGTTTGAGCCAATTCCACCATCTTAGCACAAATTTTGGTTTGTTCAAGCTCTAGTTCTGCTCTAGGGTAACACTTTTCATGATCGGTTACGTTTGGCCCTTCTTGGATTCTCGCCTGATATGCTTTGAGCATCATATTTAGGTCCTCAGGAGTGGGATCTGCTAGGATTGATCCTACTCTAGGGGGTGGTGGAGTAGCATGAGGCGGGTTGGAAGGGGTTGGATCGGATGGAGATAGGAATGGTGGTGGTGGGGTAGTGTGAGAGGGAGTTTGAGATGTGAGTTCAATTATCTTGGCTCTTGTTTCTCTGAGACTTTCCTCGAGCTCACTCATTTTCTTAGCCCATTGCCTTTTCATCCTTTCTCGACTATCTTTCCAAGCTCTAGTCCGTTTCTTGGTCGTGCTCTCTGTTTCACTAACATCTGAGCTTTTTTCCTCGCTTACCCCTTGGTTTTGTTGCAATGCTTGAGCTCTAGTGACCACTTGCATTGGTGCAGTGGAAGTCACACTCCCTGTGGAATCGACAACTAACCCAATAACATTTATAGGGGTGATTTTTGGCATATTATTGGGGTTCTTTGGGCAATCTCATAAGAGATGCTCCTTGCCGCAATCTTGACAAAATCCTTGAATCTTCACTGATTGGGTTTGTGTGGGTGGAGGTAAGGGGCAATCACGAATGAGGTGATCTCCTTGACATCTGTAGCATGGTCCTCTAGGGAATGGGGGTCTTACCTGCCTAGGTTGAGGTCTAGAGTTGGGGTTTGCGTACATGACGTTTGTGTAATCTGGCTCCCAACTAGGTTCACTTGGTTCTTCACTATAATAGGACTCACCATGTTCAGGAGACTGCATGTAGTAAGGCTGTGGACTATCTATGTGAGTGGAATCAAAACTATGATCACTCGGGTCACTTTCTGATAGCAATGGTGTTACTGGCACTATGGCTCTATTTAGGTTCTCTTCTGCAGCTACGTACTTTACAGGGATCACATTGGCTGGAGCAGGAGGTTGTTGGGCTAGCACTGGTTGAGGTCTTTGTTGGGGCTGATATTGTGGTTGGTAGGTTTGTTGAGGCCTAGCATACTGTTGTGGTGGATATTGGTTTTGATATCTTCCCTGTTGTGGATATGGCTAAGGCTAATTTTGCCTCACAGTTTGTTTGTTATAAGGGCAGTCTTGTGCGGTGTGGTTAGTGTACCTCCGTTCTATGGTGTAGTATTGGCTACTGGGATTCACTTGGGGTTGGGCCATAATAGGGCATGCGTTCGCCATGTGGTCACCGCCGCAAGTATAACACCTCTTTACTGGGGCAAATCTAGGAATTTGTTTACTAGAGACACCTAGTTTTTGAGCTACTTTCTCAGCGAGTTCCTCAATTGATGTAGATTGTGAGGAAGAGAGGCTAGAAGCACTATTGGAATCTTTGTAGATTTTTGAAAGCTCTAGTTCCTCCCCTAGGTTATCCTCAATGTCAATGCACATGCGTCCACACTCTTCTATGGTCCTAGGGTCCTTCAAGTACACATAGGATCGAAACTTTGTACTTAGCAATCCATTCAAGAATAAGGCCACTTGTTTGGTTGGTGTGGGTAACTCAGGAACAGGGCATCTCTCAAGATATTGCCTAAACCTTCTTCCTGCAAGTCTCACGGTCTCCTGAGGGGTCTACTTGAAGCTATGTATCAATGAGGAAGTATTATGCCTTATGCCACTTTTAGAGAATTCAGTGATGAAAGCCTTTAAGAGTTGGTCTATGCTCCTAAACTGCTTCTCATTCAATGGTTGAAACCACGTTAGGGCTGTGTTCCTAAGGGTTAGACCAAAGGCATTATACTGCGTGAATAGGTCCTCAACTTGCTCAGCTCTCAAGACTTGCCTGAACTCAACCACATGATCATATGGGTCTCCTGTGCCATCAAAGTGATTCTTCATGGACTTAACTAGCTGAGTCGGTCTCAAAGTCCTCGTGTGCTCTCTGGGTCTTGGTAGAGGGAATTCATCCACATTCCTTTGGTTCCTTGGGGCTCTAAGTCCCTCAGGTTCCACTCTATTTGCTTCCGTTCTCGTTCTTTCTCTTCCCACTAGGTTGGCAAAGCTTACCTCCGGTCTATCTCTATGTCTGTCTCTTTGAGCTCCGTGAGCTTGGGATGTTCCAGCTCCTGGGTGACCAAAGGACACATTCGATCTTGGTTGGGGGAAAATAAATTCACCTTTCCAAGTGTAAGCATGCCTATCATTTTCTGTAACCACAAAGATCCTCTCTGAAGCGTGATCTAAGTAGGTCACTCTGCCTGGGCTATCATGATCTTTGAACTCATATATCATGATTCTTCCTACCTCATTTGGCTGATCAGATCTATACCTCCAAAAGGCCTCATCAGTCTCTCAGTTCAGGAGTAGATCTATGCTCTTATTGTCTTGGGAAATCCACTCTGGTGTGATAATCCTAGTGAGAACAGATTTGCCTCGGGGGGTTCTAGGTTCTACACCCATGTTTCCTTGCTCCAGGTCACCTAAATCCATTTTCGGGATCACGTTTCCAAATTCTTCTGTCCTATCTGGATGACTGGTGACTACATATATGGTTCCTTCTTTGTCCAAGTATGCTCCATTTTCAAACTTGACAGCTGGGTGTTCTAGTCCAATGGATTGGTCAGGGTTTTTAATCTGGACCTCTGATCTTCCTCGGCCGTCCTCATAGATGCTAGCACCTAGTCGGTTGGTCCTAAGGTATTCCAGCTGCGTCTTGTAGGGGCCTTCTACCCTATGTAAGTATGGCACACCTGAACTTCCTGTAGGTCTCTCCATACCGTGGGACATCTCTGACTCACTAGTTTCAGAGCTAGGGTAGTGCGAATAATGGCTCAACTGCTGGGCCCAAGACCTAGCAGTATGATTAACACTAGCCTCTGAAGACCTAAGACTTTGTCTATCTCTTCCTAGGTATCATCCTGATCTAAGGTTCATATGCCTATTTGAGCAATCCCAATTTTTACCCAAGGTGCAACCTCGTTGCTGAGGTCTTTTTATCAGTCACTTGATTCTTTTTAGTTGATTATTGTGGTTATGATCTTGTCTGATATCATGTCGTCAGGAACACTTGAGGTAATTTCCGCACTTGAATGTTGATCGTCTCACGCTAGGTTATTTTCCTTTAAAGTTGTCGGTCACACACAGGTTATCTCTTGACTTGAACTTGATTTCTTAGATAGTCTTGACTTGTCTCGTGCCTATCGTTGCCCTGACTTACTTCTAGCACTACTCGCACTTAGCCTAAGCTAGAAATGGACAGAGGGTGTTGAGAATATTCCAACCTCTCTTGCAGATCACGTGCTCTTTTGGTGCTCAAGAACCCAGTTCTCAAGCTTGCAGATTACCCTTGCTTTGGATGCCTTCTAGTGCTCTCAATGGACCTGTAAAAGTCCCAAAGTTAGCTCACGAATTAGATTAAAAGGACACACAAAAAATCACTTTCATTCATGTAATTCATATGTGAATTTGCACCATGTCTCTCTGGAACACAATTCTAGAGATCCCTGAGTTTCCCTCCCCCTGGATATGGATCACTCCCCGCGAGCTTTCCAACAAAACAAGAATCACAGCAATCGGATTTCGTATGAGGAAGATATGACAATTCAGGGATCTAGGATTAAAACAGGGTAAAACAGGTCATCAGGGAAACAAGATTTTCTCTCAAGTTACGAGTGTCGGAACCTCACAAATCACTATTTGCTTGATAAGTATGCCTAGAATTTTCCCCAAAATCAAGGAATATAAACCCTAGAAAATTGGCCAAAAAAGCCTGTCAATCGCGATCGACAGGTCTGTCAATCGCAATTGACAGAGGTGTCCGTCGGGGCTTGTCGGTCGCGATCGACACGTCAGTCGCGATCGACAGTGTCAGTCGTGATCGACAGAGACGGTCGTGAGTCCTGTCAATCGCGATCGATGGTGTCAATCGCGATCGACACGTTTTTCGCGATGGTGTTAATCCCGGATGTACCCTGATCGCTTGGATCGGTCGTGTCCATATTACCTAATGTAGAGAGCGTTCTCTATAGAAATTGTGAAGAAGCAGCTTAAAAACTTTGTGGCGATGGAACCTCGACGCTTGGAAAGTGTTGAGAAAAAAAAATGAGAGAAATGAATAGGGAAGCTTATATAGGTCTCAGAGTTGAGTTGACTGTTGGTGCCACATGGCACGCCATGATTTGTCCATGTCATATAGCCATTGCGAATTCCAATGTTCTTTGCCATGTGGCATGATTTGATTGGGCCACAACATCTATCCGTTGGGATTCTCAACGTACCTTTGCCACATGGCACTCACTGATTGGTCCACATCATTCAACCGTTACTTCCTCCCTCCTCACCTATAAATAGCAACTCCCTTCACCAATTCAAATTTTGAAACTTCAGAGAATTTGTCTCATTTCAGTGCGTATTTTCCTTTAATCCCCGACACGACCGCTACAAGTGATTTTCCCCATTTGACCCACGTTGACTCCCTTTAGTCGCTTGCATCGGTTGTGTGCTCCTCTAGGACATACAAGAGAAGCTGCAGCTAAGATGGAGGGAATGAATGAGATCCTTAGTTTCTCTCCATCAGAGAAACTACATGATTCATGGTTCAAGAGGGTTTAACTGTAGATTACTTTCCTGATGCAATGACGATATTCAACCCCAAGATTGATTTTGAAAAACTCTTAGAGAAATCAAAAAGTTTTCTTAAGGATGAGTGGGAGAACTTCTTGCGGTTGATCAATGGAAAGATTCTTTCTATTTCTCACAAAACCTATGTCCATCCTCACATCTTTGGGAAGGATCCAATAGATAGGGCAAAAATCACAAGAAAATGCAAAAGGATATCCCCTTTGCCAGGGAAGCTAGATTTGTGCCCAGAGCATATAAAGGACTATTGCTTCCTCCCTTTAGACATTGCTTTCTTGATATGGCTTGATCACATCTCAGTTGAAAAGGAGGAAAGTGTTCATGTTGAAGACGAGCCTTTCTTAGAGCTGACACTTGAGGGAAGCTCAAAAATTATGAAAGGTGTCATGGAGATTGTTGAGGAGATCAATCTCCAAGCAGAAGAAGAGCAGGTCAATGGTTTTCATGTGGCCACTTTTAAAGCAGAGACTACAATAAGGGAGCCAACTAAAGAAGTTCAAGTGTCTGAGAAGTCCCTACTTCTCCCAAATCTACCTTTTACTTTATCTCTGAAAAGGAGTTTATCCCTCTATTTTACATTCAGGAACTTTTCAATCTTAGGGAGGACTACTGCCTTGTAGTTATAGCTGAGTCAGAAGAAGTTGCAAGGAGATTCATCAATAAGAAAGGAGAAAGAAAAGAAGAATTTTTGCGTCTTGATTTGGATTTGTCAAATGAAGAATTCAAAGATTCATCACAAGCTCTTTCAAAATGCTTTGAGAAAGCTATCTCAGACTGCCTTGGCAGGGGCAAGGGAACAAGAAAAACCATACAAGAGAAAGGAAAAGCAAATGTGGATATTCATTCAATTATCCACTATCTTCCAAACTTGAACCCAAACACTTTTTGTGTTATTCACAAGCACTATAGTGAGGAGCCAGACTTTGCATTGTTCTCCTTGAGGACTCTATCAAAATACATGGTTATTACTCCAATAACCTTCAATGCTTTCAGAGTTTTGCTGCTTGAAAGAGTAGTTGCATTCAGAATTTTTGGATATGCCCTAGGACTCAATGCTTCAAGGGTAGGGTACTTTCTTTGTTATTCAAGCTATGCAATGGCTGTAGGGGTGTCATATTTAAAAAGCATCGTTGGATACAAGAGAAAAGAGTTCCTTAGATATAGAGGTGATTTACGAGAGCCAAGCTCTTTAAAGAGACTCAAGGAATGACTTCATTTTTACAAATTCTATTACTCATCAAATGTACATATACAGAAATTGCCCAATGTGATATAAGACATTGCAATTTTTTTTGGTGTAACTGATCCGTGTCCTAATATTAATTTTTATTGATCCATGATCTCTTCTCTAGTCAAAGTCATCTGATGGTAATAGACATATTTCTTTTCAAAGCTTAATACATCATGAAATGTACATACATGACATCTTTATTTCTCAAAGAAATAAAAAACATTGCAAATATTAAAGCTCTGTTTGAAATGTAGTCTTTTTCATTCTGTGATATTGATACATGATGATTTTGTCTGGTGATAGTCATATTCTTCTGATTATATTTGGCATGAGGTCCTTTGTAATTGTCTTCTAAAGAACCGATCAAAAAGCTCTCTGAAGGCATTGCTCTTTGTTACTCCTCCTCCTTTCCTTGTGCACCTAAAGAAGCTTGTCCTTGCTTGATAATGAGATTTTTCCATGCCTTGGGTGTTCCATATGGCAAGTGGTTCTTTTTCTACAAAGAATGCACCATGCACAAGAAGAATATGCTAGAAGAGCAAAAGAATCTCATTAGATCTTTATTTCAATTAAAAATAAATATCTTTAGAACTCACCAAGTAGTATGTTATGTCTTTGGCACCCCATGCCTCTATGATGGTTTCTATAAGCTATGTGGTCGCCTTTCTGAAATTTGTCACATAACTTATTGATGTTACCTGCTGCCTCATGATCTTAAAAAAATTATCTAGTTTGACCCACACCTCCATTCTCTTTTTTTGCTATTTCTGGTTTGCTTTTTACATTAGTCGTGACCTCACAAAATTCTTTCCAACAATTCCACATGGCATTTAGTTGCTTTTCATCATGGTTGTTGAAGAATCTCCTTGCTTTTGCACCTTCCATTGAGACATCCTGTAGTACATCACCTGTATTTTGTGAAAGCTTTGGATCTTTTCTTAGATGAACATCACCACCATGAAATCCCATTTTTGAAAGAAGACATTCACATTTTTTTATGCACTCATCTGCAAGAGTTGTAGGCTTGATAGAATATGCATAATCCAAGTGAAGACAGACCAACTTCTCAATGATTCTTAACTCTGCATGTAGTGTACATATGTGTACATTTGTCAATGCTATTGGAAGTATGGGATCCCAAATCATTGAAGAAGATGAGTAGTTATGAAGAATAACATTTTGTCCGGAAGGAGCCTCTTCAGCCTCAGCTCTAACAATCCATCCATTTGTGCCTCGACTTTGCATGCAGTACAAGCAAGGGTACTTAGAATTTGCTCCCCCACTTATACCAAACATGCATTTGAACATCTTTAGGTCTCCACTCAAATGCCACTCAACTTGAAAGTTCCCGTAGTCTTTGGCATTCAACAATTCTCCTGCATGATGCCTTTGGATAACATTTGGAATGATTATCTATGAGAATAACCATTTAAGTGTTTTATGGCTCTCAGATGGAACTTGAGCACAACCAACCCACCATAACTCCATTTCGGATTGTACTTTGAGAGATGGAGTATCCAATTTCCCAAGGCTATAGTCCAAGTATTAGCGAATGCTAAACCTCTATACTTAGCCTCTGTAGAAGATAAAGCAATTGTACACTATTCTTTTGAGCTCCATGTTAATGTCTTGTTTCCTGCTATTATCACATATCCACTTGTGGATCTTTCATCGTCTTTACATCTAGCCCAATTAGCATCAAAAAAGAATTTAAGAGTTATATTAGCATCATGACTATAAAACAATTGTTCGTTCATTGTACATTTCAAATATCTAAGCACTCTTTTTTGTTGCATGCATATGAGGTACTCTAGGTTCATGCACAAACTATGACAATAATCCCACTACATAGCATATATCAGGTCTATTTTTGGTTGCATAAATCAAAGAGCCTACCATGGATCTATACACAATTCATATCATGTGACTTATTAAATTCTTTTGCACACAACTTTACATTTCATTCCATTGGAATAGAAAAAAACTTACATTCCTACATACCAAACCTTTTCAACATCACATATATAATTTCTTTGTATCAACCACATACCTTCATCTCCATGCACAATCTCAATCCCAAGAAAGTATCTAAACAAACCAAGATATGAAATTTTAAATTCCTTTCCCAAATTACCTTTAGTCCCTTCAATTGTTTTTGCGTCATTCCTTGTAATCAACAGGTCATCCACATAAATGAATACATAGACACACATATCATATACATGTTTTACATAAAGTGAATTATCAACATGACTAGTTGTGTATCCTTGCAGCATAAGATACTTTATCAACCTTGCAGTTTATGCCCTTGGTGCTTGTTTAAGACCATACAATGCATTCTTTAAGATGCATACATGATTAGGACATTTTGCATCCACATAACCATCTGGTTGTGACATATAGAATTCTTCACTTAACTCATCATTAAGAAAGGAATTCTTTATGTCTATTTGATATATATTCCATCTTTTACTTGTAGCTAAAGTGTTGCTCTAGCACAATGGTGAGAACCACGTTAAGAAGCTTCACCTCCTTAATTGTCAATCCGCGGAAGAGATAGGAGTGATATGAAGATCGTGAAGGTGAGATGAAGTGAGGGTGAAGGTGAGAAGCACAAAGATGCACACACACATACACACACACTACGAAGAGACAAGCAAGGCACAATGGAAGGTGAGAAAATCAACTCTATTACTCAAGAACACTATTACAAGCTCAAAAGAACTCTAACCTCAAACAAGCTAACCTCAAAAATGAGCTCTCTAGCTCTTTTTATAGTTTCTAGACTAGTTTTGACCGGTTTCACATCTAGTGACCGGCATAGTTAAAAAATAGGTCCTAGATGCTATTTGAAAGGGTAAACGGTGTCTAAAAATAACGAAAATTGATACGCTTGTTCTACCTAAGCTCCTCAAGCTTGAGGACTCCTCGGCTTGCACAAAATGGAGCTATGGATTACAAAATGGGGTTTTCTATGTTACATATGTTACAATAGTGATAAAAATCACTGTTGGAGGTTTTTGGAAAGTATTTGAAAACATAATTCTTTGAAAAAAGATTTGACTGGCTCCCTGCTCCGTCGTTACATGCTTCCGCATCTTCTATGCCTCTGGCTGCTTCCAACACCCCCCTCCCTCTCGCTTCTGTCGTCCCTGACAGAACCTTGTTGTGAGGTCTACCGGATATAGTTCTGTAGGAGGTCTTGAGCTAGGGTGTGCTTGGAGATACGAATGCCTCGGGCTAGATCTGCCTCGAGTTTCTCCCAGTCTATTGGTTGCGGTTCTTCTGGTGGCGGGAGCTGATAGTGTGTGGAGTAGACCATTCGTTCACAGGCAAATAAGTGTAATAAATGTGTAGGTTTGCTTATGAATACCTCTGAATGGTATTCCCAAAAGCCGGTTGTGAACATCTCTTTGAAAGTCTGCTTGTAGCACGCCGGTAGGTATACTTTATTCTGCAATGCCAGGCATAACACACCCGTAGCGATGGCGTTGTACTCATATCATGTACCAGATCGAAATTGCCATGCTCAAAGCCTGGGGTGTTTACATGAGGTGCCTTGACGCGTCGGAAGACTTTAAAAACCATTTGCATCATGTCAAAGATTTTGACAGTCATCTGTGCCGCTATATCGTCCATATGCTTTAATCTAGGGAGCCAGTGGCGAATTGTAGCCATCATGTAGCCTACAGTTGGTAACTCGATGGGTGGCTTAAAATAGGGGTAATTCAACCAGTCCTGGCACTGCTTATTGTTTTGTACCTTAATAGCAAAGGCAGTCCAGGAGCGGCGTCGTGGTACTGGTCCCCAACATGGGTTGTACTTTAAATGCAAAGGTGCCTTTACCCATGTACTCATCATTTCTGGATACTTCTGTAGTAAATCTTTGCGCCACTCTGGTTGATAGATCTCTCCTTGTTGCGCATCAAGTGGTAGATCGTCCTCCTCGAATTGAGTCGCATGCGATGGTTTCTTGCCGGTTTCTTTCTCAATGGCTAACTGGTATTCGGCCATTAACATAAAATACGGTTTATATTGTAGCTCGTGCCCAGATATGTATTGTCGCGGGGCCAAATGAGCAAAGAATGGAGATTGTAAAATTCGTTATTCTATCATCGCCATGGCATGTAATTGGGCCTCTACTCTAGCTGAGTGCGTTGTTCCAAGTTCCTCAATTGTCTTCATCCACGCGGGGGTCGGGAGTTCGTAAGTCATCTGGCCTTCGGCCGTGACGCGTCCGCCTGGGATGGGTTGTGGCTCATACGCCTCTTCAAACGTTTCCTCCACCGGGATGGTGACAGTTTCTTCCTCAGCTGGTAGCTCAGGTGGGGAATCTGGCCTTGGTGGTGTTTCATATACTGCAATCCTTGATTCAAGGTTTGATACCTGGGCCCTTAATGCGTTGAGTTCCTCTAAGATGTCAGGAGAGGGGTCCACAGGTGCTGGTATGTCTTGGTGTGCCGGTGCTCGTAACTGGAGTAATTTATGATCTTCTTTGAGTTTTTGTAACTCCTCGTTCATGCGGTCATATCCATCTAGTAGTCTCACATGATCTTCTAGCAGCATCCTCATCGAGTCTGAGGGAATGGCTTTGAACCGACTAGGACTGAGTGGTTGGTCTGGATGGTCTAGGGCTGCTTCTAAGTTTTCTCGGTTCTGATCCTGTAGGTGCTGGTTTTCCTCCTTTGCTGCTGCTAGATGTCTTCTGAGTAAGCCCATGTTTCGTGTTAGCGTTGCATTGCGAACTGTCTGGGCTCTTAATAAGTTATCCAGGTCAGCAGTGGCTTCTTTGGTCTTTTCTTCGCTTTCTAGTTCTAATTTATGATAGGCCTCTCGTAATTCCTGGTATCGGCTGTTCAGTGAGGCATTCTCAATAGACAATAAATTAAGCTGCGACTATAAGTCATTGGTTGTCCTCTGCAACTGCTGGTAATTATCGCCAAGAGATGTGAACTCATCTCTGACTTACGTCATACACATGAACATCTGTCGAAATGCATTATCTACAGTGGGTGATAGTATTAATGGGGTGCTGAATGAAGATGCAGTGGGTGTAGATGCAACGGGAATGGGGAATGGGGGTGGGAAGGTGGATACTATGGTGATTGTGGAAAATTATGAGGTGCCTAAATATGTTTGTGCCATGAGTAAAGTGAGTGATGGTGCAGTGGGTGGTGAGATGTCCATCTCATTGGACGTGTCTAGTGCGGTGACTGTGAATATGGGTGTGACTGTGGGTGCTTGTGCTGGTGTAAATATGGGATTTACAAAGGTTGAGGAGTAATTTACAGGGGGGCTGGCTGGTGCAGCTTGGGGGAAAGGGGAAATAGGGGTTACCGTGGGTTGGGGAGGTGAGACTGGGGAGAAGGTTAATGGCGGTGGGAATGGGAAAAGGGGTCATGGAGGTGTGAGGAAGGACGGGAAAGATGGATGGAGGAATGGGTTGAATGGAAAGGTGGATGTGTGAGGGGGTAGACTGGGTCTAATGGGTGCAGGAATTGTGGGGTGAGTGGTCGTAAAGACGATTTCTGCTATGCCACCGGCGAATGAAGATGTTGGTCTGGGAGAAGGAGGGTGAATAGGGGAGGCTGGAGGGATGGGTGGTGATGGAGGAGCGGTTGGGGTGGTCGGTACTTCAGTGACTACTGAGGTATGTGCAGTTGTAGCGTGGGGTGGGGAATCTACAAGGATGGTTCCTGCTGCCAACGAACTTTCGGGGACGAGGCGTGCCTCCCTGGCTTGTTCTGAAGACTGTGCTCCTGTTGGTACATGAATGTATTCGCCGGGCTTTGAAAGTAGTCGTACTCTGCGGGGGTCAAACTGTGGTAGTGGCTTTCTTTGCAAGTACCTAAGTGCTTCGTTGGAGCCTACTGATTTGACTAACTCTCTGAATCCTTTGATGTATGCGTCTTCGAATCCGCCTGTGACAAGTTCTTGTTCTATTATCGCTTGACTCTCTTCCTCAGTCAGCTTTTTGCGTGCCCAAACCTTTTCCATAGTTCTATACAGCTTCTTAATAGCCATTGTGTAAGCGGCTGCTTCGTAAGTTTCATCTTCATGGGTACTTGTATCACCATGTGTGTCTGTTTGTTGGCCTTGGCCATCTGTCTGTTCATGCTCTTGGGATTCAATAGTGCCCTGGCTTGCTTCGTCATCGCCTTCGTCGTGATCGGTTGCTGTTCTTTCATCATCAGAGCTAGACACAATCTGTCCTTGTGGCTGATCCCTGGGTGTGGTAGGGTAGCTAGGCCTTTCAAATTCTTGAGAAAACAATTGTCCTTCTAAAAACTGGAACTCATTGGAGAATGCATCGGGCATCTCAAAATCAAAAGTTGGATCCAGTGGTGCTGTTTGTTCTGCTTCTAAATGGGGTATTGGAAAAGAGAACGCTTCCGCACCAATGGTGGTGGGAAGTTCAGCTGCTGTGGTGATAGGTTCTGTGGTGGTGGCTGCTTGGGGTGCAACAGTACTGGTGGTGCCCTCCGGCGTAACTGGTCTTGATAACCGTATACGAATTGGTGGTACCGTGGGAGTGGCTGCTGTTGGTGACTGCTCTGCAGATGGTTGTGGCGAGGGTGATTCTGGGACTTGTAGGCACGGGATAGTGCCCCTCATCCGCTTTCCTGCTCTACCTTTGCTAGACTTTCTAGCCTTCTTAGTGGTCCCTTTGAATGCTTTCAGCTCCTCACTCGTCATGGCGCGCTCTATGGGTAAATCATATGCCAAACACATATATATAATCCTTGTAAGTGCACAACATCCATTGATGACCTTCTTTCCCTCCCACCTATGTTGTGCCAAATAGAGCTGATCAATTATCCAGCTGGCTAGATCAACCGTTTGAGGTCCAGTACATGCTAAGTATAATCCAAACCAGATTCTTTTGTGGGGCATGGTAAAACGATCCTGAGCAGGGAAAGCAAAATGCTGCATGCATATCCGTAATGGCTTGGAGAGCTCAGGGGTTATAGCTGAAATATCCTCCCACTTAGTTACGTCGCCACGTTTCATCTGCTCTGGGACTAGTCGTTCTCGCTCCATCGGAGTGTGTGTTCCATGTATTTTCAGAGCTGCGCGAATTAAATCTTTAGACAAATAAAACCTTCTGAATGGAGGATCATTTACCAAGGATGGTAACATGAATGTTCCGGGTAGATCCTTGTTCTCTGAAGCTGTCAAGGTGGTTACTAGGTAAAAGCATCTGTAAAAATCGGGTTTAGGCAGAGGGTCACTAAAATATTCTGTAAATCCCGCTCGTGCCCAAACGTGCGTTAAATCTTGTGTATTCTGTAGTCCTTCAAATTCTCTTGAAAAGAACTGGTACTTGGCCCATGTGCGAAGATCAAATGCCAAATTGGCCTCAAATATGAAATCAGCGTCTGCTAAGGGTCGTGCTAGGCCTTGAAACCAGTGAGAGTTACGATGAATCTTCTCAGTGTATCCTCTAGGAGGATCGTCTATTGGCATGGGTCCTGGAAAACCTTGAAACTTTGGAGGTTGCATCGTCGGATAAGATTCCGCTAGTAATTCTCCAATATTGGCCATTGGTGTGCTTGGGCCAGCTTCTGATGGTCCTGCTTCGGTTTGCATGATGACTGACGAGCAAATGGAAAAGATCTGCTACAAAAGATTAGCACATTAGCATGGAAATTAATTATGATCCGATTAAGGTGAGACCGCAATCCCTTTCCATAACCGATGTGTAACCCGTGTAGCCAGGTGTTGTGAAGTGATTAATGCTATGATTTTTTGCAAAACTAATGCAGGTCTCTAGATGCCTACATGGTCAGATTATGCATACATTTCTTGATGAGCTTTTATAATGCATGATGTGGGGTTTTGGTGTATGAATTCATACAAGGTTTGGTTGAGGGTGAATTATTACAAGGGTGGAGTTTAATCGGGGTGGGAGAATTGTTAGATAATGGGGTACAAGAAGATGTCTGGATATGTTTCGGTATCCATTTCCTAAGGGTCTTTGAGTGGGTGGTATGTTTCTGCTGAGGGACAAAAAGTGGTATCGGGTTTGGTGGTATTGAAGGATGAAAAGGTTTTGGCGGGGTGTATAATACATGGCTTGGGTGTTGAACTATAATACATGGTTTGGGTACCCAAATTTGCGTGGGTGTGGGTCTATTCGTTAGGTACTTCTTGGCGATCCAAATTTGTCGAGTATTTGTACTTGTAGAAGAAGATCGAGGGGACTTTGAATACTGACTCTGCTTCTCTTGAAACTTTGTCTTGTTCTTGTCTGCAGTGTTTCCAATAGGCTGTGGTTGCTGTCCTTTTGGCACCCATATTTGTCTCGTGCCACTTGTTCTGTGATGTTGATACTGTTGCTTTCTTTGCCTTGTCTGGTGGTGTCGTCGGTCTGGGTTCCTCTGTTGTGGTTGACTCGTTCGTGGTTGGGTTTGAGAGGTCCATTGGATGCTCTGCTTTGGAAAAGAAGGGAGATCCAACACTTGCGTGACCTGCCCATTAGGAAGTGATTCGTTATTTATCTTTAATCTAGGCCAGTCCGCAGCAAGTTTGGAAGGATGAGCACCGCAGGGTGTTGTGCTCATTTGGCCGCTGATGCACCCCACCTGACCGCTGATTGTGTCCATCTGCCCTAGCGGTTGGGTAGCTGCCCCTTCTAGTTTGCAGGAAGCCCCAGGGAAGTTCTCCTGTCGTCCTTCTGATTGACAATTGTCCATAGCCAAGCCCGAGTGGGTTGGTGTAGACGTAACGTGACTGATCTGACCAAATATCTTCCGGTCTTCTGTCGCATGTATTTCATAGGGTCTAGGGTTACAAACCTCAGTCGGAATGCCATTAGGGAAGTCAAGCGGTATCACTCGCTTCTGTTCTAAGGTTCCAATCTGTAAGGAGCCTTGTCTAAGATTTAGGTCCACTGAGTGATCGTATAGCCAATCTTGGCCAAGGATTAGGGGTTCTATCAGGTCGTCATCATGGCACACTAGTAGCTTCGCTGTCATGGTCACATCCTTAATGAGGATAGGAAGGTCCACCTCACCCATGCAAGGGGTTTCCATGCCTCCTAGCCCTATGAGGTATGCCTCAATTGGCCGCATTTCTATTCCTGAATCCTTATAGTGGGACCATCTAATCGCACTAGTCGCAGCACCTGAGTCAATTAAAGCCCTGAGCTCTTGGCAAGGGTTGTCGTGCTCTAGCCTGACTGTAATGAATGGTCTCCTGTCCACTATAGTAGGATGAGTGGTTGACTTTACTTGACACATGGCCATGGGATATCTGGGTGTAGTTTCCAGATGGTTATAATGTTCTCTCCCTAGTCCTTGTCTTCTTAACTTCATGCGTTTAATGCATTCTATTGCTTCTGCCTGAGCTTCCGCTCGTATTCTATTTTCTTCCTCCTTACGCTTCTTTGCCAACGTGAGTCGTCTAAGCATATCCTCAGTAAGAGGTTCCTGATATAGCTTGACTCTACAGCCACTAATATAATTAGGCATTACGTCTACTTCTAAGGTGGCTAACTGTATTGCTCCACTTGTTGAGAGTCTGTTAATGATCATAGGTCCATAACCTCGCTTTTCTAACTTTCGTGCGTGTTGCTTTAGCGTATATACTAGAACTAAATCTCCTTCTTTTAAGCCCTTATCTTTCACATGTGCATCAAAATATTCTTTCTGTCGCTTCTTTGCTGCATATATTCCTGCTGCTGCCTTTAGCCTGGTTTCTCCTAATCGTTCCAAGTCCATTATTCTTGTTGATAATTCATGGCCGGTCCACTGATGTTCTTGTGCAACCTTAAGGGTCGGTATCAAGAAGTCCAAAGGAAGCACAGCATTCTGACCAAAAACCATCTGAAAGGGAGTTGCATTGAGTACGGTCTTGTAGGCCACTCGATATGCCCAAACAGCATGATGTAACTGTTTGTCCCAATCTGAATGTTTGTTGTTCACGAGTTTCGTCAGTACGTTACAAAGTATCTTGTTAGTGTTTTCAGCCTGACCATTGGCTTGAGGATGATATGGTGCGGATTTCTTGTGAATCACCATAAAATCCTGTAACAAATGTTCAATGACTTGGTTTAGAAAGTGAGTTCCGCGATCGCTCACTAACTCTATAGGCAATCCATATCTTGTAAAGACATTCTCAAATAAGAATTTTGCAGTTGTGTGTGCATCATTCTTTTTTGTGGCTTTTGCCTCTACCCATTTCGTAAGATAATCTGTCGCAACAATAATGTATTCCACATGTGTACCTTTTGCAGGGGGGTTAATGGGTCCTACAAAGTCTATACCCCACTTAGAAAATGCACGTCCGCCCATCATGGGTTTCAATGGCATTTCATCTCTGCGAGTCTTTGGCACACATCACATCTCTTTACATAGGTATGAGCATCCATGTGAAGAGTGGGCCACCATAATCCTGCAAAGAGGATGGCTTTGATTATCCTATCGGGTCCACAATGACCTCCTCCAACACCTTGGTGTGCAGTCTCTAGTATGCTCAGATAATTGCTCTCATGAACACATTGTCTTAGATATCCATCTCGTCCTCTTTTGTATAGGTTATCGCCAATAAGTGAATAATCTTGAGCTTCCTGCTCTAGACTGCGTTGTCATGCTAAAGTCATTCCTTGAGGGAATGTCTTCATCCTCAAGTATGTCACTAATTGTTCACTCCAGTCTGGTGTGAGAGACACGTGATACAATGTAGCATGTTCTACTGGTGGTCTTTCACAACAAACATGGCATTCTTTACACAACTTGTAGACATCTGCTTCCATCGAAGGCCAATATACTCCTAGTCTATGCAGAGTCTGTAATGTTCGATGTTTTGAATGATGTTGCTTTAATGCACCTATGTGTGCTAATTGCAACCAATTTGCATGTTCTGATTCATCTACACAATAAGCAAGAATCTTTTGATTATCCTGTTTATATATGCTTCCTGCTATGATTTGATATCTCTGAGATTTGGTAATCTCTCCTTCTTTGATCTTTATCCTAGGATTCTTTGGTCCATATGTGAGAATAGGGACTATTGGTTTAGCCCATTCTGGTGCTATC
Source organism: Ceratopteris richardii (assembly GCA_020310875.1). NCBI lineage: Eukaryota > Viridiplantae > Streptophyta > Polypodiopsida > Polypodiales > Pteridaceae > Ceratopteris > Ceratopteris richardii. The sequence goes on along the minus strand of CM035442.1, from coordinate 90,452,626 downwards.
TCCAGATTAAACAAATAAGCATCTGGTAATTCATCCGCTATTCCTTGAGGAGCTTCTCCTGAGGTTAATCTTGAAAGGTGGTCAGCTCTAAGATGTGTCTTTCCTTTCCTGACTACTACTTCAAAATCGTACTCCATGAGTAATAGAAACCAACGTATTAGTCGTCCTGTGTTACATGGTTTGTTGACTAGGTACAATAGGGCTTGATGATCTGTAAAGAACTTGAATTTGTTGGCCAACAAGTAGTGTCTGAACTTCTTTACCACGTAGATCATCCCTAATCCTTCTCGTTCCGTCGTGGTGTAATTTCTTTCTGCTGCGTTCAATTGTCTGCTAGCGTAAGCTATGGGGAGATCTATATTACCTTCATTCGTGGGTTGTGCTAACACACATCCTATGGCGTAATTGGATGCATCCACATGTACATGGAATGGCTTACTCCAATCTAGGGTAGTCAATATAGGTGCTGAGCACAAACGTCGTTTGAGTTCATTGAATGAATTTTCGGATTCATCTGTCCATTCAAAATTGGTTAAAAGAGAGTACAAAGGCTTGGCTATGATTGCATACATGTGTATGAATCTCCTATAATAACCGCAATGGCCCATAAATGTCTGTACCTCTTTCACATTAGTTGGTCTAGGTAATTCTGCAATTACCTTCACCTTTTCTTCATCCGTGAGATTCCATTTTTTGACACAATGTGTCCTAGAATTTTGCCTTGTCTGACCATGAAAACGCATTTTTCTGGGTTCAAACAAACCTGATATTCTCGACATTTGTCAAATATTTTCCTTAACTCTGGGATATGTGTCTGCCTGATATTAGAATGAGCACATATGTCATCGACATATACTTCCAAACTCTTGCGTAAGAATTCCTTAAAAACATGACACATGAGTCGCTGGAAAGTGGCGGGTGCATTTGTTAGCCCAAAAGGCATTACACGAAATGCAAATATGCCCCATTCAGTGGCAAAAGCCGTCTTATGTTGATCTTCTGGAGCAATGGCTACTTGATTATAGCCTGAGAAACCATCAAGGAAGCTGTAAACTTCCTTGCCCGCAACTCTTTCCAATAAGTGTTCCGTGATAGGAAGAGGATAACTGTCTCTAATTGTGGTGGCATTAACTTTTTTAAGGTTAATACACACACGCAATTTTCCGTTCTTCTTGGGCACAACCACAATGGGAGATACCCATTCCGTATGCTCAATTTCATAAATGAATCGTGCTTCTATCAAGCGATCTATCTCCTCTTTAATCTTCGCAGCGTAGTTATCATTGTACGTGTATGGCTTCTGTTTCGTAGGTTTTGCATCTGGAGTCATAGGGATTCTATGAGAACATATATCTGGATCTACTCCTTTCAAATCTTTGTAACTCCAAGCGAACACATCTCTATATTCGCGCAATAGGGCAACTAATTCTTCTTCTTCTTCCTTCGTCAAATCATGCCCTATGTATGTACATTTTTCTTCTTCTCCTTCTATAGCAACTATTATTTTCTTGGTTTTCTCTCGGTTATCATATACTTGTCCGTCATTCGCCTTTCTATTAGGGATTCGTACCATGATTCTTCTATCTTCGATTTCATATTTCCTGAAATTCTCCGGTACTTCAAACAAAGATTCTTCTTTTTCTGACATAGTTTCTTTCTTCTTTCTTTTCTTGCCTTCACTCTTAGTAGTCACTTGAGTGGCTAACCTCACCTCATTCGTAATTTCCTCGTGTCTCTGAGGGTGAGTCTCTACTTCGTAGAAATATTCTTCCTCTGATGCAAATGGAGAGTCCATGATAATTGATTCTAAATCAAAATCGCTTGCATCCTCAAATGCATCAGTGTTAGGTTCACATTCTTCTAAAATTGCATCGCACATGATTGGCTCTATCGTGAAAACTGAAATATCATAGCCATCCTCGTCACAGTGGGGTGTCCATTGTTCTTCATTGATGGCTACATCCATGGTTGCTAGGATTTCTGCCCAACCATGGGGTTCAAACTCTTCGTCAGGGAATACTACAGGTGGGTAGGCTGGATCTTGAAGGGTTCGTGGATGTTGTTCTGCACCTAAGGTCCTTGCTTCTTATCTTTCTTCCTCTTGTTTTGCAACTTTACATATCCATAAATGAGTGTCCTCGTGCAACCAAGAAGGATCTGATTCTAATGAGTGCACGGATTCTGTTTCTACTTGTGTCTTGTATTCCATTGTAATGGGGGTACGTCTCTATGTGAATAGTCTTTAAGATTGACTTTGGTAGTCACCCCTAAATGTTGCAAATACAAAGAATTAGTTCCCCAATCTTTTACAATTTGCAACTGACGCATGAATGGTCGTCCCAATATCATCTCATAAGCATGATTTTTTGCAAAATCACAAATGGCAAAGGTATGCTCAAATTCTACACCACAAGTGGTGAGAGATATGCCTTCTAGTAAGCCTAATGGTTTTTCTATGTGTCCGTCAGCCATTTGTAGCTTCATCCTGGTAGGTCTTAATGCTGGCTTACCCCAACGTTTCCATAAAGCAGTGGTAGCTATGGCTACTCCAGCTCCTGAATCTAAGATGGCTTTCGTGGTGCAGCCCTGATGGGTTATCGGAAGATAAGTGTTACCTTCCTCTCCTTCGCTTACATCTCCTATCTTTTCTACTGGTATCTCTGATACCTTATTTTGTGATCCTATTTGTGAGGGAGTAGTAGCAAGCTCGGGGAATTGATTTGCTACATGTTTCCACAATTCTGGTTTTACCTTCAACAATTCCTCTAGAGTGAGATTACATTGTACTTTGGTATTCTTGATCACTTCCGTGTTTCTAGGGATTACTGATTCTTCATTCCTCACTATTATCGTGGGTGCTCTCATATTAATAGACTTTGCTTCCCAAGGTCCTGTGAACTGAGGTAATTCTTGTAAAGAATTAGATTCAAATCCTGTGTGTTCGCTCAGTTGCTCCTCCTCTACCTCATCGTAAATAGAGGGGATGTCTTGGGGAAATTGCTCCTGTAAGTCATCTATTTCTTGAATAGGAGGATGAGTTCCTTGTTCTTTTCTCCATTTCTCTTCTTGGATTTCCCTCAAAAATTCATGTGAGTACCTATGTATGGAAGACAGATTGTCTTGACTTTCTGTATTGGGTACTTGAGACAGGGATGGTGCATTCCTTTCTTGTGTCTCTGGGACAATAGGGTTCCTATGCTGATCCTTTTTCTCTTTGCTCTCTATCAAGTATTCTAGCCCCTCCATTAGTCCTTGAAAGTGTAGTTCAGGTTTTGCCATGTTATTCCAATTAAGATATCTAGAGGCTTCGAACAAAGCTTGTGCTAGTTCTACCATCTTCATGCAAAGTTTAGTTCTCTCAATTTCTAGATCAGCTCGAGGGTAGTTTTTGCTCATTTCAGCTACCTGAGGTCCCTCTTTTAATCTAGCCTGATATGCACGAAACATCATGTCTAGATTTTCTGGTATGGGTTCCGCTAAAACTGATCCTGATTTCTGAGCTGGATTCTCTTGATTCAATTCCTGTGAAGTCAACTCTAGGATTTTGGCTCTCGATTCCTTCAAACTTCCTTCCAACTCAGTTATCTTTTTACTCCATTTTCTCTTAATTCTTTCTCTAGAATCTTTCCAAGATTTTGTCTTTTTACTGCTAGATTCTGCAACTTCACTACTTCCAGCTACTTTCCCTTGATTAAGCTGTTGGTTCTGTAAGAGCGCCTGGGCTCTTGTGATAGCTTGGATAGGCACGTATGTAGGGTTGGATCCATCTGCGTTATTTACAATACCTATCACGTTGATCGGTGTCACATTCGAAGCATTAACATGGTTCTTAGGGCAATCTTTGATTATGTGCTCTTTGCCACAATCGGCACAAAAGCCTTGTATATTATAGTACTATGATTGCCCTGCTATTGAAGGATGTGGACAATCCTTTATGAAGTGATCTCCTTGGCACCTAAAGCATGGTCCTCTAGGGCCCTGTGGTCTCTGTTGTCTTAATTGGGGCCGTGGGTTTGGGTTTGTGTACATCACATTAGCATAGTCTGGCTCCCAACTAGGTTCCACTGGTGGACTATCATAATGATATGTTTCTACGTGTTCTGGTGACTCCGTGTAATATGCGGGTGGACTATCTACATGCGTAGAGTCAAAACTGTTTGAGTTCGGGTCACTCTCTGTGATCAAAGGTGAAGAAGGCACTAAGGCCCTACTTAGGTTCTCTTCTGCAGCAGCATATTTGACTGAGATGACATTCGCTGGTGGGGGTGGCTGCTGAGCTAAGACGGGTTGAGGTCTCTGTTGAGCCTAGTTTGGATAGTTCTGAGGAGGCCTATAGTAATAAGGCTGAGCACTGTATTGGCCTAGATACCTACCTAGCTGCTGGTATGCTTGCGGGTAGTTCTGTCTCACGATTTGCTTGTTGTATGGGCAGTTCTGAGCCGTATGATTCGTGTATCTTCTCTCAATTGTGCAGTATTGGCCACTAGGGTTGACTTGTGTTTGTGGTGCATTGGGGCACACATTTGCCATATGATCACCACCACAGGTGTAACAACGCTTGTTCATTAATACCCTAGGTTTATTAGAAACTCCTAGTTTCTGGGCCACTTTTTCTGCAAGGTCTTCTATCGAGCTAGACAATTTTGTGGAAGCTAGAGATGAACAGTCTGAGTCCTTATAGACCTTTGAGAGTTCTAACTCATCTCCGAAGTTGTCCTCAATGTCTATACAAATTCTTACACATTGCTCTAGCGTTTTTGGTTCTTTTAGGTACACGTAGGAGCGTAGTTTAGAGCTCAACAAGCCATCTAGAAACAATGACACTTGCTTGGCCTGTGAGGGTAGCTCTTGCATTGGACATCGTTCAACATATTGTCTAAACCTACGTCTTGCGAGTCTGACTGTTTCCTGAGGGGTCTGTTTAAAGCTATGAATCAACGAAGACGTGTCATGTCTGATTCCACTTTTAGAGAATTCAGTGATGAATGACTCTAAAAAGTGATGGATGTCTCTAAATTGCCTTTGTTGCAACGGTTGGAACCAAGTTAAAGCGGTATTCTTTAACGTTAGCCCAAATGCGTTGTATTGCGTGAACATGTCTTCAACTTGTTCGGCTCTTAGTACTTGCTTGAATTCTGCAACATGGTCATAGGGATCTCCTGTCCCATCAAAGTAATTTTTCATGGATTTCACTAACTGAGTGGGTCTCAATATTCTTGCATGTTCACGTGGTCTGGGTAGAGGAAAATCATCTCTACCACCTGGTATTCCATGATCTCTTTGTCTATCCGCTCTATTAGTGTCTGTGGTTGTTCTATCTCTCCCTACGGGGTGATTAAAGCTTACTTCCGGTCTCTTTTTATTTCTCTCTCTTTGATTTCCATGGGCCGAGGATGTTCCTGCCCCTTGTTGACTTGTATTCATGTTCGTTCTAGATGGAGGGAATACCAATTCACCTCTCCATGTGTATGTGTTTTTAGCATGGTCAGGTACCACAAAGACTCTTTCTGAAGTCTCATCCAGGTATACAACCTTTCCAGGTGTATCTGGGTCCTTGAACTCGTATATCGTGATGATACCTACCTCACTAAGTAGTTCTGTCTTGTATCTCCAAAAGGCTTCATCAGTTTCTTTATTTACAAACAACTCTATGCTTCTGTTGTCCTGAGGGATCCATTCCGGGATTAGTACTCGTGTCAGTACAGATTTCCCTCTAGGTGTTCTAGGCTCTTCTAATGGTTCTTTTCCTTGAGATTTAGTTTCCGTCTTTGGCTGAATCACGCCAAACTCATTGGTATTGTTTGGTTGCGTACTTAAGATGTACATTGTTCCTTCTTTGTCTATGTACGCGTCTCTCTCGAATTTCACCACTGGACATTCCAATCCAATGGGTTGATCGGGGTTGTGCATTTGCACCACTTGCCTTCGCAAACCATCCTCATAGATGCGAGCACCTAATCGGTTGGTTCGGAGAAACTCTAGTTGAGTCCTATAGGGTCCTTCTGGTTTTTCTAAATAGGCTACATTCGACCCTTCTTCTAGTCTTTCTGCGCTAAATGCCATTTTTGAATCACTAGTGTCTGAGCTCTCGTAGGGGTAATTACTATTCAATTGCTGAGCCCACGATCGAGCAGTAGTTCTTACACTTGCCTCTGATGATCTAAGGCTTCGTCGGTCTGACTTACCTATATGTTTGCCCGATCTAAGGTTCATTAATTTTCTTCCTTGCACACTCAGTACACGCTCAGATCGTCAATGATTCTTTGTTATTACTTTCTTGATTCTTTTTAAATTTCTTTAGATTCTTGTCTTAGTGTATGCGTCAGGAATTTGACTTTCCGTGGTACTTTGAGTTCTCGTTTCGTTAGACTTATGTTCTTTCCTTTAGATTTTCGTGTCACACAGCTTTACTTTAGTCTTGAACTTGATAAATTTAATTCTCTTGAACTTGAGGCGTTCCTATCGTCTTTAATCCACAATACTACCATTTATCCTAGGCTACGAATTGACTGAGGGGGTTGAGTAATCTTCCAACCTCGAGTCAGCTTTTCTGGTTGCTCTGATGCCCAAGAAGCCGCGCTTCCCAAGCTTTATGCCCTTCACTGCCTTGCCTTGGTTGCCCTTGATTGCCCTTGCTAGACCTGGAAAAATCCAATATTAGACCAATTCACAGTTGGATGATCAAGCACTTGAGTATATACACCTTTTAAGTCCCTTCCCTTTTGCCCAACTTTTTAATGCTTGCCCCCTGGCTTTCTAGTCCCAAACAAGGTCAACCTCAAAATATTTTATCTAAAAATAAACGTATTCTTTAAGAAAAAACAGTTGAGGTCACGTAGTACTCGTAAAGAGCTTTCTAATGAGCTATTAAGCTCAAAAAACGGACTTCGGATGAAAAAGTTATGACCGTTCAGGCCCTGGGGGTAAAAACTGACAAACAAGTTTTTCTCCAAATATGAGCTAAGGGGTCTCCTATGAATATAATCACCCAAAAATTTCCCAAAAATAGCCCCAAAATAGGCCAAAAAATGAAACCCTAAAATTTGCGATGGGGGTGCACAATCGCGATGGTCTGGGACCGTCGCGATGGCGTGAAGGTGAACAATCGCGATGGTCTGAAGTGCACGGTCGCGATGGCGTGAAAGTGGACAATCGCGATGGCGTGAGTGTGAACCGTCGCGATGGCTCGATCAGGTGGACAATCGCGATGGCGTCAGTCAATGGTCAACGTGGACAATCGCGATGGTCCAAAGTGAACCGTCGCGATGGTCACATATGCGATGGCGTGAGCCAATTGCGATGGTCCGGGCGCGATGGCTTGAGCCAATCGCGATGGTCCAAAATTTGAGTTGTCGCGATGGTGTAAGGGTGTCGTCGCGATGGCGTGAGGTGCGAGCCGTCGCGATGGTCTAGCTTGCCACGTGGCACCGTTGGCGCGATGGCGTGAGCCAATCGCGATGGTGTGGGGTCAACCGAGCAGTCGCGATGGTCCGCGAACCGTCGCGATGGTCCAAATGAACCGTCGCGATGGCGTGAGACTGTCGCGATGGTCCGGCCGAGCCGTCGCGATGGCGTGAGCCTATCGCGATGGTGTGACACAATCGCGATGGTCTGAGACCGTCGCGATGGTCCACCAAAGTATGAGTTTTTGCAATGCAAGTATGGATTCCTAGAGGCGCAAGTGTGCTCTACATGCTGGTGTGGTTGCCTTCTTCAAATTCCGAACTTTGCAGACCATCGCGATGGTCTGACACAGTTGGAAATTTCTGACAAAAACTGAGAATTTTACCTTTTCCAAGCTTTCCTGATGCACTGGAGCTCTGTACCTGCAAGAAAACTCAAGAAAACAAAAGTAACACAAGCACAAAAGCTCTCTCTCACTCTCTCGCATGCACAAATGAGGGGAAATGAGGAGAATGGGTGGATATGGTGAATTTTCTGATTTTTTTGGAGATGAAGATGATGATGCGGTGATGAAGATGGAGTGTGGGGGAGGTGAAAAACACTAAAAACTAAGTAAAAACAACAACAAAAACTGAAATTTTTACCTTCCAACGCTACTTCTTGCTATACTCTTACCATCACACATTCGTCCTAGACTCGATCCCCGGCAACGGCGCCAAATTTGGTGTTGCTCTAGCACAATGGTGAGAACCACGTTAAGAAGCTTCACCTCCTTAATTGTCAATCCGCGGAAGAGATAGGAGTGATATGAAGATCGTGAAGGTGAGATGAAGTGAGGGTGAAGGTGAGAAGCACAAAGATGCACACACACATACACACACACTACGAAGAGACAAGCAAGGCACAATGGAAGGTGAGAAATCAACTCTATTACTCAAGAACACTATTACAAGCTCAAAAGAACTCTAACCTCAAACAAGCTAACCTCAAAAATGAGCTCTCTAGCTCTTTTTATAGTTTCTAGACTAGTTTTGACCGGTTTCACATCTAGTGACCGGCATAGTTAAAAAATAGGTCCTAGATGCTATTTGAAAGGGTAAACGGTGTCTAAAAATAACGAAAATTGATACGCTTGTTCTACCTAAGCTCCTCAAGCTCGAGGACTCCTCGGCTTGCACAAAATGGAGCTATGGATTACAAAATGGGGTTTTCTATGTTACATATGTTACAATAGTGATAAAAATCACTGTTGGAGGTTTTTGGAAAGTATTTGAAAACATAATTCTTTGAAAAAAGATTTGACTGGCTCCCTGCTCCGTCGTTACATGCTTCCGCGTCTTCTATGCCTCTGGCTGCTTCCAACATAAAGCCAAAAAATCTCTCACTATTGCGATGTTCACTACTAGACTAAATGTTTCCTCATAGTCCAATCCTTAAGTTAGAGCATATCATTTTGCTACAATTCTAGCCTTATATCTTGACACACTACCATCACTATTTCTTTTTATCTTAAAATGCCACTTGAAACTAATAACCATTTGTTTTAGTGTCTTTGGAACTAATGTCGAAGTATTGTTATCTTGTAGTGCATCCATTTCTCCTTTCATTGCTTTCTCCCACCTTTCATCTCCTATCGCCTCATCATAAGATGTACGTTCATAATGAGTATTCATAAAAGATTCATAAGTATACCTTTGAGGTTCTTTACTCACTCTTGAAGTTATTCTTACCTCCAATGTAGGTGCTCTTGCGTTTTTATTAGGAATCTTTAATGATTCTTCATACTCATATATACTACCAACTTCTTCTCTGTTATCATTAACTTCAATAAGTTTGAATTTACCTTTACTTTTAGCACTTGGAGGTGACTCTTACCTTGGTCTTCCATTGAAAGGTAGCTCTCTTTCTTCATCCAAACCACTCTTCTCATCGCTTAAACTTCTTGTATTATCTACATACCATGAAAGTGATTCATCAAAATTTACATTCCTTGAAACAATCACCTTATTGCAATGAGTCTTATAACATCTATATCCTCTTTTAGTATCTACATAACCAATAGATATACACTTTTCCAATTTCACATCAAGTTTGATCTCACTTCATTAGGCACATGCACATAACATACAAAACCAGATACTTTCAAATGACTTACACTTGGTTTCCTTCCATGCCATACCTCATATGGTGTCAAATGATGAACTCCTATGGTAGGTACCAAATTCATTATGTACACACGTGCTAACACCTTCAACCCAAAAATAATTAGGCAAACACATATCATTTAGCATGCTTCTAGATGTTTCTATTATGATTTTGTTTCTTATTTTTCTCCATTTTTTCGTGGAGTATACCTACATGGTACTTCTCTTTTGAACCTTCATCATACAAAAAAATAGTAAAAGCTTGAGAGAAATACTATTCCCCTCCAGCGTATCTTAGCTTCTCAACATACCTTCCTGTTTGCTTCTCAACAGATGATTTGAAATTCTTGAAACAATAGAAGACTTCAGTCTTATATTTAATGAAATACACAAATGTCATTCTACTATGATCATTGATGAATGATACATAGTACTTATTATCAGCCAAGGATGCCTCTTTAGTAGGACCCCATACATCCATGTGTATAAGATCTAGAAAATCATTTGCTTACATAGCTTGAATGCTTGAAAGTTGGTCTACTTTCCTTACCCATTTGACATGCTTCACAACAATGCACCATATGTTGCTTGGTAAGATCAGGTAATCCTTCAACAATCCTCTTCTTTGATAGCTCCTTTAACCTTTGTACATTCATGTGGCCAATCCTTTTGTGCCATAGATCAAGCTCTACTATTCTATGCATACCATAAGAGAAATAGTTCGTATGCTTTGGTTTTACCTTGACCTTGGTTATTTTCATTTTGATAGCGATCTTTGGCATAGTTTCCATACCTTCCATATATGTAGCAATTGTTGTTATCTTGATTCCTTTGTCTTTGATTGTAGTTGTAGTAGCCTCTAGTACCTCTAATGCTTGATCTTCCTCTTGCTCTTGTGTTGAAGGAGCCATGTGAGGTCCCTTGATCATCACTCCTTCCTCGACCTCTATTTGAACCTCTTCTACCTCTGTGTCCTCCTCTTGATGATCTTGGATAAAGAGCTTGTCCTTGAGATCCTTTTTTATTTGAAGTAGTGCCATTTAGATTCATCTCCTCCGTGACCATGAGAGCAACAATCTGATCAAAATATGGTAATTATCCTCTGACATAAATAGAATTGATGAACGGCTTCCATCTCTCATCGTCCTTGAGTCCATTGAGAGTATGTGCAACCAAGTTGTCATCGTCCACATGAGCTTGAATTGATCCTAGTTGACCTACAACCTCTTTAACCTTCAACAAGTAATCATCGATTAATGTCCTTGTATCTTTCTTTATGTTGTTCAACTCATTTTTTAGTCAAATCTCCCTTGCTCTTGTACCTATAGCATACAACCTTTCCAATGCAAGCCAAACATCCCTACTTGTGTGTAGATTTTGTATGTGTCCTAGCATTGAATCTTGAATATTTTGTGATAAAATGAATATAATCCTCTTGTATCTTTCATTCCAAAGTCTAAAATCCCTCAATCATTTCTAATTTGGATCCTCGGGTAATATAAGTTTGATATATGTTCCATCAATCAAACCATACAATCCTCTACCTTTCAACTATGTTGTCATTCTAAATCACCATGTTTGATAGTTGTTCTTATCAAGCTTCTCTATTTCTGCATGTTCATTCCCCATTTTGTAAATACTAAAATTCCTCTTTCAACCCTCCATTTGGATATGTATCATAAGAAAAATTATGAGATGTACCTTTATAATGAATTTAATTCACCTTTCTTTGCTTGGATGCTGCTTGAGATGCTTCCTTGCTATCTCCTTCTACCTTCGTGTAGTGTTGATGATGAACCTCTACTCCAATAGCTTCAAATTCTTCATCAAGGTATTAAAGCTCCTTCAAGCTTCAAGTCCTTACTCTGATACCAATTTTGGAGTTTATTGACCTCGAAAGTAGCTAGAAGTAGGTAGAACGCCCTAGGAACTAGTTGACCTTCTCACAAACTTATATGCAAAAAACCTATCATGCTTATAGAGCTTGTTTTTCTCTACTCAATTAGAATTTTTCATTAAACTCTATTATCAAACCAAGAGCTTTCCAATGAACTAAAGAACACTCAATTTGGATAAATACACAAGGAGATATGACCTCTACAATTTTGACATTTAATGGAGACCTACAGCAGAGGTGAACCCAAGTACATACACTACTTGCAGAGAGTACTGCTCTCAGCTCACATACCCAATGATTATGAAAATTAACAATAGAAATTAGACAGTAAGAGCCTTTGAATGAAGCATCAAGCATGTAATTTTGATATATAATAAGGGAGATACAAGCTTTGCAATCTCTATCTACAAAACTACAATAGAAAAAGATACACATATGAAGCTCTTGCACTTTCCACAAGATCACCACTTTGCCTCTCTTATTATAGCATGGAATACTAATCCAAAATGCTCCTAATACCTCTAAACTTGTGGTAGACACTTGGGTGGAGGTATTACATGACTCAAGTTCTCAAATAAACAAATTATTGATTAACTTTGAGAACTAGCCCCATTGACCTTCCACTAAGAGACCATTGCAGATCCTTGTGACTCACTAATTTGACTCATCATGTTCTAGAACTCATGTGGTATTTTGGCTATCTTTTATCAATAATATGAGCCATTTTAAGTATTTGAAGACCTCCCGAAGGTATTTACATAATTTGGAACTTGTGCGTATACATAAAACAAATGTTCTCAACACCTTGGCATAAAATAATCCAAGTATCCAAGTACAACTCAAGTAGAAAACACATAAACCTTTTGATCTAAGGGATAGTAAACTCAATTTAGGCAGCATTATGCATAAGTAAATTAAGCACCCAAAAGCCTTTTGATAAAGAATAACACCAAATGCATCTTGAAAATCATGAAGACTTATCATAAACATGTTTCCATGCTAGTGGTAATAGCTTTGCAATCCTCAATTACAAAAAGCTTTGATAATTTAGCAATAGTTTTTTCCTCTTCTATGTTGGTGCAATTATACCCAAGCCCACATGCTTGATTAATTAGCTTATGCTTGATTTATTGGCATAAACTATGCAAGGCCTCGTATGATCAACGTCTTGTAAAATTCTTCAGATTTATCCTTGTAAAAGTGGATTACACCCACGTGGAGTTATGAAGATTCAAAATCATGAATCATTTGGTTGTTGAGTGATGAGGGAATCTATCCTACACTTTAGGATTCACCTTTTAGGTAGAATTTTGAATTTGAAATCAAACTTTGGCTCCAAGCATGACTATAAAAAGAGGATCAAAAAGACCTGCATGTATCTCGAGTTGGGGAGATCATTTTGAAGCACATTCATTGTGAAGTGAGAGCTTATCTCATTGCGCATTCACCTCTCACACATTGAGCAATGTATGATTGCCAATTAAATTATATTTGTACATGTTTTAATACATATATGATCATTACATTCTCATCTTACTTCTCTATATAACTCCATCACAATAGTGACCTTCTTAGAGCTTGTTCTCAGTGTGTAGTTGATCATTTGACATGCTTTAAATCATGTTAGATTTCACATACTGACTATTACACCCCTAAAAAGTTTCATTAACATTGCTTCTTGGGATCGTGAGATATTAATGAATCTTTGCTCATTGGTCTGATGACTGTTGTAGCCCGTGAATGTCGGGATGGAGCTATGACTTGCTAAACTTCTTTCTCTACATGTAGTCCATCAATTTTTATGAAATCACTCATGATTGATAGATTACTAAGTTAATTAGAGTTCCTCGAAAGGAATTTATTCAATTGTTTCTCTGCTCAGAGAATTGTTCAAAACATTGAACATGTTTAAGAACAAAAATAGCAAGTTTTTTGTTCTTGGATCAACTCTAACATATCTGTTTTGATCCATCATTTAGTGGATCATCTTACAAGCTACCTATATGATTATTTCTGCTCATTAGCAAGCTAAGGAGGCCCACTACACTCTTCACCCATCACTCTTAGCAGGTGTGAAGTAGGATGACTATCCACCATCTCCTCAACAGTGGTATCAGAGCAACAACAATCACGATGGGAGATGGATTTCCATCCCTCATTAAAAAATTCGATAGGAAAGACTACTCAACATGGTCACTTAGGATGCAAGCCTACCTTCAAGGGAGAAGTCTATATGGATACATCTCAAGAGATGAAGAAATGCCAATCTTCAAGAGCAAGCATCAACCTACAAACGAAGAGCAAAAAAGGTTGACCACATGGTGTGCAAAGGATGCTCTTGTTAGGTCATATCTACTAAACTCAATCTCTGATTTCTTGTTACCACATGTTAGAAATTGCAAGACCTCCCAAGAAAATTGGGAAGTGCTTTCATCATATTTCTCATCAAATACAAGAGCTATGAAAAATCAGTTGTGGATGGAATTTAAAACTTTGAAGAAACAATCAAAGCAAGAAGTGGCTGATTATGTAACCAAGATGAAAGATGTGGTTGACCAGCTTGGAAGCATTAGAGAGGAGATAGAAGAAGAACACATAGTGAGGTAGATCATTAATGGAATTAAGGCTGATGATAAGTGGGAATCCTTCACCACAACAATGGACCTCTACATGGATATGCAAATACCTTACCTCAATACCTTGATGGGGCAACTCTTCAGCCTTGAGACAAAGCTCAACAAGAATGGTGACAACTCTAGAGGTAACCAATCTTGCACCCTTTATACAGATAAGAATAAAGCTAAGGATAAAGGTAAAAGTAAGAAGCATGAAAAAGAGGCTAGTACCTCTCAAGCTAATTATGCATGAAGAGGAAGATGGGCTAGGGGAAGGAACAGAGGAGGAAAACAAGGCAGGGGGAGATGCTACAACAATAAACCTTGCAACATTTGTGGTCTTAACAACCACACCACAAAAGAATGCTTCAGAAATACTAGGAATCAAAGGGGAAGAGGCTTCCATAGAGGTACCTAATCAAGAGGTAGATACAACAATGGTGGTGGCAACTACAAGTATAACTACAATCAGGGCTACAACAACAATAATTATCAAAGAGGTTGTAGAGGAAAGAAAGGACTACAACAACTATATTGAAGACCAAGAAGACTCATTACTCATCGTGAACATGACATTCAAGCAAGGTAAACATGATGAGCATCTTTTCTACATTGATTCAGGTTGTTCCAATCATGTGGCCGGAAATGTAGCTCTATTATCTGACCTTGAAGAACCCAAAGGGAAGCATGAGGTACAAACAAGTGATGATACTAAACATTCAGTCAAAACAATTGGAAATGTGAAAGCATCTGATGGTAGCATGAACCTTTTGAGCAAAGTTTTCTATGTGCCAACTATAACCAAAAACCTAATTAGTGTTGGGAAGATTGTTGAGAAAGGTTTACAGGTCAGATTCACTAAGCATGGAGCATATGTGGAAGACCCCCAACAAGTATTCAAGAGGGTTGATAAAGGTGAGAAGTCTAGTAGATTGTTCCCATTTGAGATTGAAGACACAAAGAACATAGCACTATTCAATTATAGAGATCAAACCTTATCTGAGTTAGACATATGGCACAAAAGGCTAGGACACAAAGGAGAAGGGAATCTAAAGCAAATGTGCAAGGATCAAAGTGTGCTTTGCATTCCCAATGTGACCAAGAAACATATTATTTACAAATGTGGAGCATGCCAATTTGGCAAAGCTCATAGGCAACCATTCAATAGGAAAGGATACATTCATGAAGATTATTTGGAGCTTGTACACTGACGTGTGAGGTCCTAGCAAAGATCCATCCATCTCAAGTTCAAGGTACTATGTTTCATTTATTGATGATTACAATAGATGGACAGTCCTTTATTTCATGAAACATAAGGATGAGGTATTCACATGTTTCAAAAAGTACTTGGTGTGATATAATATTTTAAGAGTATCCCACTCCAACAAAGTTTCCCCATACTAGGTGCACTGAGAACCAAAGAATGACCAAGAAATTGAAGATCAACATCTTCAACACCATTTGCACAGCCTTCAATCATTAAATTTTGTAGGCATTATGGAGGTACATTGATGGGAGTAAGGCTTGATGACAAGGAACCTTAGTGTAATGTTTTCATCAACTTATGGTAAAATGCAACATTAATTATTCAAAATCAATTAATTATACAACTAATCATGTTGATGAATTCACCAATCTTGTTGAAGTTGATTATCACATATCAAAATGACTTCATCACCATCATGAACCCTCAAACGATGTCATTTCTGATTAACAATTATCCATATATTAATATTCAAGATGTGAAAAGGATAGGAGCTTTAATGAATCCGAAGATCCATAAAGGCTTTCTCAAAAATGGTAACTCAACATTTTGCTCAAGAGTTCAGACTCAAAGGTTCTCTAGCTGCACTAAGCACTCAAGCTCTCAATTCTTGGGAATGAAAAAAAAAATCAAATGAACGGATCTTTCCTTTTATAGGAAAGAATAAACCTTTGATCCATGTTTGATTTAAATGGAACAATTAAATTCCTTTATTTTTCCTTTACAAACAAACACGTGTGTTTTCTGTGTGTTCTTTCACATAGGCTTTAAAGGGTCAAAAGTGTCCAAATTTGAATCTGTTTGTTGCTCCTTGCTCCTCTTCTTCATCTCCATCATTTGATTATGGTTTAACTTACCTTCATGACCCTGCACTTACTTTGAAAGCATCATCTCCTTCCTTCCTCTTTTCTTTTCTTCACTTGACATAGACACTTGTTTGAGCATCTTTTTGGTTTGAGAGCCTCATACCAAGCTTTGAATATTGCACCTTGATGTGTTGATGAGGGTAGATGGCAACAATCATGATAAAATATTTCCCACACCAAACCTATGTTCCCTCTAGAAGTGCCAACAAATGATGAAAATCGTATAGCATGGAAGACAAAAGTGATGATATTTCCTTATTAAATGAAGATCAAATTGTGCATGGGTAAAACAAATTGCATGCCTTTATGCAAGGCCATGTAATGTAACCCTATCATTTGCATAATCTTTAAATGCATGAGAGAAATTTATGGTGCAACATGAGGTATGCAAGTTATTCAGAAGTGGTTGTTTGATGAAGAGGATAGTCACTTATCATGTTCTCACAATTTTTTAAGACTCTTATATTTTTTGAATGCAAATGGATTATATCGGTTTTTATTTCAACATATGTGTCTTTATGCAAGGAATTGTAATGCTTCCCTAGGCACGCATACTTGAAGTGAAATTTCATACACACATGGTGCAAACGAAAGATACTTGGAAATCTGAAGTGTCACATTCATGAAGAGGCATAAACTTGTCACATTTCAATACTTCAATAGATAGAAATCATTCAAACATAACCTCACATTCACTCAAAATGTGCAAATGAATGATTGTGCATAGATGGTACCTTAGTGTCTTTATGTAACGAAACTTTAGATGCATAAGAAATAATACAATGGTGCATATACAAAATTCAAGGATTTTGATGAAGAGGAATTTCCATTCATTTGAGGTTCACATTCTTCTCCATGAGACATGAGACAAGCTTGATACCTTTCAAATAACACAAGATCATATTCTGAAGAAAAGATAATGCAAAATATCATAATGAATGATTTCAGAAAATTTACAGCATGCTTTCATCATCATTTCAAAAGGAAAGAAATAGAATGTCGGAGATCCATCTGTCTTTTTGGTTTTTCTTTAAAAAAATCATATCTTTAAGCTTTTCTAATAAAGAATAAATAGAACAAAAGTATTTTTGTATTGTCTAGTAACAAAAAAATGAATAAAGAAAGAAAATAAGTCAATGCATTTTTTTCATGTTTCAAAATCCACTTCATTTTCATCAATCTCATCATTTTCACTATCACTTGCATTCTCATTAATGTTCTTATCCATAACATAGTCCTCGCACTCCCATTTCTTAAAACATTTTACTCTTCTTCCTGCTATTGGATTCTTTAGCATAGTTCCATCAAGTTCTTTTAATGAGTAAATTCCATTATTGTAATCATGAGAGAGTATATAGGGAGAGAACCATATTTTTATAAGCTTTTAACGTACATCATGCTGATTATCTAAGGAAATATCGTAGACTAAGAACCAATCATTAATAGAAATAGAATGTGGAAACAAAAGATGGGTCTTGTAAAAAAACTACTTTACTTTTCAAATGCAATTACATTAGCCTAGCAGATGCTTTTTCTACATTCATTAATGTTGTTCTATTTTTTCAATTATTAAAGCAAGAAAATCTTCATGTGACACACTAACTTTCCAAGGTTGTGAACTCCATGCAACAATGTGTGAATCAATGGGAAAAAGTGCTTTTTGGCTATACATCAACTCACCACGCATGAATCCAATGGTTTTAGCACATGTCATGCAATTGGCCTGTAAAGCAAAAGGAAGGACTTTAGGTCATTCTTTTATCTTAACTTTACAAACCTTTGATAATAGGAGGATGTACCCTCTCTATGTTACCAATTTAAGCAGTTAATGTCAAGTGCAAATGAATTCGATACCTTGCAAAAAAATCATTAGCCTCTTTAGTGTCAAGTTCACCATGATCTGCAACAATCTTCTCCACATAACCAAACCTACCAAAGATATCTTCAAGGAGAAACTTACAAGCATTTTGAGTATTTTTAGTACATAAACCTCTCCCTTCCACAAATATGTCCCAACAAATCCTTTATGCCCCACCCATAATGACTCATATTTTCTATCATTACCTTATTTTGAAGCTCTTTCCTACACACCAATATTGGAGGTTTATGAAGATTTCCATTTGCATATGTCCAAATGTGACCTTGTGTCAAAAAGAAAAAGATAAGTTTCTTATATAATCTCTAAATTTATTTCTAGACCACTTTGGATTAGATGAAAATGTACTCAAATATTCAAAAATATCATGCTATTCATCATCATATTCATTAGTATTAAATGTTTATTTTCAAAATTCTCATTCAAAACTTTACTGAAATTAACGTGAATATAGTCATGTTTATCATCAAACCTTCATCTTAAGATCGTGTTGGAAATAGGATTATTCTTACCTACAATGTGGATGTTTTTGGGATTGATGAAAATTATGTACAAGATTCATCTTAACTTAGCAATATCAGGTGTAAAATCAATTTAAATCTAACCTAGAACCGGTTGGTAATCAATATCAACAATGACACAACCTCCAATGAAATACTCCCTATCTATTTTCAAAGTCGTTAGAACTCCCCATAGCTGTCTTTTCATTTGTGTATACTTTACTTTTCTATCATGATGAATTTTTGTTTCAAAATGAATAGCATATCTATTCGCATCATCATCCTCTTATCCTATCACCCAACCTATGCCAATGGGGCTTTCACAAATAGTTACGATAGTAGGCTTACCATTCTTGTAATTTGCTTTCCTCAAGACTAGGCTTCAACTAATAGGCCTTTGAGCTTTCTCATGGCACATGAATGATGATCTATCCAACAAATGTTTTGGTGATTTCTCACTAATCGGTACAAATCATTACCAATGAGAATAATGAGGAATCCAAATAGAATAGAATACACAAGCACCAAGAAAATGTCTCACCTCATTAATTGATGTGCATACCTCAGGGATTCTACTAATGGCTTCTAGCTTTGGAGGGTAGGGTCATCTTCCTTAATAGCCACATAAGTGACCTACAATGAGTACTTGATTCACACCAAACCTTGATTTCTCTCTTGAAAACGTAACATTATTCTCACTCTCAAGGCATCCTTTTATGGGAAGTTCATCAACAAAAGGTAGAGTAGTTTTAGGAATAAAATCATGCAACAACATTTCCATGGCATTCATCATATGAGCTACGCAATTAGTAGCTCCTTGAGGGAATGTACACATTCTTACCAACCCAATTGGAGTCTTCATATTTGGTGATGTCTCTAGTTTCCAAGGCAAGTTGAAATTGATCATGCCTTGAATAAAGTTAACCCAAACAATATATGGAATGCCGTGCAAAAGCCTTGGCAAAGTCATCAATAAAAAGACTAGTTCCACATTTCTAATAGTAACCTTATTCAAGGGTTGCAAATCTCTCAAGGGTACTTCATCACACAAAATTCTCATTTTATCATAACAATCAAAAGGAAGTGGTTGGGAAATAAGACCAACCACACCGATTGAAATTGTTGGTTCAATGCAAGGACTCAAAAAGGTGGTGCAAGAGGTGGATCTGGAAACACTAAAGGCAAAGGTGCACACAACTTCAACAACAACAATAGAAGTCACAATAGAAGGGACTTCAACAATTATTCAGAATATCAACCACATGAAGATTCATTGCTTCTAATGAATATGAACCACAAAAAGGTAAAGAAGATGGTCATTTATTCTACATACACTCAAGATATTCAAACCACATTGCAAGCAACATTACTCTTCTATCTAACTTGGAAAATGTAAATCATAGACATTAAGTAAAAACATGTCATGATACTAAGCACAATGTGGAGAAGATTGGTCATGTCAAAGCTTCCAAAGGCAGGTCAAACATTTTGAGTAAGGTTCTCTATGTAATCAATTTCAATAAAGACCTAATATGTGTAATCAAAATAGTTGAAAGGGGCTTGCAAGTTAGGTTCACCCAACATGGAGATTTTATGGAAGACTTATTTCAAGGCTTCAAGAAGATAGCTAGAGCTGAGAATTATGGTAGGTTCTTTACTTTTGAAGTAGGAGAAACTAGGAACATAGCTCTATTCAATTTTGGGCCTCAAACCCTAAGTGAGCTTGAAGTGTGGCATAAGGGACTTGTTCTTGTGAATGAAAGAAACTCGAAGGATATATAAAGGGATCAAAGTGTTCTAGGAATGCCAAACATATCAAAGAAACATGTGATCAATAGATGTGATGCTTGTCAAATTGGGAAGGCACAAAGACAACCATTCAACCACAAAGGCTAAATCCACAACAACCTTTTGGACTTAGTACACACTAATGTGTGAGGACCGAGTCAAGAACCTTCATTGGTAGGCTCAAGGTATTATTTTTCCTTTTTTTATGATCATAGTAGGTGGACCATTCTTTACTTTATCAAGAATAAGAAGCAAGTGTTTGAATGCTTCAAGAAGTACCTAGCACATGTGGAGAATCATAAAAGTAGATCATTGAAGAAACCTAGATCTTATAGAGGGGGAGAATACTTCTCCAAAGAGTTTGATGAATTCTTGCAAGATAAAGGCATCAAAAGGGAAGTGAATACTAGATATTATCCTCAATTGAATTGAATTGGATAGAGAAGAAAGAAGACTCTACTTGGACCAACTAGAAAAATGCTTCAAGAAAAGGAGATGCCACCCCATTTATGGTAAAAAGAAATCTCAATATTTCTATATCTTGAGAATAGAATTCCATCCAAATCTATGACTCCTTATGAAGCCTGGAATTATAGAAAACCAATTCTAGGACATTGCAAGGTATTTGATTGTTTAACTTTTATACATGTACCTTCACAAATCAAAGGTAAACTATATGAAAGGGCAACCATGACATTATTAATTGGCTATGATTCAACTCATATGGGCTATAGATTTTATAATCCACCCACCAAGCAATTCACCACAAATAGAGATGTTGTGTTTGAAGAACACAGATCGATGTATGATGAATACAAACAAAGGTAAACTTACCTTATGATCTTGATTTTTTATATCCATCCATTAGGTAGAAAGCATCATACACATGTCCAAGATCCAAGAAGTGAATCTCATGATGATCAAGATGAGAAGAAAAGAGACTATTAGCTCTAGAAGTCAAGAGAAAAGGCAAAAATGCAAGAATATGGAGAATGTTGCAAGCATACTCCTGAAGGTCAACAAGGGAGAAAAAGCACCTTGAAAGGTATGGATATGGCTCTACATTTGTTATAAAGCACTCTATTTATTTGGCCAAAGACTCAATTTTAGAGGAACCTTCAACATATGGAGAAGCTAAAGGTAACCCTGATTGGGAAAAATCTATGAAAGAGGAGATAGAAGCATTGAAAGAAATGGACACTTGTGAGTTGGTTCCAATGCAAAATAATCAAAAGGTAATAGGTTATAGATGGATCTGCTACAAACAAATTTAGATGGATCAATTTGTAGGTACAAGGAGAAATTAGTTTCCAAAGGATGTGCTCAAACTCATGGTATAGACTGTGAGAGGATCTTCTCACTAGTTTCAAAGATTACTACAATCAAGACATTGCTAGATGTAGATGTTTCAAGAAATTTGAAGCGATTTCAACTAGATGTGAAGAATGCATTTCTCAATGCTTGGATAAGTGAAGAGTTACACATGTAAAAACCTCCAATATTTCAAAACCCTAATTATATATCTTATTTATGCAGATGCACAAAGGCATTGTATGGATTGAAAAAAGCTCCAAGAGCTTAGAATTTCATATTGGTAACCTATCTACAAGATCAAGGTTTTAGGTCCAACAATGCAGAACCTCTTTGTTCGTCAAGAAGGATCACAATGAAGTTATCTATTCATGTGTATATGTAGATGAAATAATTGTGACATAAGATGATTTGAATGGCATCCTGGGGATCAAAAGGCATTTGCAAGAGGAGTTCAAAATCAAGGATTTAGGTGAGCTCACATTCTTCTTAGGTATATAGATCATATATACATATGATGGAGTGTATTTCACTCACATAATATACATTCAAGATCTACTTCTAAAGTTCAAAATGGACCACTAGACTTGCAAGTGCACCTTTGGATATGAATCATAAACTTATTGTTTATGAAGGTGAGAAAATTGAATACATTAAAGAGTATCAAGTCTTGGTTGGTAGCTTGATCTAGTGCACCTTTGGAGATGAATAAAATCGCTCTTTATGAAGGTGAGAAAATTGAATTCAATAAAGAGTATCAAATCTTAGTTGATAGCTTGATCTATTCTACTCATACAAGGGAAAATATCAAATCTTGGTTGGTAGCTTGATCTTTGCTACTCATACAAGGGAAAATATCTCATATAATGTAGGAGTTCTAAGCCAACTCATGCGCTCACCAAGAAGACCACATATGCATGCAACTAAGAGAGTACTAAAGTAGCTCAAGGAAACACTCAATGAAGGCATACTTTATCCTCACTCATCAGATTTGGATCTCAAGATATATTTAGATGCAAATTGGGCAAGATCTAAGGATGATAGGAGAAGTACCTCGTTAGTTAGCATTTTCACATTCAGTGCCAGTGTTATGGAGTCTGAAGAAGCAACCAACAGTTGCTTTATCCTCAAGTGAATCAAATTATAGAAATTTGAGTATAGAAACTCAAGAGGTAATATGGTTAAGAGAATTGTACTTAGATTTGGGACTTGTGAGTTCCAAACCTCACATATTTGGAGATAATGTACGTTCTATGCACCTAGCAGAAAACCCTATCTTTCATGCAAGAACCAAACACATAGAGGTGCATTATCACTTCATCATGAAAAAATTTATGGGAAAGGAGATTCACATTTCTGTCGTTCCAACTCAAAACAAGTAGCATGTAGGATGAAAAGGCACTTGATGGGATAAAACTTTGCAAGTTTAAGTCAATGGTAGGTATTCAACCTATCAAAGAATGATGAATCAAGCATGCTTTAGATTGAGGGGGAGATCTTAAGACACCAACCTTACATCATGCTTGAAAATATTTGTTCAAGACCCTAAGTTTCCATTTAGATGAGCTTTAGAGAAAAATCTTTCATAGAGGCTCATTATTTTTTGTAAAATTGTATGATGACTTATGGAATCTTATGTAGATTCTTATACAATGAATCCTTAGTTTTTTACTCATGTCAAAAGGTAATAGAAAGGAACCAACAAGAGTTTGAATATGATAGTCTTTGCTGATAAATCAGTTACCTAAGTCAAGTCATCAAACTTGATTACCATTTTTCCTAGATTATAGGGAATTGATTCTCTTCATTCCAACAAACTATCGTGCTTTGATTTGAATTAAAAAACCACTTCAAAGAGGTTTGAAAGGTTTCAAGATTCTATATAAATAACCCCAATCACTAGTACATTACATTGAAGTAATATACATACACTTTTGGCCATCATTGTGTTGGTCCATTTCTATGCACCTTCATCTTCAACAAAAGTTATATTGCAGTAATTGTTTTTCTCTCTATAGAGCTCAAATTGGGTGAAATGCCATTGATTGGAAAGATATTATTCTTCATGTGTTGTTTGTAAATTCTTAACTAATTTGGTTTAGTGGATTTTGAGAAATTTGTAGTTTAAGGTCTCAGGGTCTATCTCTACACAACGCTGAAAAATCAGGGATACTTCTATTGAGTGTTAAGCTTATTCCTAGAGCATACCTTTCTTATTATTTGTAATCTTGTGAATTTCAGCTACTAAATTTTATTTATAAAATTCATCCAAAAGGAAGTTTTCCAAATGTAATCATGTTGGCTGATCTGAGCATTTGAAGTTGAATGTTTCATTCCAAAATAGCAAGATTTTTTACCTAGTCATTGTGCAAACTCATCTATTTTGTATTATTTATTTCTCATAGATTTTACAAAGTACGTATTTAGTTTTATTGCATTAATTGCAAGCCCATAGGTATATTCTACTCTCTAAAATATGAAGGGCTAGTCTTGTGTTGTTTGGCTAGACCAAACTTCATCACTTTGAAACTCACTTTTCTACCTATAACAAGCTTATCCAAGTTATTTAAAAATAAACCATAAGCATTCTAAACTGAGATTGCCATAGACATCCTACACCATGAAGATCAAATTTATATCCATAATATGTATATGTAATAGAATCCCTATATTGAAGCCTACATGGTGTCCTAGTGGAGATCAACTTTAAAAATGTCAATCCAAGTATTTTTACATGTCCAAGTGTATGGAGACATGTTTAAAAAGACATAGAGTGCAACACATGATCATGAAGAAGGTTTTCCTACATGACGGCTATTAGAAGCAAAAATATGCATCTAACATGCATAAAACTCCTACCTTGTGTGGATATGGGATTAGGACATCTTAAGCACACCATGGAAGCTCCAAATGAAGAAGGAGATAGAAGAGAAGAGCTCAAGAGGAGATATCCATGAATTTCTATTCAAATGAACGAAGGGTCCTTACAAATTTATGGTTTTCAACATTTTTGCAAATTTTTTGTAACCTTTTCACGTGATTTTTTGGTTAAAAGGCTTAAAAATTGGTGTTATTGTTCCATAGATGCGCTAAATGAGTCATAAAAATAATAGAAAAATATCCTTAACAATAGAAAATCACTCCTAAGGCACAAGGAATTCTTGAACTTTTGAAAACCAGTGATTCTATAAGGAACCCCTTTGATTAGGTGAAAATATACATAAGATGAACAAAACATAGGCATATATGGCGAATGATACCTCTTGATCCGCACTCTCATTTCTCTAAAGTCCTCTTATTGCTTGGGGAATTCCCAAGAGATATGACATGCACATTTTGGTCCAAATGAAAAATTTGGTTGGCATCTTCTAGCCTTCAATCCTTGCTTTGACTATCTTCTTCACATCTTCTTTGCTTCTACCAACAACTCTCTATATCGTAGCCCTTGTGCTCAACAAGACTTTGTTGGAGCTTGGTGGGGTGAAGTAATGCCTTAGAGAAATCTAAGAGAGTTGATGTTTGGCATGGGATTTTTTTTTTTAATATAAAGGAAGTTCGGCATTAGCCTACTCTCCCGAACTTGAATTAAATAAAGAAAAATACAAGAGAAGGGGACTAGTGCCCACGGGAACCCCCAAATCCCACAAAGCAGGGGAAGCCTTTACAGAGCTTAGATGGCATTAAAAAGAAGGTTAATTACCCTCTCATCACCCTCATGTGGGGCCCACTTGAGTTTAAGCTTGTTATTGATCAAAAGGAGTACTTGATGATGCCTGAAGGGGGGGGGGGGACTTCTTACAGTTAACAATCCTTTTGCCAAGGAGGAACAAGGATTTCTCAATTGACCACTCTTTGGGGGAGTCACCGAAGTTGAAAGCACATCTTTCCCTCCAGATTTTCCATAGGACCTCCCCTCTTATGGCATTCCAGAGAGTCATGGAGCAGCCGATTGCTTCTCCCAGCAGGGCTTGCTGCCAACTGAGATGTTTTTGAAGTCTAATTTTCTTTCCAACCGGTTGCCATGGGATTTGCATTGAGCATAGTGAGACAAACTTTAACGGTTTCAAGGATTTTGACTAAAATTTGACAAGTAGGATCACATAGGGTCCTTGCTTCATCTTGCCAAAAAGCTATGGTGGTAACATATATTTGAGAGTGATGGCATTGTTTTTTGGAACTTCCATGAATGGGTGGTTAACCTAATACTTACTAATGCATTATTTCACCTGCATGACATCATATCCGATCTATGAGCATCTATGTACAAAAGGAGAAAAACTTGGCTTATACTTTACCTATACCAAGATTGGTGGAATGTCAACACATCATCCTATCTATTTCTGAGTTGGTGGCACCTCCAATTAGGATTTTCTTGTTGTAGATACTCTCTTATGATCTTCTCATTATCATCCTTCTTTAGCATGGAAGCGGAGTTTGTTTCTATCCCAATTCTCTCCTTGATGTAAGCTTGATCCCTTTCTTGGATGTGTCCATACATCAAGGGAATTGTGAGACTAGCTCTTTGTGGTGAACCTTGCCTAGTTGCTACAAAAGATATTAATCTAGAAATATTTATTTCAAAATCATTGTAGAGCTCTTGCATTAGAAAGATTCTTTCTTCTCAGATACTATCGGTGTGAAGAGAATTTGTATCTTCATCAATATTGTCATCTATGTTTCCAGATTAAGATTGCTATCTATGGATATTTTCATCTATGTTATCCTTGATCCACTTCTTCATTTTCCAAGGCCTCAATAGGCATCCCCATATCTAGATCTTGGATGGGTGATTGTTCTCCATCATCCTCATGGGCTTCTAGTTGTATGGTCCATTGATCATCTATCTCTAACTTTGCAAGAGCTACGTTTTTTGTCTTATATATTTCTTTGAGAACATTGATATCAACTATTTGACTTTTAATTTGTGCCCTTATTGGATTATTCTCTTCTCAAAGTTCTATTAATGATTGATTACTTTTTGATGGGAGACAGAATTAAGCTCTTTCTTCAATACTTAAGTCCTCATGTCACCTCTTTCTTCTTTAACTACTTTCAAGGCCACATAATTCTTGCATTAGTTATCTTTAGCATCAAGTAGTGCTCCTTTGAATGAAGATGTATTTTAAGTTTTTTGATAGTGCATTTTGACAGTTCACTTTCCTTTTTTAAACACCCTAAGAGAATTGGGATCTCTTTTTGTCTTCTCTCCAAATTTGATATCTACTCTTTGAACTTTTGCTTATCATCAGGTTGACATTTTTCTTTACAGATATTTGATTATTGCATTAAGATTCAAGAAACCTTGCATATCTTTTTGGTCTTCCACCACAAGATGCTCGTTTTTTAATTTTGTTTCTTAAATCATAGCCAATTCCTCTCCTTATTGTGTTTGGACTTCCACTAGACTATCTTTTGAACTACCTCCTACGTGTGGTGGTGCATTGTCATGATTGTATCTTGAATAAGAGTATCCTCATTAAGTTGAGATTCCACTTGAGATGTTGACATCCTTGATCATTTTTAATTGGGTTAAATGAAATTTTTAATTGGTAGGAGTGATGTATGAAGTGATCAAGATGGAAAGTTGATTAGAATTTGAATAAATGGAATTGTGGATGAAAAAATATGTAGAAAAAGGAGAAAAATATGAATATGATACATATGGTTGAAATGAAAATGTTGGTGGGATTAATGGTTTGATGAAGGATTATTGAGATGTTTTAAATCTTCAAACATCGAAGAGAAAAAAGAAAGAAATAGTGATTCAGGTGCATGTGTGGTGGTTGAGTGATGTAGGATGAATATGTGGGTACTTGAGGGTGAATTAGATCATGTTGTGTCTAGAACTAAGCTAAGACTTCCATCAATTACTTGCTTTCTTTTATCCATGGAAAATGGTTGTGTTGGGAATGGTGGGATGGATCTCAATGCAGGGGCTGAAGTGGGTAGAATGGAGGCGGATTCCACTTCAAGTGCAATGGATATAGGTGCAATAGTGTTGGGAATGGAAGCAATAATGTTAGTGCTTGATGTGATAGTGGTTTCTTCAGCTATGGTGAGTGTCATGTGCTCATTACTTGATAGCTCTTCAACATAATCAAATCTGGATGTGGTGATGGATGGGTAAGGGCCTGACTACTCAACATCTTTGATCTTACTTGAAAATGATTTCCTCCTCGTCTTTAGGTTTTGAATCTTCGATTGGAAATGTACGCTTGGCTGCTTCTTGTGGTATTTCTTGCTATGCTCTTTTTATGGCCTTGGTAGCGCAAGCTGTGACACTTGCTACAACCATTTCTTCTTGTGTGTTTCCTTGCCTTCTACAAAGTAACACCCGTTTTGTCGCACCCTTATGATAAAAATGTTACTTCAATGTTTTGCTTCCTAGCTTTGTGGATCCTTCCACTTGCACTCAAATCATTTCTTCCTCTTTTTGACATTATTGTGTCTTCTGAATCCATTCATCGTTTAGAGTGAAAATTCAACCTAGGGATCACATAGGTGTATATCATTTCTATGTTCCCCTCTTTGGATACTCAAATTCTTCCAATTTTTGAACTGTGTGAGTGGGTGTGAAGATGACTTCCTCTCTCATGACATGGAAAATGGTTCTCATAATGAGCTGAGTGCCATGGAGAGTCTTGTGTCGATGATAGTTTTAGAAAGTAGAATGTCTCATCAAACTATCCCACACATAGTCAGCCACTTCCACTATCTTTTCATTGCCTCTGCTATATTCCATGCTATAGAAAATGTTCTTGTCTGGGATTGTGTATCTTTCATGTCTTTGGAAATGATAATATTTCTCTCATAATGCAAGAGATGCTCTCATGAGTGTATCTACCTGGAGATGGACTTGTAGCTCTTTGCATGTTGCTATTGACTTGCTTCCTTTAGTGTGAGGTATGAGTAGAGAATCTAGTGTCAGATGACTTTCCCAAAAGCCTAATGATTTCGTGAGAGAACAATTTGAGGTAACTTGAAACTCTAGTAATTCACCCCTTAAGTCAAGAATCCGTGAATAAACATGATTGCCTCTCCGAATAACATTGTCCATAGATTCTTGGTACCTCCATAAATCTCATCTCACTAGTGGAAACCTAAGATATTGTCCACAACACAAAGCATCCCATTTCTTGAACACCTATTTTTCACTAATCTCCAAGGAGTGAAATTCTTTTGACATTAGGTAAATCTTGCAGTTGGACTCCTCAAAGGTGTAGAAGAAAAATATATTCCCCTTTTCAGCATAATACAAACACATGGTTCTGAAACCAATGACCTTCTACAGGTGCTATTGATTTGGGTGGCAATAGCAATGGGACAGACACTTATTGTGATGAAGATCCCTCCATTGTTGGAGCAAGTCTATGACAAGCCTAAGTATTGGCTTGAGTCCCACAAAGTCATAGAAAAAGCCTTAAAATGAAGACTATGTAAAGTTCACTTGTGAACTACCTCTTGTAACTTTTGAAGAGTTTACTTAATGTAAAAGTGAAAGAATCTTAAGTGGTTGAGTCCACTTGATCAAGAATGGAAAGAGGAGCCACGAATTTGTGATTTGTGGTAGGTAGAGAATCAAATCAATCATTGATTGATTGGAGAGTGATTGAGGGAAGTTAGCCTCCCAAACTCAACTATAAATAGATGGCAGTTTTAGCCGTGGTTAGAGAGACCTATGTGAAGACCTCCAAGAGCTGAGCTTTATGCCATATCAAGGTGTGATTACAAGGCACACATATGTATCAGTAAGTCATTGTATTGTACAAGCAATATACTTTCATTTTCATGATTATTTGAGTTCATCTTTCCATGTTCTTGTGAAGTGTACTACTCACTGCCATTACTCTCAGTTTTCTCAGTCAGCTTGCAGAGATGTTTTCTCTGAGCTTGGTGAATAATTTTCAGTGATTTAACTTGGTAAAATTAGCTCTATAAGTCTACTATATGCTCAAAAAGTTTCATGTCATTTGGATGTTGCAATCTTCAGTTATGTTCATTTGAAGTCAACAGGGTCTGTTCATCTTCACTTCTCTGTCAAGTACCCGACTTTTTCACTCATCTTGTCAAAGCCATTTCTCAGTGGTTACTTACCCAAATTCAGTGATTTAAAAATTGTTGAATTCAGCTTACTGTCTAGTATAAACATACAAAATTTCATGATCATTAGATTCCTAAATGTTGAGTTATGTTGATTTTTCGGCTCATTGGTCTCAAACTGTAGCAGCCCGTGAAAATCAAGATGATGTCATCAGTTGTTAAAACTCATTCTCAGTGTGTGGTTCATTATTTTTGATGCGATTACTCTTGAAAGTTAGCTCTTTAAGTTAACTAGACTTCTCCGAGAGGAATTAAGCTAATTGCTGCTGTGCTCAGAGAATTATGTAAAACACTGGACAGGTGTATGAACCAAGAATAGCAAGTTTTCACCTCTGAGCTAACTCCAACTTATCTGTTTTGATCTATCTTTTTTAGAGTGATCTTCCAAGGTACATAGGGTGTCTAATACATCCATTGGCAAGCTAAAAGGGCCCACCATCTACTCCTGGAGTTCATTTGGCTGGTGTAGATCAAGGATTTTGCAACACCTCTTCATCTTCAAACACATACTTATCCATCTCTTCACAGTGGTATCAGAGCAAGGTTGGACAACATGGCAGATGGATTTCCTTCATCAATTGACAAATTGGATAGAGGTAACTACTCAGCTTGGTCATTAAGAATGGAAGCCTATCTCCAAGGTAGAAGTTTATATGGTTATGTGGCTGGAGATGAAGTTATGCCAAGTTTCAGGAACAAAAGTCAACCGACACAAGATGAGCAAGAAAGATTGAGCACATGGTGCTCCAAGGATGCACTTGCAAGGTCTTATCTCCTCAACTCTATCTCAGATTTTTTGTTGCCTCACATTAGAAGTTGTAAGACATCTCAGGAAGTATGGGATGCACTTGAAGCTTTCTTTTCTTTAAGTACTAAAGCTAGGAAGCATCAACTATGGCTGGATTTCACAACTCTCAAGAAGGCTCCCAAACAAAATGTGACTGATTTTGTCACAAAGCTCAAGGACATAGCGGATCAGTTGGGAAGCATTGGAGAGGTAATAGATGAAGAGCAAATTGTAAGGCAGGTCATCAATGGCTTGAAGGCAGATGACAAGTGGGAAGCATTCACCACAGCTATGGATTTGTACATGGACATGCATGTACTTGATTTCAACACACTCATTGGACAACTACTTACTCAAGAGGCAAAGCTTATAAAAAATGGAGAAAGCTCTAAAGGTAATCAATCTTCAGCTTTATACACGGATAAAAGCAAATCTAAATATAACAAAGGAAAGGCAAAGAAAGTGGATGATGAAGCAGGTACATATCAAGCTAACTATGCAGGTAGAGGAAGACATGGCAGAGGTAGAGGAAGAGGAGGTAAACAAGGCAGGGGGAGATCCCAAGAATCCAACTCATGTTCTATTTGTGGATTAACTAATCATAGAACTGAAAATTGCTTTAGGAATTCCAGGAATCAAAGAGGCAGAGGATACAATAGAGGAAGTTATGGCTACTCAAGAGGAAGGTTCAACAACTACCATGGCAACTACAACAACTACAATCATTCAAACTATCAAGGAGGCTACAAAGGAAGGAGAGACTACAATAACTACACAGAAGACTCAAACAAAGAGGATTCATTATTGATCATGAACATGGCTATGCCACAAGGTAAATCTGATGAGCATGTTTTCTACATAGATTCAGGTTGTTCAAATCATGTGGCAGGAAATGTGGCACTCCTATCAGATTTAGAAGATCCAAGGAATAAGCATGAGGTACAAACAGGAGATGATACAAAACATCCTGTGGAGAAAATAGACAATGTCAAAGCACCTGATGGAAACATCAACCTACTCAGTAAGGTACCCTATGTCCCTACCATTACAAAGAATTTGATAAGTGTTGGGCAGATAGTAGAGAAAGGGTTGCAAGTCAGGTTCACAAAAGCAGGAGCATTTGTTGAAGATCCAAGTCAAGGATTCAGAAGAATTGCAAAAGGTGAAAAGACAGGTAGATTGTTCACATTTGAATTACAGGACACTAGAAACATTGCTCTCTTTAATTATGGTAGTCAGACACTCACAGAATTGGAAGTATGGCACAAAAGGTTAGCACATATTGGTGAAAGGTCGTTAAAGCAAATCTGCAGGGACCAAAGTGTACTTGGACTTCCTAATTTGTCAAAACAACATATGATTTATAAGTGTAGTGCATGTCAATTTGGAAAGTCTCACAGGTTACCATTCATGAAGAAAGGTTATATGCATGGAGATCTCTTGGAGTTGGTTCATACAGATGTATGGGGACCTAGCAAGGAAGCTTCAATATCTAGATCAAGGGATTATGTTTCCTTTATTGATGATTGCAGCAGATGGACTATCCTATTCTTTATGAAACACAAAGATGAAGTTTTTTCATGTTTCAAAAGATATTTGGCTCTTGTGGAGAATCAAACAGGTAAATCACTAAAAAGGCTAAGGTCAGATGGAGGGGGAGAATACTTCTCCCATGATTTTGATTCTTTTCTTCAAGAAAGAGGAATCAAAAGAGAGGTAACTACAAGGTACACTCCTGAGCAAAATGGAGTGGCAGAAAGGAGGAATAGGACAATTGTTGAAGCTGCAAGGTCTATGGTAAATGAAAAGCATTTACCTAATTATTTATGGGCTGAGGTTGTATCTACAGCCACTTACTTGATTAGCCTTCAAAATCCCTTGATGGGATGACTCCATATGAGGCTTGGAATGGAAGAAGACCAAGCTTAGATCATTGTAAAATTTTTGGATGTATTGCTTTTGCTCATGTTCCTTCACAGGTTAGAGGAAAGATGGATCCAAAGGCAGAAAGGTGTGTATTTATTGGATATGACAACAATCAAAAGGGCTACAGGTTATACAACCCTACCAACAAAGGATTCTTGGTAAGCAGAGATGTAGTTTTTGATGACAACAATTCATGGTATGAAGATTCATGCAGGAAGATCAATTTACCATATGATCTTGAAGAAGATTTTCCAAAGCTTGGTAGAGAACAATCAAAGATTGAAGAACAAGACACCTCAGAGGATGATGAAGAATCTCACATGGAAAAGATCAAAGCATGGAAGTCTAAAGGTAAAGCAAAATTGCAGGAACTTGGACATGAGGCAGAATCATCACATCATGGCCTAAGAAGATCTATGAGGGGAAAGAAAAAACCAGAAAGGTATGGGTTTGACACCTCATTAGTAACTAAACATTCTATCTACATAGCACAGGACATAAACCAAGAGGAGCCATCATCATTCGAAGAGGCCAAAGCAAAAACAGAATGGAAGCATGCAATGAAGGAAGAGATTGAAGCACTTGAGGAAAACAACACTTGGGATTTGGTGCCCAAGACTTCATCCATGAAGGTAATAGGCTCAAGATGGGTCTATAAACTCAAGAAGAATTCTGATGGTTCAATTAACAGGTATAAGGCAAGGCTTGTGGCAAAAGGCTTTGCACAAACTCAGGGAATTGATTATGAGGAGACTTTCTCTTCTGTGGCAAAGATGCCTACTATTAGGGTTTTGCTTAGTATTGCCTCTTCCAAGAATTGGAAGATACTTCAACTAGATGTAAAGAATGCATTCTTGAATGGTTGGATAACAGAAGAGGTATATATGGCACAACCACCTGGTTTTGAGAATCAAGTTTATCCTGATTATGTGTGTAAACTTAACAAAGCATTGTATGGTCTCAAGCAAGCTCCAAAAGCTTGGAATTTCAGGCTTGTTTCATTCTTGCAGGACAAAGGCTTTCAACCAAGCAAGGCATATCCTTCACTCTTTATTAAAAAGAGTAATTCCGAGGTCATCTACCTATGTGTATATGTAGATGATATTATATTGACAGGAAATGATGCAGATGGTATGAAGAAGATCAAAGATCAGATGAGAGAAGAGTTCAAGATAAGTGATTTGGGTTCACTTACCTACTTCCTAGGTTTGGAAGTTGTCTACAAAGATCATGGTTTGTTTCTCACTCAAAGAAAGTACATTAAGGACATGTTGGCAAAATTCAAGATGCAAGATTGTAAGATTGCAGGTACTCCAATGGAGGTCAATCACAAATTGAGCTCACATGAAGGTGAACTCATAGAGGACATCACATCATATCAAAGTCTAGTGGGTAGTCTCAACTATGCCACATTGACAAGAGTAGATATATGTTACAGTGTGAGTGTGCTAAGCCAATTTATGCACACACCAAGGAAACCACATATGGATGCTGCCAAAAGGATTCTCAAGTATCTCAAAGGAACCATAAATGAAGGAATTTATTATCCTTATGTATCTGATTTAGGTTTGAAGCTATTTTTTGATGCAGATTGGGCTGGCTCCAAGGAAGATAGAAGGAGCACTTCAGGTTATCTTACCTTTGCAGGTTCAAAGCTTATTTCATGGTCATCCAAGAAGCAACCCACAGTCGCTCTCTCTTCTACTGAAGCTGAATATAGAGGTCTTGCCATAGCTACACAAGAAGCTATGTGGATTGGAGTTTGGAACTCCAACTATTTTTGGTGACAATATGAGTTCTATTCATTTGGCTGCTAATCCTATTTTTCATGCAAGGACTAAACATATTGAAGTTCATTATCACTATGTACAAGAAAAGGTTCTAAGCAAAGAGATTCAAATATCATATGTGTCCACTCATCAACAATGTGCAGATATTCTAACCAAAGCATTGGATGGTACAAAGCTTTGCAAATTCAAGGCTATGATTGGTTTGCAGGTAATCTTGGAAGAATTGAAGACCTCAAGCATACTTGGCTTGAGGGGGAGCTGTTGGAGCAAGTCTATGACAAGCCTAAGTATTGGCTTGAGTCCCACAAAGTCATAGAAAAAGCCTTAAAATGAAGACTATGTAAAGTTCACTTGTGAACTACCTCTTGTAACTTTTGAAGAGTTTACTTAATGTAAAAGTGAAAGAATCTTAAGTGGTTGAGTCCACTTGATCAAGAATGGAAAGAGGAGCCACGAATTTGTGATTTGTGGTAGGTAGAGAATCAAATCAATCATTGATTGATTGGAGAGTGATTGAGGGAAGTTAGCCTCCCAAACTCAACTATAAATAGATGGCAGTTTTAGACGTGGTTAGAGAGACCTATGTGAAGACCTCCAAGAGCTGAGCTTTGATGCCATATCAAGGTGTGATTACAAGGCACACATATGTATCAGTAAGTCATTGTATTGTACAAGCAATATACTTTCATTTTCATGATTATTTGAGTTCATCTTTCCATGTTCTTGTGAAGTGTACTACTCACTGCCATTACTCTCAGTTTTCTCAGCCATCTTGCAGAGATGTTTTCTCTAAGCTTGGTGAATCATTTTCAGTGATTTAACTTGGTAAAGTTAGCTCTATAAGTCTACTATATGCGCACAAAGTTTCATGTCATTTGGATGTTTCAATCTTCAGTTATGTTCATTTGAAGTCAACAGGGTCTGTTCATCTTCACTTCTCTGTCAGGTACCCGACTTTTTCACTCATCTTGTCAGAGCCATTTCTCAGTGGTTACTTACCCAAATTCAGTGATTTAAAGCTTATTGAATTCAGCTTACTGTCTAGTATAACCATACAAATGTTCATAATCATTGCATGCCTACATTTTGAGTTATGATGATTTTTCTACTCACTGGTCTCAAACTGTAGCAGCCCGTGAAAATCGGGATGATGTCATCAGTTGTTAAAACTCATTCTCAGTGTGTGGTTCATTATTTTTTATGAGATTACTCTTGAAAGTTAGCTCTTTAAGTTACCTAGACTTCCCCAAGAGGAATTAAGCTAATTGCTGGTGTGCTCAGAGAATTATGTAAAACACTGGACAGGTGTATGAACCAAGAATAGCAAGTTTTCACCTCTGAGCTAACTCCAACTTATCTGTTTTGATCTATCTTTTTGAGAGTGATCTTCCAAGGTACATAGGGTGTCTAATACATCCATTGGCAAGCTAAAAGGTCCCACCATCTACTCCTGGAGTTCATTTGGCTGGTGTAGTTCAAGAATTTTGCAACACCTCTTCATCTTCAAACACATACTTATCCATCTCTTCACATCCATGTCCATGTATATAAGCTGAAATGACATTAGAAGTTATTGAACTAAGTAAAAGAGTGCAACATACATTTTACTTATAGCAAGAACTCCTTCCTCATAAGCATGATTTATGTTCCAAGTTCAATCTGGTGGATGTTTTATTGTTTTTACTTCTTATAATTTGATAAGTGTGTACTTTAGCCTTCTCTTCACATATTCTTCTATGCTCCATCCAAAGTACATTCCTTCATAAAAGATCAATTTTGATTACATAGGAATCGAATGAGATTATGTTTCTCACTTAGTGATTATCAAAAGATATAGGTTCATTATGAAAAGTCACTAATTTCACATATTTCAGTGATCATCTTATATGTTATCCTTATTACACACTGATTATGAGATATATTGGAGACTATTTATGTACCCATTTTTTAAGGTAAAGTAGTCGTTTCCAAGGTACTATTCTTAATTAGGAACGTGAGAATTGTCCGCTTGAGAGTTGATGGAGGAATTTTAGGTAGTGTTTCCTCAACATGGGTGCGTCCTAAAGCATCATCGTAAGACAAGTTTGTGAAGCTTTCTTTCTTTAGATTACTTTTTTTGCTTCTAGTAGTGGAACTTGGTGTGAAGCTCCATTCTTTGGTTACCCTTTAGGTGAGCAATTTTTCTTGAATTGCACCGATTAACACATCTAATTGAAAAAAACCACTATTATAGATCATATTGATGACCACGAGTCCATATCCATACTTCCCAAACATGTGGGCATGTTGCTTCAATACATATACCGATACTAGGTCTCCAATTATTGCATATATCCCTCTTATTGCATGATGTCTTTTGTCCCTTAATCATTCAAGATCCATGATTCTAGATAATAATTCATGACCTTCCTATTGGTCTTCTTGTGCTACCTATGACATTGGAATAAGGAATTATAAGGGTAGTACCACTTGTTGTCCAAAAATCATCTCAAATGGGATGGCATTAAGCATGATCATTTTAGGCCACATGATAAGCCCAAACAACGTAATGTAGCTGTTTGTTCCAATTAGAATGTTTTTTATCTATGTGCTTAATGAGCGCATTCCATAAAATCTTATTGGTGCCCTCACCTTGTTTTTTAGCTTGTGGATGATACAGGGTTGACATCTTCTAGATAAGCATGAACACCTATAGTAGATATTCAATGCCTTTGTTTCAATATCTTTTTTTCTGGCTCAAGTATTTACTCAAACCTTCCTTTCATGTCAGGCTCACTAGGTATGTCAAGATGTTCATGGAAACGAGCTAAGGAGATTAGGAAGGATATAGGATGTCTTGAGTATTCATGGATATAATAACATTCTATATTGGGTATTTTTTATGCTTCCTTACAACTCGACATGATCCTTGTTGCATTTTCTCTTAACTCTATCCCTAGTTTCCTATCAAGCTCTAGCTTTATTATTACTTTTCATGCTCTAGATCTCTGTTTTTGGATTGTTTCATAGCTTGTGCTCGAGTGATAGCTTGAAATAGGGTGGAATTTGTTACACATGAGTGGGCTCTGTGCATACACCGGCTACATTCATGGGTGCAATCTTTAAAGCATTGGTAGGGTTTCTTGGACAATCTTGAGTGAGATGTTTTTTCCCATAATCTAGAAAATATCCTTAATTCATGATGGACTATGGTTAGCCCAGAGGTGCAAGATGAAGGCAATCAGAGATAAAGTGACCTCATTCACACCTATAGCAAGGGCCTTTTAGATCTTGTGTCCTTGCATGTCTCATCTGTGCTCTAGGGTTTGGATTGATGTACATCACATTTGCGTAATCTGGTTCCCATATGGGTTCTATTGGGGGGACGGGGGCTCATAGTTATAGGATTTAGGGTGTTGAAGTGACTTAATATAATAGGCAAGCACGCTATTTGTATGTGTTGAGTCAAAGCTATTTTCTTTCTTATAATTATCTTTGATCAAAGGGAACATGGGCACTAAGGCTATATCCTAGTTCTCCTCTAACACTATGTAGTTGAATTGCACTACATTGATAGGTGGTGGTGGTTCTTGAACTAAAATGGGATTTGAGCTCTTTTATGTGGTTGCTATAATATTTTGGATATTTTTTCTACTTCTAATATGTAGGGGGCTATTGAGTCTATCATCTATAGGGTTGTTGATATGGTTATCTAGCTTTATGTCTATTATATGGGCAATCATGAGCTACATGACAAATGTACTTTTATTCTATAATCCAATAATAGGATCATTGGTTAGGCATAGCTTGTGCTTGATAGATATAATTGCTTCACATCATGTGCCTTTCGAATTCCATGTAAAGTACGTCAAAATTTTGAAATATTTTAGGTGTTCTAGATCCTTCTTTTTTAACAGAAGGCTTAAACTCAATTAGAAAGAGAAAAACATACAAGCCTTATCAGAGATTCAATGTAGGTATCTCAATTTCACACCCCCTCCATGTGGGATCATATGTTTTTGTATTTAAAATATCATGGAACATCTAAATGGGGGGACACTTGTATGTTTTGTGGTTCTTTTATCTAGCAAAACAAATGATCTCGTAATGAAGAATTCCTTGGGTGACTTTCCTAAGTTAACCATGTAATTCTATAGGACTTCTCCTCTAATAGCATTACACATGGTTATTGAGTAGCCTAATAACTCGCCTAATAAGGGGTGTTCTTAAGAGATATTTTCACTAATCTTCATAATTATATTTGCACACATTACCAAAACATTTTCTCTTCATCCACCCATAAAATAAAGATATGATTTTCTCCTATTCTTTGTGACATATCTCTCGCCATGGGGTGTTCAACAACTTTAAAGCTCTAGCGGGGTAGTCTAAGTGCTTTTTGAATGATCTCGCCATAATAGAACTACGTTCTTTACCTTAGTGGGTGCCAAAGGTATTCCTAGAACTTGAGTTTCCATCTAAGCCATGAACATTGCATGCACCGTTTGAGATTCAAGGTTTGGTGGAGTTCAATTTGACTAATGGGGTAGGGTATGTCCTCAATTTTGTTAGATTTACCTCAATATAGGCCACTTATGTGGACATAAATTCTTTAGTGAAGTAGTCTCAGGTTCTCTCTTTCCTAGTCTTCAATCATTCTTTCTAGAAGGCATTGGTAGTCATAGTTTAATCCATGGATATTATCTATATCTTTTTCCTAGCCTTCAATTATTCGTTCTAGAAGGCATTGGTAGTCATAGTTTAATCCATGGATACTATCTATATCTTTTTCCTAATCCACTGGTTGAAATCCAAGGTTGGCAGAGTCATCCAAAGTTCAAACCTTTTGCAACATCAATTTCTTCGTTCTAAGCATATCAAAAGGATTAATTTTGCCTTATGCATGCCACACATCTATAACCAAGATTGATGTGATAGCACAATTCTACGCTTCTTCATGCTTTCCTTAAAGTGATAATGATGGAAAATCCTTTGCAAACCACTTTGATGGTGGAAAGGAGAACAAGGACGATGTTGTGAACTTTTGAATTGGAGAATCTCACCAATGAAATTCATGATTGTTTTTTACCATCGATTGGGCCAAAGACTCATGTTCATTGGGTCATTCCTTAATCATATACTTGGCACTCATCTTCTCTACCATGTTAGCCACATTGATGATCCTTAAGCCATCCTTAACTTTGGGGTGACAATATATGTCCCATATTATATGAGGGATTCCCCTTCTATTTGGGTCTCGAATTCACATAACTTTTCTACAAAAAGCGTTCAACTTGTGGTGCTTTTTGTTTGAGGTCCTCTAGTAAGAAAAGAAGTAAATGGTTGAGGGGATGAGTTTTATTATATTTCTAATATCTTACTCCCATGATTTTATGTTGTATTGTAGATTTTGCAAGGCCCCCATTATCAGGAGGAAGGAATCATGCATTACCTTGTTGATGGAAATTCCATCCTACATGTTGGATTAATGTCTAATTCCAGCATTTAAGATATTCTAAGGGAAGGGAGTTACCAAGGTCTTTATAGTGAGTTCCTGGGTAAGGGTCAAATATTCCTTGTCAAAAAGGCAATATTCCATAAAATACTCATAGGTGAACAATGCCATCATCTTTGTACTTCATGTTAGTAATGCTTTTTTCAATTCCCCTTATATATATTCTCTTCTCTCTGATTATTTCTATGTTGACTTACATAACTATTTTTTTCTTGCTATAAAAGCTATATATTGGTAGAGTGTATTAGTTTATGAGTTGAAAAGTATATTTGTATAATCACAATAGTGTGTGAGTGATTGTTTCATCTTCTACAATTTTTGGATTTCGTAATGTTATTGTTACACCAATTTGTATTTCTCTACCCGCATCCACTAAACGAAACCATGATAAAACCAATAACACACTAGGAAATCTCAATTTTTCTACAATTTTGGACTCTAATGGGTTGCTAGATAATTTCATGGGATTTTGATAGAAACTAGGACTTGATGTGGACTTGAATCTAATAGAAACTCCAAAAAAACTTTGAGTAACAATCCAACCCTATCTACATCTTCTTTGATCTTGGAAGATGTAGAACATAGATGCTTTATGTGTGATCCTTAAGCTGTGACTCATTATGTGCTTATTCTAGTGCAAGAGGCTCTAAACTACATGATCGTTTGGTCATATTGGTTCACCTATGTAAGACCAAGAATCATACTCAGATTTACAACCATGAGAATCACTTACAAAATGAGAGAACTCTAAGTCTGAGAATGCTAAAGACCATAAAGAGAATATAAAATCTACAAGAACAGCTAGTTGTTGGTGTTAGGATAATACTTGAAGAACTAGCTCACAAGTATGTTTGAATTCTTCTTCAAAATATGATGGGATAATAGCTACCCTTAAGACTCATATGATGCAACATTTTCAACAAATGCAAAGAGAAAATGCTTTTATTATAGTTCAAAGAAGAAAATAAAGAAAAAAAACTTAGAAAGCTATTTTCTTATGGAGAGAAGGGTTCTGCCACTAAGGACTATAACAAGAAACAAGCTAATAGAAGAAAGGGCACTCTCAAATACACATGCAAGAATAGGACCAATAAGAAGGATTGGTATAGCTCCTTGATGGTTCCATAGGAAAACATCAATGTCATGGCAATAAACAAATCGGAATGTCTAGCTAAAGGGACCATAACCATCTCTTCTAATATTCCCACTGGTGGCAAAAGAAAAATCTATGATGTTTTGTTTGTTCTTGGACTATAAGATATTTTCTATAAGTTTTTTCCCTAATAGATCATGGACTTTAAGTACATTGCAAAAAAATAGTGAAAAAAAATAGTGCAAAACGTTTGGTTTGAAGAAGTAGTAATATAGGCAAAGGAGTGCAAAAACCTAACTTTTTATGAATAAAGCACCCCTTCTACTATAGAAGATAAAAAAACATTTAGAATTTGGCATCAATTCCTTGGGCATTTTGACTTTTTTATTCTCAAAGATGTGCAAAGAAAAAGATGGTAGCACATTTATGCACTTTTTTTTTAACAACCATGTGAAGCTTGCATGATGGATATGCAACAAGGAAAGCAATACCAAAAGAGGGTAGCAATTGAGATCAAGAGCATTCTCAAGAGCCACCAAGTTTATGCCCACTAGCTGCTTATGGGATGAATGACCAACCAACCAAGTACCTCTTTATATGGCTGTGTTCAAGGGATGAAAGTCCATGCTAATCATCCATGTGTCAAGAAGGTGACCCCATAAGATTCACCTGACCCTCTTAAATCAAGTTGAACCTTCTAGAATATTTCCCTTGGGCTAGAGTAAAATTCTCTTAACCCCTAATTCTTGTAGGGCTTGAACCTAAGGCTTATTACCAGAGACTCAACTCTTGTACCCATAGCCACACAACAACTCTTCTTTTTTAGGATTTAGGCCCTGAAACGATAGTGAAACACTTTAATCTATAAGATTCTCCCTTGGAAAACATTTTTTGTCCTAAAAATAGAGTTATAAATTATTTTAGGCACATCCCCAAGCCCACGATCCAAACCATATGGAGCATCATTTCATCTCTGTTGTGTAGGATCAGAGGGAACATATTATGATATTCTCCAAATCTCATTAACTCTATAAACGGGATCAGCTTGACTTATAGTATTAGAGACTTAGTTCAAATTAGATGAATCCCAACTTGACTATCGAAATCAAAGGTTTTCCTTGTTTGCTATTGACAAGCAAGTGCAAGATCATTCCCATGTGATCTTGGACTTTGATCATGAAAATCTACATCTTAGCCACCTCCTCTTGTGTCAAGATAAAAGAGATAA
The DNA here is from genome assembly GCA_020310875.1 of Ceratopteris richardii. Lineage (NCBI taxonomy): Eukaryota > Viridiplantae > Streptophyta > Polypodiopsida > Polypodiales > Pteridaceae > Ceratopteris > Ceratopteris richardii. The sequence goes on along the minus strand of CM035442.1, from coordinate 90,410,543 downwards.
GGAAGAGATGTCTCTCACACTCTCATACACAAGTAGAGGAGCACACAAAGACTGAGGCAAGGAAGCATTCTCTTCTTCTAATTCGTCTATCACATGAAAAGAATGTACAAGAATGATCTATACATCAACAAAACTAGTACAATACATAAAGACAAATACATCAAGAAAACCCTTACGGCAAAATTTGTCACCACTCTCAAAAGATAAATCTAATGAAGCTCATTAAAAATATCCTTGACATATATCAACATAACCATTTTACATGTCAAAGAAACAAAAAGTGGTATATGGCATCCTTGATCATCACATGTTGAGTTTGATATCTCAACACTCTCCCTCAAGCACAACATCATGTCCTATAATCCAATCATATTTCAAAAACTCCTCAACTTCTTTCCTCCCAGTGCTTTTGTGAAAATATCAGCAGCTTGCTTATCTATTCTTACATAACCAAGATCAATATCACATTTCTATACCTTCTCCATGATGAGGTGATAATGTACCTCAATATGCTTTGTTTGACATGAAAAACAAGATTTTGTGCTAATTTTATGCTACTAAGATTATCACAATAAATGATAATTGGATTCTGCACTTGGACACCTAAATCTATAAGAAGCATCTCAAAGCATGATGCCTCTCACGCGACCATTGTAGCACATCAATTCTCAGCCTCTATACTCAACAAAGAAATAGTGGGTTGCTTCTTTTTGTTCCATGTAAGAGTAGCAGTCCCAAGTGAAAATAGAGAACCACTAGTGGATCTTCTATATAGAACACCGCCAACCCAATCTCTGTCAATGTATCCATGAACCTGCAATTCTACACCACTTTCATAAAACAATGTATAATCCAAAGTAGCACTTTCACATAAGGTAGAGTACATCTCAAAACATCTAAATGTGGTTTCTTGGGAATGTGCATAAACTCACTCTCAAGTCCCACGATGTAGCTTGGATTAGGCCTTGTAATTCTAAGGTGGATCAAACTTCCCACAATTCTCTTGTACATAGTATCATTTTCCAATGCTTCACCTAAGGTAGCATCCAACTTCAAATTGTAATCTAATCACATAGAAGTTGGCTTACAATTAGGCATACCATAATTTTGTAGCATACTCAAGGCATATTTCCTTTGTTATAGTCATATACCTATTTATGTATGTAATATTTCAATGCCCAAAAAAAGCACAACACACAAAGATATTTCATGTCGAATTCTTGCATGAGGAGCTAAGTTATCTCTTTAATGCTTTCTTCATTATCACCACCTACAATCAAGTCATCAACATGAATGGTCATAGTTATATCATCAACCTTCCTTGCACATAATGAGTGATCTACATTACACATAAACAATGCAATTGAAGTTAAATATTCAGCGATACTTTCACGCCAAGCCTAAGGATCTTGTTTAAGCCCATAAAAATGCTTGTTCAACCTAAAAACATATGCAAGATGTTTCGAATCCTCATATCCTTGTGTCTTGACCATGTATACTTCTTCTTGTGACTTGCCATGTAAGCAAGCCTTTTTCACATCCATTTTATGAAAAATCGATCCTTTTTGTTGTACCCAATGCAACAATTTTGCTAATAGTATCCATTTGATAAGGCAAGATTGAATGTTTCCTCATAATGAATGTCATATGTCTATGCATATCCTTTTTCTAGTAATCATGCTTTGTACTTGCTAAGGCTTCCATCAAAATAATGTTTTACCTTTTAAACCCACTTACAACCTATGAATTTCGTTCCTGATGGCAATGGAACTAGATTTCCATGTTTCATTTCCAGAGAGTGGAGCCATCTCCTCATCCATAGATTTTTGCCAATTTATGGAAACAAGTGCATCTTCAAAACAAGAGTTGACCATCTTGTTTTACCTTAATCATGTAAGCACAATGATGATCCATATAGCTATATATGTTAATTGTTGCACTTAATTTTGCATCCTACCAGATCTTCTTGGTCCTTGATCACTTCTTCTTGTTGTATCATGTGCATGTGCCTCTTTTACTCTTGGAGTCTTCACAAATGGAAATCCAAGTTCCTCATCAAGACACATTTATCAACCACTTGATCTACCATCAATATCTTTGAAACATGTATCTGATGTTTTATTGCTAGAAAAAAAAAATCTTTATCTTTATTAGATGAAGTTGATGAATTTTCTTGAATGGAATTGCCATGCAATCTTCTGCTCTGTAGGTTTGAGTTGGAGCTACTGATAGATGAAATACATAGTCCACTCAAAACTTGAGATTCTACACTTGCATTTTTAGAATTTCCTTTTCCATTTGATTCAACATTAAATCCTTCTTTTACATGAGCATAAAAGCTTTCCATTTAATCTAGAAACACCTTTGCTTACCTTCACTTGGTGTGTGAGTGGATTGTAACATTTCTATTTTGTTCTCTCAATGGAGTACCCAATGAAGATACATTTTTGTTTTTGGGTCAAGCTTCACCCTCCATTCATCTGGAATATGTACAAGTGCAATGCAACTAAATACTTTCATATGTGATAAGATTGGATTTTTTCTTGTAAAAATCACTTCATGTGTAACATGATAATATACAATATTGTGCATATCTTTTGTCTAATAACAACGAGGCATATTTTTTCAATCATCAAGACTCTTGCTACTTCTGCACTATGTTTACTTTTTGATTTAGCAATGCCATTCTATTATGGTGTGTGCTTGCATGAAGATTGCCTTTCAACTCCATAATTCTTTAGCATATTCCATTAGTTCTGAATGTCTGAATGAACTTCCCTATTTTTGTTTGCATCATGTCCTTGAAATTTTGAAATTGAGTAAATATCTCACTCTTGTTCTTCATCAATTATACCCATAATTTACATGTATGGTCGTCAATGAATGTAACAGAAAACTTGAAACATCCCATGGATGTGGTCTTTGCAAGACACCTAACATTTGTATGTGCTATCGTTAGCACCTTCATCATCACTCTAACCTTGGAGTTTGGTAATCATTTGAAAATCTTCTTTGACTACATCAACTTCAACCTCGTCAAGTTTTCATGTCAAGTTCTTTTGTTACCATATCTCTATGTCAACCATTACACATGCACCTTTTGTAAATAGGATTGCATTCATTTTAGGAATTTCCACATTCAAGGTATATGAAGAGTTGATGGTAGAGTACAAAGATGATAGGATTCTTGCAAAAACATGCTCTAGAACAAGCTATTTCTTGTTTGGACTCATAAATAGATTTTTGTAAGCTTGCTAATGATACACGGAAATGACCATAGTATTTTGGATCAATGCACTCAAAGGTTTATGAAAAGGTAGACTATTTGTAGACTATAAGCATGAACATAAGACCTTCGGCTTCTAGAAGCAGGTACTCATAAAATGCTCACTGCTCTTAACCTAATATGAATTGAGCAAACTCCTTTTGTAAAATTTCTAGTAAGAATCTACATGAAATATTCTAAGTTATAAAGTGAATTTGGAGTGCCTCAAATGCAAAAAATATACTTAACAAGTCATAGGTGTGATCCCAAAATTTTAGAAAGAAGACAATGTGTATACACACGCATAAAGAATAACTCATATCTCTTCATAGAGAGTTTCAATGACTAAAGCCTTGCATACACAAAGATATTACCTTCATGATCAATGCATTGGCTATGAGCTTAAGACCATATACACAATCCAATAGCTCTAAGAAGTAAGCGGACATGAACAATAGACAATCAAGAGTACACAATAGCTCAAAGATGATGAAGATCAAGAATATGTATTGATATATAAAGCGAAATTCTTGCACGTGTTGGATGACTCCTACAACTACAAGGAGGAACCAACAAAAACTCTGTAACTTGTCAGAGCTCCATCTTTATTCATGACTCCTTCATTGGAGTTTATATACTCACATTCCTATAAATTTAGTTGGTTGGTGGGTGAGTGATTTTAGCAAAAGATTCCAATCATCTTCCCAACCACTAGTCAAAGTTTGAATTTAAATAGCTGTGGCTCCTTTTAGATCTATTTGAGTCTCAAAATAAAAGTTTTAAACCTTTATGTAAAGATCAAAACAAATTAATGGTCTCCTTGAAGCTTGAGCTAGGGATAAATGTGAGTACATACAACTGATCCTCAAAGCTCAAGTATTCCATATATATGTTCAATCTCTTAGGCTTTCCATATGTGCACATAGTTTCCCCTCAAGCCTAAGATTCTTGAGTCTTCATTACTTTGCAATCTCTTGAATTCGGATCATTGATTTGAATCTAATTAGTTTTACTCCATCCAAAGCTTTAGTGATCATATCTCCACATCATTGCTGAGTTGAAATGGATGAGATATCTAAATTTCTTTTCTTGTGATCTTCTACTCAATGTGTTTGGTCCTTGTATGGTAAATAAGAGTTGCTAAAAGGCGTAAGGAAATCATATTATCATGAAATATATGAGGAGTTAAAGTCTTGATTCCTAAATCAACACATAGTGCCATAATCCAAATAACATCTTGAATAGCATTGGCTATATCTCTCTATTCAGCTTCATTAGCAACAATAGGCTGCTTGTTTGATGACTAAAGAGATAAGTTTAGAACCTACAAATGAAAGGTACCCTGATGTAATTCTCTTATCATCTCTTGATTTTGTCCAATCTATTTTAAGGATATTTTGAGTCTTTGAAACTAGGAGGTTCAACTCTGTATACCTCTTTTGAGATCCATCCATTCAAGAAAGCATTCTTTACATGCATTCGATATATTTTGCAATTCTTGGCGATTGCAATACTCATTGGTATTCTAATTGTGGCTATCTTTGTTGGGATAGATGGATGGATGCTCCAAGAGAGTGAGTAGGTACTGCTAAACCTGCTTTGTACCAGCCCTCTTTTGCTTCAGAGTTGATAAGTAGACCTTCTTAGCTTTCCAATAACACCAAAAAATAGCCTATGTACTTTGGAAGTGATGTGTTTAATGATTGAACCAAAACAGATAACTTTGAAGTTCACAAACTCAAGAAAACCTTCTATTTTAGTCTTGACACCTGCTGACTATTTTGCTCAGTGTGACCAGCACAATAGAAATTGATAAAATTCCTTCTAGGGGTATTTAATTACCTTATTAAGCTACCATTTTCAAGTGGAAATGATGTAAAAAGATAAACTATGCTAAGAGAAATCAATTTAGCAAGTTTAGCTATACCCCCGACTTTTTAGGACTATAGCAAAAAATGTTGAGAGTTCACCTCGATGCAGATTTCTCTAAAATGGCTGAATAGAATCACTTCAAACTTTAACAGCATGTAGATGACTTTGAGTGGAATCCAACAAGCTTTGAATCGCTTGATTTGGTTAAGAATTGACTGAGATATGCCCTTGACAAGTTGACAGACTTTTGAGTAGACTAACAGAGAACTCAGAGATTAATGATGTAAATGTATCTGTTAATTAACACTCGTATACAATCCCATTGACATGAATAACAGTGCCTAATGGTGTAGAGAGGTGTAGGCTATGGTATAGTCCTCACACACACTCAAACTCAGTAGAATGAGGCTCGGGAATGATCTCTGTTGCCCACGACTTTTCATGTTCACTTTTTATATGTGATGAGCAAAGATTTGAATTCAAATTCAAATTTTTTGGCTCCCTATGATCAAGCTCCTGTTGGAGAGAGACATCTGCGGAAGCACGCGAACAGCACAAGGTAGAAGAAGAAGCTTGGAGCACAAACACACAATACTGAATGTATTACTAGAGAATGTACAAAGATAAGTAGCCCATTAGGGCAATAGGCGTATATACAAGTCGGGGGAAAAAAACCTCCTAAAGAGGGAAAAAAGTTCCCCTACAGTCCTAGAGTGTTCACACACATCACTACCTAAATATATCAACAAATCCCCCCTGGGAGTGATGCGGTGAACAAGGAGCTGGCACTCATGTATAAGGAAGTGCCAAGCTATGTGGAAATCACTCCACAAAAAGAAGTAAGCCCAAAGCTTTGCGGAAAGCTTCAACTTCTCCCTAGGCAGAGCCTTCGTGAAAAGGTCTGCAATGTTCTCCTGCGTGGGCACATATGCCAAGCTGATCTCCCCAGCAGAGAACCTCTCCCTGACATAGTGATAATGCACCTCAATGTGCTTAGTGCGAGCATGGAACACAGGGTTCCTCGCAACTGCCAATGCGCTCTGACTGTCAGTGAAGATGGTGGTGGCAGAAGACTGGCCAACACCCAAATCAGCCATAAGGCGTCTAAGCCACACACACTCAACAGTCGCTGTGAAAGCTGCCCTATACTCAGCCTCACAACTGGAAGTGGCCACAGTAGGCTGCTTCTTGCTCAACCAAGATATACATGAGCTACCAAGCATGAAGCAAAAACCACTGGTGGACACACGAGTGTCATAGCAACCAGCCCAATCTGAGTCAGAAAAAGCATGCAAATTTGGCGGTAGTGATCCCCCCTTGGGATAAAACAACCCAAGTAGCCGAGTACCACTCAAGTAGCGAAAGATGGCTTAACCGCTTTTCAATGCCTGACTCCTGGGCAATGCATAAACCTGCTCATCTGTGAGACAGCAAACTGAATATCTGGCCGAGTAATGCATAAGTAAATCAAGCATCCAACAGCCTACTGATAGAGAACAACATCAAATGCATCTCCAGCATCATGAAGACTCAATCATAAACCTGTCTCCATAGGAGTGGCAATAGGCTTACAGTCTTCAAGGCCAAAACGCTGCAATAATGTGTCAATATATTTCGTTTGACACAAAGCCATTCCACCATCAACGTGCATAAATTGAATGCCCAAATAGTGATGCAAATGCCCCAAATCAGACATCTCAAATGAGGCATGCAAATCAGCCTTAAAATCAGCAATATGTGTCTCAATAGGACCAGTGAGCAGCATGTCATCAACATAGACAACAATGATCAGAAGTACATCATTAGCACGTTTAACATATAAGGTGCTTTCAGTTGAACTGTTCTCAAAACCATGTGCAATCAGATAGGCATGTATCTTCTCATACCAAGCACGTGGTGCTTGCTTTAAACCATATAATGCCTTCTTTAACCTGCAAACTTGGTTTTCATGCCCTTTCTGCACAAAGCCATGGGGCTGAAAAACATACACTTCTTCATGCAAGTCACCGTTCAGAAATGCTGTTTTAATGTCCAACTGATGTACATTCCAACCATGATGGGCTGCAAGTGCACAAATGCTCCGAACAGTAGTCATACAACATGTAGGTGCAAAGGTCTCATCAAAATCAATGCCTCTTTCTTGTTGATAACCCTTTGCAACAAGCCTAGCCTTATACCTATCAACTGTACCATCAGGTTTATGCTTCAGCTTGTATACCCACTTAGTGCCAATGGTCTTCTTGCCAGGAGGCAAGTCACATAAAGACCATGTACCATTCTTCATTATAGCATCATATTCAGATTGCATAGCAGCCATCCAATTTTCTGAATTTTGTGCTTCATCAAAAGAAACAGGCTCATTCTCATCACAGAGACTAGATGCAAATGGTCTTCTTGCCAGGAGGCAAGTCACATAAAGACCATGTACCATTCTTCATTATAGCATCATATTCAGATTGCATAGCAGCCATCCAATTTTCTGAATTTTGTGCTTCATCAAAAGAAACAGGCTCATTCTCATCACAGAGACTAGATGCAGCCATAGCATAGCAATCTGATGCAAAGGATGCACTATGAGAGCCTGAACGAGTACGATATGACAAAGGTGCATCTAATTTGCTGTCACGCAAAGTCTTCAATCAGCCATTTTGGCATAGTTTTTGCCTGCTCAATATCAGCTCTCTCATCAACAAGTGCATCATGTAAATCTGCATCAGAAATGGAATGATCTGCATCATCATATGAAACCTGCAAAGGCTGATAAGTTGCCTCATTAGGACCAGCACTAGCCTGTCCACCTGTAAAAAGAGGCATCAAAGTATCATACATGTCTTTGGAGCTAACAGATGTCTCCTTAGTACATGAAAGCAATGGCTGAATAACATCTTCCACAAAGACAACATCATGATTAACCAGAATGCGTTTAGTTTGTGGATGATACAGACGATAGCCTTTACTTTCAGAACTGTACCCAACAAAAATACATTTTACTGCCTTATCATCCAATTTTTTGCGATGTTGTTCAGGCACTAATGCATATGCCAAACAACCAAAAACACGCAGATGAGCAACAGATGGCTTGCGGTCATGCCAAGCCTCATATGGAGTGATAGACTGCAATGTTTTAGTGGGACACCTGTTCAGTACATATGCTCAACACATGACAGCCTCAAGCCAGAAACTATGTGGTAAAGCCTGACTTTTGACCATGCACCTCGCCATCTCCATGAGTGACCTGTTCTTTCGTTCAGCAACTCCATTCTGTTGAGGTGTATACGGCACTATACACTGGTGTTTTATCCCACGTTTAGCCAGAAATGCGTTAAAATTTGAAGACATATATTCCCCCCCTCGATCAGAACGGAGGGTGCCTATTTTACATGCTGACAGATTTTCAGCCAAAACCAAAAACTGTTTGAAGCACATGAACACTTCGGACTTTGCTTTGAGTGGATATACCCATGCATGCCTGGAAAAATCATCAATGAAAGTCACGAAGTAAAGGTAATTTCCAAAAGAGGGTGTCTGCATAGGACCACAGACATCACTATGTACAAGCTGCAATTTCTGCGTAGCCCGAACTGAACCATCTTTTGGAAAGGAAGAACGCTACATTTTGCCCAAAATACAGCCTTCACAAACATGTTTTCCAGGTGCCTCAAGTTTGGGCAAAGAGGACACCATTTCAGATTTCTGCAGACGTAACAAACTAGCAAAATTCAGATGACCAAAGCGTGCATGCCAAAGCTTTGCATCTAACATAGCCTGAGAATCATGAACTGCACATGCCGAATCATTCACAGATCTTTCATAGTCTATAAGGCCTATTCAGGAAAAATGGGAATTACACAGGATTTTGAGACAGTCTTTTGTGTCCCAATGTTTTAGTTTTTGACTCGTTCACAAACTACAATCTGTTATTATTTCTTGATTGGAGTATACTAAATTGAAACTTTAATATTAAGGATAATTTTATGATAAATGGGGCATCAAGGTTGGGCTCAAAATTAAGAAGTTAACATAGTAAGTAATATAAATGGGACTTGATAATTCCCGAATTTCTTGAATAGGCCTTCTATGAGCTTATATAGCCCACGACATAAAATTCCAGAAGCAATAATCACATCGCCATTTGAGAGATCATGGACTGTACACCTGTCATCAACGAATTTCACAACCAAGTCAATCTTGGCTAATGCAGAAACTGATAACATGTTCTTTTTGATCCCTGGCACAAATAAATCATCTGGCAAAGTGAAAGAACTACCATCAGCAGTAGTCAGAATGATCTTACCAACTCCCATAATAGGATAAGAGGAGTTATTGGCGCATGTGACAGTATTCCCTGCATGGGCAGGCTCGAGTGAAGAGAAGAAACTGCGCTGCAAGGTAATATGTTTGGTCGCCCCACTGTCAAAGTACCAAACATCTGAGTCTACTGCAGACATGCACTAATCATGAGAAGATGGGTCAAAACTGCAGACAGTAGTAAACGCCCATTCTTCTTCCTGCACAAGATTTGCAGACTCTGTTTTTGGTGTAGAGGCCTCTGCAACAACCATTCCAGCCTCTTTCTTCTTTGCCTCTTTAGCAGCCAGTTTTGGACAGTTCTTTATAATATGATCATTTCCTTTACAGTACTTGCAGAACAATTTCTGCTTTTCTGATTTCTTCTCATCTTTATCCTGGTTCTTTGATTATGTAGCATTTGCAGATTTCTGCTTACTAGTAGAAGAGCTCCATTTTCCTTTGCCCTTCTGACTAGCCAGGAAAGCTTGATCTGCAACACGCATAATGGACCTGTTCTGCCTGGACTGATCTTCCTGCAACAGAACAGAGACTAATTCCTCAAATGACAAGGCATTCGGATTGCCTTTCATCATCAACCGAAGAGTAGAGGCAAAACTCTGATATGAATCAGGAAGACCATTCAGAACGGTCTGCACAAGTGAGCTATCTCGTATAACCTCATCAGCAGAAATCAATTGTTCCTTCAGGTCTTTGATCTTTGTAAGAAAACTGTCCATAGAATCACCTTCATTCATGTGCTCACTCTCCAACTGTTTTCGGAGGTAAGCAACACGAGCCTCATTCCTAGCCTGGTACAAAGTGGTACGTGTATCCCAAGCATCCTTTGCTGTTCTGCAAGAGCGAATGTGAGGAATAATGGCACGTTTGACAGACAAAGCTATCAATGCATGTGCCTGGGCATCTCTGCCATCCCAAAGAATCTGCTCTGCAGTAGGTGCAACAGAAACAGTAGCACGAACAGGAATCTGCGGAATATCATCTTGGACACCATCTTCATCAGCTCCAACACCTGTATTTGCAGTACCTGTCGTTACAGGTGTAACAAGACGTCTTTCAACACCCTGCACAATGTTCCACAATCCTTTTGCAACCAGTACATGTCGCATCATATAAGCCCATAATTGGTAGTTGGTACCATCCAACTTATCCTCAACAGCCAACATATGGAATACATCACTGCTTTCAGCCATGGCCGGTGACTAAAATACCTTGATGCAGAAAATTGACTGTATCTCAAAAAGTTGAATGGAATTGCCTAGATGAGTTCTGCTAGACATATAGCAGACTTCGAGACGCTTAAACTGGTGAACACAAACTGGTATATACCTTTGGCACAAAAGGACAAAATAGCCTGCACAAGCGCTGCGATAGTGCGTTCGGAGGCCGAAACGAAACCCTGAGTATGCTCACCAAATTTCGTGCGAATCTGAGACTGCAAACGGAGGAGTGTCGACGGCGCCCTAGAAGAAGCGACGACCTGCTCTGATACCAATTGTTGGAGATAGACGTCTGCGGAAGCACGCGAACAGCACAAGGAAGAAGAAGAAGCTTGGAGCACAAACACACAATACTGAATGTATTACTAGAGAATGTACAAAGATAAGTAGCCCATTAGGGCAATAGGCGTATATACAAGCCGGGGGAAAAAAACCTCCTAAAGAGGGAAAAAAGTGCCCCGACGGTCCTAGAGTGTTCACACACATCACTACCTAAATATATCAATAGCTCCTCAATGCTTGGAGATATTCCTTCAATCAAATGAGCTACTTTTCCACGACTCATTGTGGTAGGTGATTACAAAAAGATTCTAAGTCAATTTGACTTTTTCAATGAGGTAAAGTGGTAATTAACCACTAGCATATGTTCCTATGCTTCTTCATGTATGTGTAGACTTTAATGCATCCTTTGAGCCACATGTGTAGGCTTGCAAATTACACCAACAGCTCCCCCTCAAGCCAAACATTTGGGCTTAAGTCTTCATCTTTAATCTTCAAGTATATCCTGCAATCCAATCATGGATTTGAACCTGCAAAGTTTTGTTCCATCCAAAGCTTTAGTCAACAAATATGCACATTGCATGTTGGTTGATACATAGGTAAGTTGAATCTCCTTGCTTATCAACTTCTCTCTCACATAATGGTAATGAACCTCTATGTGTTTGGTCCTAGCATGATAGATAGGATTAACTGCAAGGTGAAGAGAACTTGTATTATCCCCAAAGATAATTGGTGATCTAGTATATAAGCCAAATTTTGTATACAAAAGTTTAATCCAAATTGCTTCTTGTGTGGCATTAGCCAGTCCTCTATATTCTGCCTCTGTGGAAGACAAAGCAACAGTAGGTTTCTTCTTTGAAGACCATGAAATTGGTTTGTCACCTACAAAAGAAATATATCCAGAAGTGCTTCTCCTATCATCCTTGCATCCTGCCGAATCTGCATCATAATAAATTTTGATATCAATATCTGAAGTGTAAGGAAAATACAAACCATGGTTCTGTGTACCCTTGAGATACTTCAAAATTCTCTTGGCAGCCTCTAAGTGAGGTATCCTTGGCTTGTGCATAAATTGACTTAGCACACTAACTCCATATGCAATATCAATTCTTGTAAGAGTAGCATAGTTCAAGCTACCCACCATACTTTGATAACCTGTAATGTCTTTGACCTCATCACCTTCATGGGCACTTAGCTTTAGCTTCACCTCCATTGGAGTGCTTGCTACTTTAGCATCCTGCAAGTGAAACTTCTTCAACATATCTTGTACATACTTTTTCTGAGTAATGTATATCCCCGAATTAGTGTAAACTAATTCAAGCCCTAGAAAATACTTCAATAAACCAAGATCATTGATCTTGAACTTCTTCATCATCTGGCTTTTGATATACCTGATTCCATTGACATCATTACTGTAGCTCAATGATGAGTAGCACCTCCTTTAATGTCAATCCGGGAAGACGTGAGGATGGTATGAAGACCTCGAGCAAGTGGCGGCACAAGTGCGTGAGTGAGAAGCACACAAGCATGCACACACATACACACACACGTGCACACACGGTAAGACAAAGAGGGAGAATCAATGGAGTTTTTAGATTACTTTCAAAATGCTCTTACAAGTTCGTTTCAATTACAATCCACCCTCAAAAATGAGCTCTCTAGCTCTTTTTATAGTTTTTGACTAGTTTTGGCCCTGTCCAGACCTAGTGTCCGGCCTAGTTAAAAATTAGGTTCCATGGCTTATTTGGGGGCTCAAACGAGATCTAAAAAATACGAAAATTGGTACACAACTACTTCTAAGGCTCCTCAAGCTCAAGGACTCCTTGGCTTGCACAAAATGGAGCTACAAAAATGTGAAATGATATTTACAATGATTGTTAGTGATAAGAATCACTGTTGTTGTAGGGATTTCTTCTAGTGATCTGCCATACATATCTTCGAGCTCTCTACTTGCTCTTCCTCCCTGCATGTCCATCTCTTTGATCTGCATTAGTGCCTTGAAAAAATATTGGCCTACTTGCCAGATCTTCTTTGACTGCTCTGTTTGCTTGTGCTGTCCCTTCGCTCTGACTCCCTTCTTTGACTTTCACGTCTTGTGAGTCCTGGTGTACCAAGACTACTGCCAACACCCCCCCCACTCTCGCGTCTGTCGCCCCTGACAGACCCTTGTCTAGCTGCTTTTTGGACGTAATATTGGACAACATCCACGGCGAGGTGGTGTTCTTCTAGCCTGAGTCCCCTTGCTAAATCTGTCAGCAATGCATCCCAATTGACTGGCCCTGGGACATCTGGATGTGGCACCCGTAATTGTTCTGAGTGAATGGTTCGCTCCACAGCAAATAAATGGAGGAGATGTGAGGGTCTGGGTACAAATATTTCTGAGTGGTATTCCTAGAACCCTGTTATGAACATCTCCTCGAATGTTTGTTTAAAGCAGGCTGGGAGGTATTTTATTCTGGCGTGCCAAGCATATATCACCTCTATGGAAGGAGTGGTGCTCATATCATAAACTAAATCCTGGTTTCCTGTAAGGAATCCGACGCCTGAGAAGTGTGGGTCCTTGATATTCTTGAATGTCCTGAATGTAATAAGCATTAATTCAAAAATTTTCATGCACATCTGGGCCATCACATCAGGGGTATTCCTTAATCGGATGCTCCAGTGCCGTATGGTGGAAATCATATAATTGACGGTGGGAGGTCCTTGAGGGGGTGCTAGATAGACGTAGTTTAACCATTTGGCGCAGCCCTTGATATTCTTGACTGCAAGGGTAAACTTTGGCCATGTGCGTCTGCGGAATACAGGAACATAACAAGGGTTATATTTAATAAAAAGAGGCATATTCGTCCAGGTGCGAACCATCTCCGGGTAGGTTTCGAGGAGTCGGATCCTCCAGGTGGGTTGATGAATGGATCCTTTTTGAGCGCTCTCGGGGATGTCATCTGGCCCAAATTGTGTAGCAAACGTTGGAGGTTTGCCACATCTTTGTTGGATTTCTGCATTGTAGTCCGCCAGGAGTATACAATATGGCACGTATTGATCATCATTGGTTCCGATCCATCTATGGTGGGACATGCTGCGGAAGTATTCTGATTTAATAATAGTGTCCTCTATCTTTGCCATAGATTGGATTTGAACTGCCACTCGATCTTCATGAGTTGATGCTGTTTTCTCTAGTGTTTGGAGCCACTCAGGTACTTCAATTTCTAACGTATCCATTCCTTCTGCGGTTTGCTCACCACCTGGCATTGGCATAGGAACGTATGGTTCCTCATACGTCTCATCTACCTCGATGGGTACCAAATCCTCGGGTTCTGGTTCGACAACTGGAGAGGGCTGCCTTTCGTGTGTGAGTAATCTTGCCTGTAATTCGGCCACCTGCTCTTTCAATGTCTTGACTTCCTCTGAAGTCGTGGTCGTTTCTGTGACTCTGGGTGCTGTCTGTTGCTCTTGGAGTTGATTGCGCAGCGCAACACGTTCCCTTTCCAAGTCATCATGAGCTTCTAATAGATCTGCATAGCTGTCCAAGATGGTCTTCATTGTCTCTGAGGGCACAGCTTTAAACTGCTCTGGATCAATTTCGTGGGGAGAGCCTTCCATTGCTGCTTCTAGATTTGCTTCATTTTGCTGCTGCAGTCTCTTGTTCTCTTCAAGGGCGGCCGCCATGTGTTTTCTGAGAAGTGCCAGGTTACGCCGGACTTTGAGATTATCGGCTTGGTATACTTCGAGCAAAGCTTCTAGTTGTTTGACACCTGATTCTGTCGATGGTTGGGGTGCCTCCAATAATGTTTGGTGAGCCTGCTCAAGCGTTGTGTAGCGTTGATTCAGTTCTGCATTTTCTGTTTGTAGAATGTGAAATTGTCTTTGTAAGTTCTGATGGTGCGTTGTCAGTTGTTGATACCGGTCGTCCAGAGCTCTGTACTCATTCTGGAGCTGGTATACACATTGATTTAATGCTAAAAATATGCTATTTACATTAAATAATGCTGGGAGGGGTGAAGATGCAGGGGGAATGGGGGCGGGAATGGGAGATGTGAATGATGTGGATGCAAGTGGAGAGGTGGGTGGAGGGGGTATGGGAGATGAAGGTGGCATGGGGGGAGGGAGCGGTGCTGTGGCAGGTGATGTTTCCATCGTGTCAATTGTTTGAGTGACGGTGTAGATGGGGATCGTGGGTGGAGTGGATGTGACGTCGGTGAACAGGGTGGTGAAGGTGGGCATGGTGACTCCCCCGAATTGGATTCCCGGAGAGAGTGGGATGCCCATGACAATGGTGGTGGTAATGGACGTGGTAGTGCTAGTGTCCTGTGGTGGAGTGAATTGTGTAGTGCGAGGTGGGGATGGTGGTGACAACGGTGCTTCCTGATATTCTTCCGCTTGCGCTGTCTCGCCTGGTGCTGATACATTGATGTGAATTTGCTTCCCGGACCTCCTGGGACGAACGGGAACCCTTTTCTCAAACCTGTGAATGTAGGCCATTGCCTCATGAATGGCCTCATCCAATCCTACGGCGTGGGCATGAAGGTTCATGGACTCAATGAACAACTCGTCCACACCTTCCTCAGCTAGCAAGTCGTTCATGAGTCTCTTGCCCGATTCTAGTGACATCTTATGCTGTTCCTGAACCAGTTGCATGGTTCGATATAGTCTCTTGATTTGTGCCGAATACGCTGGGGCACTTTCTAACTCGGAGAGTTCATCATATTCTTGATGTTGTTCTTCGTCGGCTTCTTCTTCGTCTCCTCCTGCCTCTTGTTCATCTACATCGACTTCTACAACTTGTGGTTGGGTGGGGGCCGATGTTGTTGTTTGGGGTTGTGGTTCCTGAGCTCGCTCTGCTTCAGCTTCGAGATTAGAGTCATAGATCAACCTGGCAATTTCTTCATCCGTGAGGTCCTCAAGAGTAAATCCCTGTGGAAATTCCAAATCTGATGGAATGGGTGGAAACACCAGATTAGGCCCCTCTGTGCTTGGTCTTGGTAGCCGGATTGTGAATGGCCTAACTCGTCGTGTCTGGGGAGGGGTGATTTCTGGTGTAGTGGTAACTCCCCTTGGTTGAGCACAGGGTAATTGGACTCCCCCCCTCATCTTCTTTGATGGGGGACCTGCTGCTGATAGTCTTCTCTGGAATTCTTGGACTCGGGACCATACGAGTGCCCGCTGAACAGGCACGTCATAAGCCAAGCATCTATAGATTATTCTGGTCAGAGCACAACACCCGTGGAGCACATTCTTCTGTTTCTTGTTCCACCTTTGATGGGCTAGGTGGATCTGATCTATGATCCAGTGTGGCACATTGATGGGAAGGCTTTCTGTCTCTGCTAGATATAAGCTGAACCATATTTTTTTCGGGGGCATTGTGAATCGTTCCTGGGCGGGGAAAGCAAAATGTTGCATGATGGTTCGAAGGTGAAGCGCAATGGTAGGTGTCATCGCTACCATATCCTTCAACTTATTAAGATCTTTGTGCTTCATTCGACCTGGAACAATGGTTTCCTTTTCTGTTGGGATGTGCATGCCGTACATACCCAATGCTTCTCTTACCAGATTGAGGTTCAACTTGAATCTTTTAAGCTCATTACCCGGCAGCAGTGATGGTAACACAAAGGTGCTGTCGCCTCCCTTGGCCCTGCTTGGCGTGATGGTACTGATCAGATATGAACATCGTAAAAAATCCGGCTTTGGTAAGTGGGCCCTGAAATAACTGTCCACACCCGCTTTGATCCAAACTG
Source organism: Ceratopteris richardii (assembly GCA_020310875.1). NCBI lineage: Eukaryota > Viridiplantae > Streptophyta > Polypodiopsida > Polypodiales > Pteridaceae > Ceratopteris > Ceratopteris richardii. Next base: position 90,393,867 of record CM035442.1, on the reverse strand, counting down.
ATCTCATGACTTCGGCGTTTTGATAGCTTTCAAACTCGCGCGTGAAAAAGTGGTATCGACCCCATTTGCCATTGAATTCCAATTCTGCTTCCCAGAAATAGGTTCCATCGCCCAGTGGTCCAGCAACATCACTGAACCAATGCGCATGCTTACCTACTTGAGAAGTGTGCCCTTGAGGAGGATCCTAAATGGGGAGCACATGTACGGCTTGAAGTTCTTGCGGCCTTGCTGTGAGACGTGGCTCAAGGAGAAGTGTTTCTATGTCCACAATCTGGGCACCAGATCCGGCTTGAGAACTGGTACCTGCTTCTGCCATGGCCCTGTTTGCTGGTTGGTTCTGTGAGAATATAGAACCAAGTGTTAACATCGTAATGGACAGAATAAATCCGTTGTTGTCCCCGTTACAACATTAACATGAGGTAGATGGTGAGTTAGTGGTTAGTAAGTGCATGAAGACAGTGTGTGTAGTTAGTGCTTGTGTTGTCCTAGGAGACTACTGCAGTTAGTAAGTGGGTATGAATTTACAAATTGGGGTCGGGGGGTTTATTACAGGCCCTAGGCTGCCAAATGCAGTGAATGGGCTTTGCTTTCGGTTTCGGAGAGTCTCTAGAGAGCTTTCTCGTTGTCGTGGTTTGAAAACGAGGCCTTTTTGGGACCTTATTACAATTGATTACATGCACGCTCTTGGGTCTTGGTGTGTTCTGGAGCGTTGAGAACGAGTGAATACTGGCAGTATGCGTAGCTGCATTATGCTGTTTAGGTTGTGGCCTCAGCGTAGCTACTTGTGCCATCAAGCAAGCCTTAGGCACCCAAATTTGTCTTGATTGTGGGCTAGCCTTCATCGACTTCTTGGGCACCCAAATATATTTCACGTTAGTAGAAGAATTTCCGAAAGACTTCTTATTAGTGTCGTGTTGTTGGTTACTAATAAGAGGCTTTGCTCGTGTGGTTGGCTTGAGTGCAACCGGGTGTTCGCCTTTCCGCACCCACACTTGTTTCACTTGCTGGGACATTTTGCTGCGCAGGTACTTTGGATCCCCGACATAGGTAGTACTCTGCTTCTTCGGCCTGTGATCCACCTTGGGTTGTTGCCTTCTTCTGGCCTTTGGAAAAGAAGGGAGTTCCTTTGCATCCCGGACTCCTTTTTTGCGAATATCCTTCCTCTGCAACACATAGTTTTGGACAAGAACAGCATGGTCAACTTCATGTGCACCCCTGGAAGGACCAGGAGTCTGTGCCTTTCCTAGTTCCTTGAGTGCTCCATTGTCTAATTCTACTGTAACTCGACTATGATTGACCCATACCTGAAGAAGTCCACTTCTTAGGTTTAAGTTGACTGCTTGGTCATAGATCCAGTCTTGACCCAAGACAAGAGGTTCAGTGAGATCCTCATCCTGACACACCAGTACTTTAACTGTCATTGCCTCATCATGAATGTAGAGGGGAAGTTCCACCTCGCCCATGCAAGGGGTTTCCACGCCTCCCAATCCTATGAGATATGCTTCCACAGGATTGACAGTTAACTGTAACTCTTGACAGTAGGACACTCTAACAGCACTAGTGGCTGCACCTGAGTCAATCAAGGCTCTTACGTTCCTTGCACTCTTTCCTTGTCCTATCTCTAGGGTTATGAAAGGACGTCTATCAATTATCCTATGCGAGCTTGTTCCTGCAACTTCACACATGGCCATAGGATATCCTTGATCTGCATAGTCATTTGTCCTAGGCTGCTCTCTACCTTGCCTACGTAATTTCATCCTTCTGATGCGTTCTAAAGCTTCTGCTTGAGCTTCTTCTCGAACTCGTTTTTCTTCCTCTTTGCGTTTCTTAGCAGTGTTGAGTCGACTGAGCATTTCCTCCGTGAGGGGTTCCTGATACAACTTGACTCTGCAACCGCTAATATAATTTGGGAGAATATCTCCTTCTAACTTGGCTAGTTGTACTGCTCCGCTCGTGGAGATCCTATTGATGATCATTGGTCCGTAGCCTCTCTTTTCTAGCTTCCTTGCATGTTGTTTCAGTGTATAGACTAAAACTAGATCTCCTGCTTTCAAACCCTTATCCTTTATGTGGGCATCAAAGTATGCCTTCTGTCTCTTCTTGGCTGCATATATTCCTGCGGTGGCTCTCAGTCTTGTTTCTCCTAATCGTTCAAGGTCAAAGATCCGAGAGGAGAGCTCATGACCTGTCCATTCGTGCTCTTGTGCTACTCTCAATGTAGGAATCAGGAAGTCCAAGGGTAGCACAGCGTTTTGGCCGAATACCATCTGGAAGGGGGTGGCTTGGAGTACCATTTTATAGGCAACTCGGTATGCCCAAACAGCATGGTGTAGTTGTTTGTCCCAATCAAAGCGTTTAGTGTTCACTAATTTCGTCAGTACATTGCATAAGATCTTATTAGTACTCTCAGCTTGTCCATTAGCTTGAGGGTGATAAGGGGCAGACTTTTTGTGTATTACCAAGAATTCTTGGAGTAGATTTTCAATCACTTCGTTCAAGAAATGAGTGCCTCTATCACTTACAAGTTCTATAGGTAGCCCATATCTCGTGAATACATTCTCAAACAAGAATTTGGCAGTTGTTTGAGCATCGTTCTTTGTCGTAGCCTTTACCTCTACCCATTTGGTGAGATAATCTGTCGCAACAATGATGTATTCCGCATGAGAACCCTTAGCTGGGGGATTAATAGGACCTACGAAGTCTATTCCCCACTTAGAGAATGCACGTCCACCCATCATAGGTTTCAGTGGCATCTCATCTTTGCGTATAGGATACTGAGTCCTCTGACATACATCACACCGTTTCACATAGGTATGTGCATCCATGTGAATGGTAGGCCACCAGAAGCCCGCAAATAGAATTGCCTTGATCACCCGATCTGGTCCAAAGTGTCCTCCTGCCACACCTTGGTGAGCAGTTTCCAAGATCTTCAGATATTCACTTTCGTGGACACATAGTCTCAGGTAACCATCTTTACCGCGTTTGTATAGATTATTACCAATGAGTGAGTAATCCAAGGCTTCTTGTTCTAAACTCCTTTTCCTAGCCAGAGTCATGTCTGGAGGGAATGTGTTTGTCCTCAAGAATGATACTAGTGGTTCACTCCAATCTGGCACAATGGATACTTGATAAAGAGTGGCGTGTTCCACTGGTGGTTTAGTGCAGTAGATTGGGCACACCTTGCACAACTTTTGGACATCCGCTTCCATAGTTGGCCAATGCACTCCGAATCTCTTTAGAGTCTGTAAAGTTCTTTGCTTTGAATGGTGTTGCTCTAATGCACCTACATGTGCTAATTGCAACCATTTAGCGTACTCATCCTCTTCTACGCAACAAGCCAAGATCCCTTGATCTGTGTGCTTGTACATGCTTCCTGCCATGATGTGGTACTTCTGGGCTTTCACAACCTCCCTATTCTGCGTGTTAACCACTGGATGGTTAGGCCCATATGTCAATACTGGCACTAATGGCTTAGCCCACTGTGGCACCACTTCCAAATTAAATAAGTAAGCATCAGGAAGGTCATCTGACACTCCTTGTGGGGCTTCTCCAGATGTGAGTCTAGAGAGATGGTCTGCTCGTAAGTGAGTCCTACCTTTCCTTACCACAACCTCGAAGTCGTATTCCATTAGTAAGAGAAACCATCTTACTAATCTACCTGTATTGCATGGCTTGTTTACTAGGTACAACAGTGCCTGATGGTCCGTAAAAAATTTAAACTTATTTGCAAGCAAATAATGTCTAAACTTTTTAACTGCATATACCATGCCTAATCCTTCTAGCTCTGTAGTGGTGTAATTTCGTTCAGCCGCATTCAACTGTCTACTAGCATAGGCAATTGGAAGATCCATATTACCTTCACCAGTAGGTTGTGCAAGCACACATCCAATGGCATAATTGGATGCATCCACATGAACATGGAATGGCTTATTCCAATCTGGTGTGGTCAAGATTGGTGCTGAACACAATCTTCGTTTAAGCTCTTGGAAGGAATTCTCACATTCATCCGTCCACTCAAAGTTTGTCAGAAGTCCGTACATGGGCTTTGCAATGACAACATACATGTGTATAAATCGTCGATAATAACCACAGTGCCCCATGAAAGCTTGTACTTCCTTGACATTCTTTGGCCTAGGTAGCTCTGCTATGGCTCGCACCTTTTCTTCGTCGGTAGATATGCCATTCTTTGACACTATGTGTCCTAGAATCTTGCCTTACATGACCATAAAAACGCACTTTTCTGGGTTCAGGCAGACTTGATATTCTCTACATTTGTCAAAGATTTGTCTGAGTTCAGGAATATGGGTTTGTCTAACATTGGAATGAGCACAAAGATCATCAACATAGACTTCTAAACTCTTCCTCAGGAACTCCTTAAACACATGGCACATCAGCCTCTGGAAGGTAGCTGGTGCATTGGTCAGCCCAAATGGCATTACTCTAAAAGCAAAAATGCCCCATTCTGTGGCAAAGGCTGTCTTATGCTGATCCTCTGGAGCTATGGCTACTTGATTGTAGCCCGAAAATCCATCAAGGAAGCTGTACACTTCCTTGCCTGCCACTCTTTCTAAGAGATGTCCTGTGATGGGAAGCGGATAGTTATCTCGAATCGTGGCTGCATTAACCTTTTTCAAGTTAATGCACACGCGCAGTTTGCCATTCTTCTTGGGCACCACTACGATGGGGGATACCCATTCAGTGTGCTCAATTTCATAAATAAATCCAGCTTCAACCAGTCTATCTATCTCTTCTTTGATTTTAGCAGCGTAATTATCGTTATATGTTTAAGGTTTTTGCTTAGAGGGTTTGGCGTATGAAGTCATGGGGATGGTGTGCGAGCATATGTCCGGGTCAACGCCTTTCAAATCCTTGTAACTCCAAGCGAATACGTCTCTGTATTCTCTTAGCAAGGCTATCAATTCGTACTCTTCTTCTTCTGTTAGGTCATGGCCTATATACGTGCATCTCTCCTCTCCTTCTTCTATGGCCACAACTATTTTCTTGGTGGTTTCTTTGTTATCATAGGCCTCTCCTACTTGTGCCTCTCGTTTAGGCATCCTCATCATGACTCTCCTGTCGTCTATCTCATACTTCTTAAAATTTTCTGGGACCTCAAACAAAGATTCTTCCTCTTCTGGTGAGACTTCTCTTTTTTTTCGTTTCTTTCCTTCTTCCCTTGGGGTCATATGCGTTGCTAATCTTACATCATTTGTAGCCTCTCCATGCCTCTGGGGTTGAAATTCTACTTCATAGAAGTATTCTTCATCTGATGCAAATGGTGGGTCCATAATGATAGACTCGAGATCGGAATCACTTGCATCCTCAAGGGCATCAGGGCTAGGTTCGCATTCTTCTAGAACTGCCTCTCCCATGATTGGCTCTATGGAGAAGACTGAAATGTCATAGCCATCCTCATCACAGTGAGGTGTCCATTGTTCTTCATTGATGGCTACATCCATTGTTGCTAAAATTTCTGCCCAGCCATGGGGTTCAAATTCCTCGTCAGGAAAGACTACAGGTGCATAGGCTGGGTCTTGAATGGGTCTATGAGTTTTGTTCACACCTATTTCTCTGGCTTTCTCTCTCTTCTCTTCCTCAACTGCTACCTTGCACATCCATAAGTGAGTGTCTTCATGCATCCATGAGGATCCAGACCCTATGGAATGCACCGATTCTGAATCGTCTTTGGCTCTATGGATGGGATTCCATTGGATAGGAGGGACATCTCTATGAGAATAATCCTTGAGATTGACTTTGGTGGTAACATCCAAGTGTTGCAAATACAAGGAGTTGGTTCCCCAATCCTGTACCACTTGCAACTGTCGCATAAACGGTCTTCCCAAAATCATCTCATAGGCATGATTTTTGCTAAAGTCACATATAGCAAAGCTATGCTCAAACTCAACACCACAAGTGGTGAGAGTTATTCCTTCTAGCAATCCTAAGGGTCTCTCTATGTGACCATCGGCCATCTGCAATTTCATCCTCGTTGGCCTGAGTGCTGGCTTGCCCCAACGCTTCCATAAGGAGGTGGTGGCAATTGCAACTCCTGCACCTGAGTCCAATATTGCCTTGGTGGTGTACTCCTGGTAGGTGATGGGAAGATAGGTGTTCCCTTCTTCACCTTCGCACATATCTCCTATCTTATCCAAGGGGATTTCTGGCACTGTCCTATGGGATCCTGCCCGGGAACGAGGTTTTGCCACTTCAGCAACTCGACTGGCTGCATATTTCCGCGCATTTGGTCTATCCTCAGGCAATTCTTCCAAAGTGAGATCGCGTTGCACCTTGGTGTTCGTTACTACCTCCGTGTTCCTTGGTATGACTGAGTCGTCGTTCCTTACCATGACTGTGGGTGCTCTCATACATGTGGACTTTGCTTCCCATGGGCCTGTGAAGTGGGGTAGCTCTTGTATGGAATTAGACTCAAAGTCCAATCTCTCGTGAGACTGAGCGCTCTCATGTTCCCCGTAAATAGATGGGATGTCTTGTGGGAATTGGTCGTGTGCATCGTCCACAAGTTCAAAAGGAGGGGCGACCTCGCTTTCGTTATCCCATTTGTCTTCTTGAATCTCTCGTAGGAAGTCTGGTGCAAACCGATTCATAGAAGAAGAAGTGTCTGGCTCCGTGGAATTAGGCGCATAAGCAACCTGGGAAGGAGGGCTTATTCTATCGTTGACTCTCTCCTCGTTCTCATAGACGGTTGGAGCACAAGCTTCTTGGGAAGGATTTCTTATTCTATTACTCTTCCTAGCAGGCTCATACACTCCTTGAGAAGGAATGTAGGCAGCCTGTGGAGGTACGTAAGCTTTCGAGGGAGGCTCATGTGACTTTTGGGGGGGAAAATAAGCTTCTTGAGGAGGCACATGGGCTTCCTGAAGGTGTTGGCTTATCCGTTCCCTTGCCCTTTCCTTTCTTTGAGGGGTAGGTTCCTTTTCTGACTGTGCAATTAGCCTCTCCATTCTTTCTAAGGAGGGGAAGTTGTCTGGTTTCGTGGAATTGGCCACATACACTTCCGATGGGGAATGATTCATGTTTTTGCTTGCTTTATCTTTTTCTTGATTTTTTTCTTCCTTGGCAGATCTTGCAATTATTTCCTCTAACTTCTCTAGGAATCCATCCAAGTGTAATTGCGTTTTGGCTGAGCCCGAGTAATTGAAAAGGCGACTGGCTTCAAACATAGTCTGAGCCAATGCGACCATTTTCGCGCACAGTTTGGTTCGTTCTATCTCTAGGTCAGCTCTAGGATAGCACTTGTCATGATCCGTGACGTTTGGCCCTTCTTGGATTCTGGCCTGATATGCTTTGAGCATCATGTCTATGTCTTCAGGAGTGGGATCAGCTAATACTGATCCTACCCTAGGGGGTGGTGGAATCATATGACGTGGGTTGGGAGGTGGCGGTTCGGATGGAGATGGGAGTGGTGGAGGCGGGGTAGTGTGAGAGGGGATTTGAGAGGTGATTTCAGTTATCCTAGCTTTGGTTTCTCTTATGCTTTCCTCAAGTTCACTCATCTTTTTAGCCCATTGTTTTTTCATTCTTTCCCGACTATCCTTCCATGCTCTAGTCCTTTTCTTTGTTACGCTCTCGGTTTCACTAGCCTCTGAGTTCTTATCCTGGTTTACCCCTTGATTCTGCTGCAAGGCTTGAGCTCGAGTGACTACCTGTACGGGAGCCGTGGAAGTGACACTTCCTGTGGAATCTACCACTAACCCAATAACGTTGATCGGAGTGATCTTTGGCATATTATTAGGATTCTTAGGGCAATCTCGTAAGAGATGTTCTTTTCCACAATCTTGGAAAAAACCTTGGATCGTCACTGACTGGGGTTGTGTAGGTGGAGGCAAGGGACAATCACGAATGAGATGCTCTCCTTGGCATCTGTAGCACGGTCCTCTTGGGAATGGAGGTCTTACTTGCCTAGATTGAGGCCTAGGATTGGGGTTTGCATACATGACGTTCGTGTAATCTGACTCCCAACTAGGTTCACTTGGTTCTTCACTATAGTAAGACTCACCATGTTCTGGAGACTGCATGTAGTAAGCCTGGGGACTATCGACATGGGTAGAATCAAAGCTATGGTCACTTGGGTCACTTTCTGAGATCAATGGGGTTACTGGTACTATGGCCCTATTCAGGTTTTCTTCTGCAACAGCATACTTTACTGGAATCACGTTAGCGAGGTTTGGGGGCTGTTGTGCTAGCAAAGGTTGGGGTCTCTGTTGGGCCTGATATTGTGGTTGGTAGGTTTGTTGGGGTCTAGCATATTGTGGTGGTGGATTTTGGTTCTGGTATCTGCCTTGTTGGTAAGGTTGCGGATAGGGTTGCCTAACTGCCTGCTTGTTGTATGGGCAATCTTGTGCGGTGTGATTGGTGTATCTCCGTTCTATGGTGCAGTACTGGCTACTAGGATTTACTTGGGGCTGAGCCATAATAGGGCAGACATTCGCCATATGGTCACCACCGCATGTATAGCACCTTTTCACAGGAGCAAACCTCGGAATTTGTTTGCTAGAGACGCCTAGTTTTTGTGCCACTTTCTCTGCGAGTTCCTCAATCGATGTGGATTGCGTGGAAGAGTGACTAGAAGCACTATCTGAATCTTTGTAGATTTTGGAAAGCTCTAGCTCTTCTCCTAGGTTATCTTCAATGTCAATGCACATGCGTACACATTCTTCTATGGTCCTAGGGTCCTTTAGATACACATAGGATCTCAATTTCGTACTCAGCAATCCATCAAGGAATAAGGCTACTTGTTTAGCAGATGTGGGTAGCTCCGAAATAGGGCACCTTTCAAGATATTGTCTAAATCTTCTTCCGGCCAATCTAACAGTCTCTTGGGGGGTCTGTTTGAAGCTGTGAATCAATGAGGAGGTATTGTGTCTTATGCCGCTCTTAGAGAACTCTACAATGAATGCCTCTAGGAGTTGGTCTATGCTCCTGAACTGACGCTCATCTAATGGCTGAAACCATGTAAGTGTTGTGTTCCTAAGGGTTAGACCGAAGGCATTGTACTGCGTGAACAGATCTTCCACTTGTTCAGCTCTCAAGACTTGCTTGAACTCCGCCACATGATCATAGGGATCTCCTGTGCCGTCAAAGTAATTCTTCATGGACTTAACTAGTTGGGTGGGTCTCAGAGTTCTTGTGTGCTCTCTAGGTCTCGGCAGAGGGAATCCATCCACGTTTCTTTGGTTCCTGTGAGCTCTAAGCACCTCAGGTTCTACCCTGTTCGTCTCCGTCCTCGTTCTTTCTCTGCCTACTGGGTTGGCAAAACTTACTTCTGGTCTATCTCTACTTCTGTCTCTTTGCATACCATGAGCTTGGGAAGTTCCAGCCCCAGGGTGACCATAGGATACATTTGATCTTGGTTGGGGGAAAATAAATTCACCCTTCCAAGTGTAAGCATGCCTATCATTTTCTGTCACCACAAAGATCCGTTCCGAAGTGTGATCTAAGTAGGTCACTCTACCTGGGCTATCTGGATCCTTAAACTCATAGATCATGATATTTCCTATATCAGTTGGCTGATTAGATTTATATCTCCAAAAGGCTTCATCAGTTTCCCGATTGAGGAGCAACTCTATGCTCTTGTTGTCTTGGGGAACCCACTCAGGTGTGATAATCCTAGTGAGAACAGATTTGCCTCGAGGGGTTCTAGGTTCCGCACCCATGTTCCCTTGTTCCAAGTCACCTAAGTCCGCTTCTGAGATTACATTCCCGAATTCATCTGTCCTCTCCGGGTGACTAGTGACTATATATATAGTTCCTTCTTTGTCCAGGTATGCACCATTTTCAAACTTGACAGCTGGGTGTTCTAGTCCAATGGATTGATCAGGATTCTTAATCTGGACCACGGATCTTCCTAGGCCGTCCTCATAGATGCTAGCACCTAGTCGGTTGGTCCTAAGATATTCCAGCTGTGTTTTGTAAGGGCCTTCTACCCGGTACAAATAAGGCACTCCTGAACTTCCCGTAGGTCTGTCCATGCCTTGAGACATTTCTGACTCACTGGTCTCAGAGCTAGGGTAGTATGAGTGGTGGCTCAACTGCTGGGCCCAAGACCTTGCAGTGTGATTGACACTAGCCTCTGAAGACCTAAGGCTTTGTCTCTCTCTTGCTAGTTGTCGTCCTGATCTAAGGTTCATATGCCTAACTGATTAGCCCAATTTTTTTTTCCAGAGTACAACCTCGTTGCAGATCAATTGGTACCAGTCACTTGATTCTTTTTAGTTAATTATTGTGTTTATGGTCTTGTCTGATATCACGTCGTCAGGAACACTTGAATGTTTTCCGTACTTTAGGTTGATCGTTCCACGTTAGGTTCTTTTCCTTTATGTTATCGATAGCACAGAGATAATGTTTTTAACTTGAACTTGAGTTTTCAGGTAACCTTCACTTGATAATTGCCTACCGTTGCCCTGGCTTACTCCTATCACTAGTCGTTCTTAGCTTGAGCTAGGAAATGACAGAGGGAGTTGAGAATATTCCAACCTTACTTGTTGATCCCTTGCTTTATGGTGCTCAAGAACCCGGTTCTCAAGCTTGCAAAGAGACCTTGCTTTGTATGCTCCCAGTTGCTCTCAATGGACCTATAAAAGTCCCACAGTTAGCTCAATGCTTAGATTCAAAGGACAAAACCAACCACTTTCATTCATGTAACATAAACACATTTTGCATTGTGACTTTTAGGAAAATAATTCTAAAGACCCCTGACTTTGAGCCCCCTGGGTATGGTCACTTCAAAATACCCTCTCTGAAAATCAACGCATTATCTTTATAAAAAAACAGTTGAGGCGTGTAGTATATGCCACGAGCTTTCCAACAAGTCCAAGAGTTCAAAAATTGGATTTTGTATGAAAAAGTTAGGACTGTTCAGGGTTTAGCGGTTTAAATCAGGATTCAATACAAGCTAACAGTCAAACAGGAATACTCGAGTAGCTTGTGGCACGGCCTCGCGATGCAATACTACACCCTAGTGCTTGTCCCACACTTAGTCAAAATTTAGACCAATAATTTTGCCTTGAAAATTTGACTTAATTTGCCCTTCTAACGCGTTCGCAAAGTCTGTCGGTCGCGATTGACAGGTCAGTCGCGATCGACGTGTCGATCGCGATTGACAGGTCCGTCGTGGCTGTCGGTCGCGATTGACTGGTCAGTCGCGATTGACACGTGGCCGAAAAGTCAATCAATCGTGGTCAAAGGGTCGTTGACTCTGTCGATCGCGATTGATGGGTCGATCGCGATTGACAGGTCGGTCGTGAGGGTCTGTCGATCGTGGTCAAACAGTCGTTGACTGTGTCGGTCGCGATTGACAGAGCCGTCGTGGGCTGTCGATCGCGATTGACGTGTCGATCGCGATTGACAGGTCTGTCCGTCGTGGTCAAACAGTCGTTGACTGTGTCGGTCGCGATTGATGAGTCGATCGTGATTGATGACTCGATCGCGATTGACACGTGTCACGCGTATGGTCCGTCGGTCGCGGTCAATCGATCGTTGACTCTGTCGGTCGCGATTGATAGAGCCGTCGTGGGCTGTCGATCGCGATTGACGTGTCGATCGCGATTGACAGGTCTGTCCGTCGTGGTTTGTCGATCGCGATTGACAGAGCGATCGCGATTGACAGGAATCTGTGGAATTTCAAAAAACTAAACACATTTTTGGGAAGCTCTAGGCCTGTAGGTCATGGATATGCACTTTGTTTAGCAATTAGAGCAAATTTTCAGTCGGTCGCGATTGACAGAGCTCGGCGACACACAGACAATTACTCAGATTTCCGTACCTGCGCGGAGTGCTGGGGACGATGATGCGGCCTGTACCTGCAGAATGCTCACAAAACATGCAAAAAACAGCACATGCAAATTCGCTCTCTCGCTCTCTCTCACAAGTGAAATGAGGGAAATGAGGTGGAGATGGGGATATAGTCAAAAAACTGAATTTTTCGCGATGATGGAGATGGAGGTGGGAGATGGTGATGATGATGGTGGTGATGAAGATAGTGAAGAAAGTAAAAGAAAATCGATGAGAGTGAAGAAAATACCTACAACTCCAACGCGTCAGCTCTACGTCTTACCATCACACGCTCGTCCTCAAAGCTCGATCCCCGGCAACGGCGCCAAAATTTGGTGTAGCTCAATGATGAGTAGCACCTCCTTTAATGTCAATCCGGGAAGACGTGAGGATGGTATGAAGACCTCGAGCAAGTGGCGGCACAAGTGCGTGAGTGAGAAGCACACAAGCATGCACACACATACACACACACACGCACACACGGTAAGACAAAGAGGGAGAATCAATGGAGTTTTTAGATTACTTTCAAAATGCTCTTACAAGTTCGTTTCAATTACAATCCACCCTCAAAAATGAGCTCTCTAGCTCTTTTTATAGTTTTTGACTAGTTTTGGCCCTGTCCAGACCTAGTGTCCGGCCTAGTTAAAAATTAGGTTCCAGGGCTTATTTGGGGGCTCAAACGAGATCTAAAAAATACGAAAATTGGTACGCAACTACTTCTAAGGCTCCTCAAGCTCAAGGACTCCTTGGCTTGCACAAAATGGAGCTACAAAAATGTGAAATGATATTTACAATGATTGTTAGTGATAAGAATCACTGTTGTTGTAGGGATTTCTTCTAGTGATCTGCCATACATATCTTCGAGCTCTCTACTTGCTCTTCCTCCCTGCATGTCCATCTCTTTGATCTGCATTAGTGCCTTGAAAAAATATTGGCCTACTTGCCAGATCTTCTTTGACTGCTCTGTTTGCTTGTGCTGTCCCTTCGCTCTAACTCCCTTCTTTGACTTTCACGTCTTGTGAGTCCTGGTGTACCAAGACTACTGCCAACAATTACCTGTAATGATGATGTCATCAACATAAACACAGAGATATATTACCTCTGAATTACTTCTCTTAATGAACAGAGAAGTGTCAGCCTTGCTCATGACAAAACCTTGGTCTTGGAGGTATGTAGTTAACCTGTAATTTTATGCCGTAGGTGTCTGCTTCAATCCATATAAAGCCTTCTTTAATTTGCAAACATAAGTTACCTTCTTAGGGTCCTCATAGCTAGGAGGTTGTGACATATAAACTTCTTCTGAAATCCATTCATTCAAGAAAGCATTCTTGACATCCAATTGGTACATGTTCCAATTCTTTGATGCAGCCACACTTACCAACACTCTGATTGTTGGCATCTTGGCCACAGGAGAAAATGTCTCTTCATAGTCAATGCCTTGGGTTTGTGCAAAACCCTTGGCTACCAATCTGGCTTTGTACCTATTAAGTGTTCCATCAGAATTTCTTTTCAACTTATAGATCCATCTGGATCCTATTACCTTCATAGAATCCTTCTTGGGTACTAACTCCCATGTGTCACTCTCCTTGAGTGCTTCAATCTCCTCATCCATAGCTTCTTTCCATTCTGATTTGGTTATTGCTTCTTCATATGAACCTGGTTCTTCATTTAACAAATCTTTGGCAAGATAAACTGAATGTTTAGTAACAAGAGATGTATCATACCCATATCTGATAGGTTTCTTGCTTTCTCTTTGAGATCTTCTGATTGATTGAGTTGATGATTCAGGTATGTCTTCAAGCTTCTTCATCTTCATTTTGCCCTTGGACTTCCATGCTTTGAATTCTTCAAGGTTGATAGTGTCTTCATCATCTAAACTTGAGTCTTCATTCTGAGTAGGTTCCTCCTTTGCAAGTTTTGGAAATTCCTCTTCCAAATCATAGGGTAGTTTAACCTTCCTGCATTCATTCTCATACCAAGAATAGTTTTCATCAAAGATCACATCTCTGCTTACCATAAATCCCTTATTGGTAGGATTATAAAACTTGTAACCTTTTTTATTTAAATCATACCCAATGAAAATGCATTTTTCAGCCTTTGGGTCTAGCTTACCTCTTATCTGAGAAGGAATGTGCACATATGCTACACATCCAAATATTTTGCAGTGATCTAATGATGGTCTCTTACCATGCCATGCTTCATAGGGTGTCATACCATCAAGTGACTTAGATGGTAGCCTGTTTATGAGGTAAGTGGCAGTAGAAACACTCTCTGCCCATAGATAGTTAGGTAACTTCTTCTCATTAAGCATAGATCTAGTTGTCTCAACAATTAACCTATATCTTCTTTCAGCTACCCCATTCTGTTCAAGAGAATACCTTGTGGTTATCTCTCTTTTGATGCCTCTGTCCTACAAGAAGTCTTCAAATTCATTGGAGAAGTACTCACCTCCTCCATCTGACCTTAGCCTCTTCAAATTCCTTCCTGTCTGGTTTTCAACTAATGCAAGATATTTCTTAAAACAATTAAATACCTCATCCTTATGCTTCATGAAGTATAATACAGTCCATCTGCTATAATCATCAATGAAAGACACATAGTACCTTGATCCTGAGACTAAGGGGTCTTTACTAGGTCCCCAAACATCTGTGTGTACAAGCTCTAGGTAGTCTTCATGCATATATACTTTCTTGAAGAAGGGTAACATGTGAGACTTACCAAATTGACAAGCACCACACTTGTAAATCATATGTTGCTTGGATACATTGGGTATCCCAAGCACACATTGGTCCCTGCACATTTGTTTCAAGGTTCTTTCTCCTATGTGTCCTAACCTTTTGTGCCAAATCTCAAGCTTTGAAAGTGTTTGATCTTTATAATTGTATAGTGCAATATTCTTTGTATCTTCCAACTCAAAAGTGAAAAGTCTACCTGATTTTTCTCCTTTAGATATCCTCTTGAACCCATGTCTTGGGTCCTCCACATATGCTCCATATTGATTAAATCTGACCTGCAAACCTTTCTCCACAATCTGACCAACACTCATCAAATTTTTTGTAATGGTTGGTACATAAAGTACCCTGCTCAACAAATTCTAATTACCATCACAAGTCTTAACATTTCCAACTTTAACTACTGAATGCTTTGTATCATCACTTGTTTGGACTTGATGTTTACCTTTTGGTTCCTCAAGATCAGAGAGTAGTGCCACATTGCCAGCCACATGATTTGAGCACCCTGAGTCAATGTAGAATAGGTGATCATCATTTGTACCTGACTTTGAAGTCATGTTCATGATCAGAAGAGAGTCATCCTGCTCCTCTGTGTAGTTGTTGTAGTCCTTTCTGGTTTTGAATCCTCCCTGGTAGTTGCCATTGTAATTGTTGTTGTGGCCTTGGTGATGGTTGAACCTTCCTCTTGACTGTGAGTATCCACCTCTTTGGTAGCCTCTTCCTCTCTAATTTTTGTAATTCCTGAAACACTCATATGTAGTATGATTTGATAAACCACAAATATTGCATGGTGATGAGTTATAGGGTCTCCCCCTACCTTGCTTACCTCCTCTGCCCCTTCCTCTTGAAGATCTACCTCTCCCTGCATAGTTGGCTTGGGAGGTAGAGCCTTCATCTTCCATCTTTTTACTCTTGCCATTATCCTTAGACTTCTTATCAGTGTATAGGGCAGAAGAGTTATTACCTTTGGATGTATCTCCATTTTTGGTGAGCTTTGCTTCATGTGTAAATAGTTGTCCCATGAGAGTTGTAAGATCTGGAGTGCGCATGTCCATGTATAGATCCATTGCAGTGGTGAAGCTTTCCCATTTGTCATCAGCCTTGATTCCATTGATCACTTGCCTTACAATTTGTTCTTCTTCAATTTCTTCTCCTATGCTTGCTAACTGATCTGCAACATCTTTGATCTTGGTCACAAATTCTGAAACAGCTTGCTTAGGTTGCTTCCTTAGTGTTGTGAATTCAATCCACAACTGATTTTTCCTAGCCCTTGTATTGGAGGAAAAATATGATGACAAGGTTTCCCAAGTTTCTTGGGATGTCTTACAATTTCTGATATGTGGCAAAAGAAAGTCAGAGATAGAGTTGAGTAACTATGACCTTGCCAATGCATCCTTAGCACACCATGTATTGAGCTTTTCTTGTTCTTCCTTGGTTGGTAATCCTCTTGCTTTGAATGAGAGCAATTCCTCATCTCCTGAGATGTATCCATAGAGACTCCTTCCTTGTAGGTAGGTCTTCATCCTTAGAGACCAAGCTTGATAGTTGTTCCTGTCCAATTTATCAATAAATGAAGGAAAACCATCTCCCATTTTACCTCTATTGCTCTGATACCACTGTTGGGATAGATGGATGGATGCTCCAAGAGACTGAGTAGGTACTGCTAAACCTGCTTAGTACCAACCCTCTTTTGCTTCAGAGTTGATAAGTAGACCTTCTTAGCTTTCCAATAACACCAAAAAATAGCCTATGTACTTTGGAAGTGATGTGTGTAATGATTGAACCAAAACAGATAACTTTGAAGTTCACAAACTCAAGAAAACCTTCTATTTTAGTCTTCACATCTGCTCACTGTTTTGCTCAGTGTGACCAGCACAGTAGAAATTGATAAAATTCCTTCTATGAGTATTTAATTAGCTTAGTAAGCTACCATTTGCAAGTGGAATGATGTAAAAAGATAAACTATGCTAAGAGAAATCAATATAGCAAGTTTAGCTATACCCCGACTTTTTAGGACTGTAGCAGAAAATGTCCAGAGTTCACCTCGACGCAGATTTCTCTGAAATGGCTGAATAGAGTCACTTCAAACTTTGATAGAATGTAGATGACTTTGAGCTGAATCCAACAAGCTTTGAATCAGTTGATTTGGGGAAGAATTGACTGAGATATGCCCTTGACAAGTTGACAAACTTTTGAGTAGACTAACAGAGAACTCAGAGATTAATGATGTAAATGTATCTATTAATTAACACTTGTATACAATCCCATTGACATGAATAACAGTGCCTAATGCTGTAGAGAGGTGTAGGCTATGGTATAGTCCTCACACACACACACACTCAAACTCAGTAGAATGAGGCTCGAGAATGATCTGTGCTGCCCACGACTTTTCATGTTCACTTTTTATATGTGATGAGCAAATATTTGAATTCAAATTCAAATTTTGGCTCCCTATGATCAAGCTCCTAAATGCTTGGAGATATTCCTTCAATCAAATGAGCTACTTTTCCACGACTCATTGTGGTAGGTGATTACAAAAAGATTCTAAGTCAATTTGACTTTTCAATGAGGTAAAGTGGTAATTAACCACTAGCATATGTTCCTATGCTTCTTCATGTATGTGTAGACTTTAATGCATCCTTTGAGCCAAATGTGTAGGCTTGCAAATTACACCAACAATCTTTGCTATAGGAGAGACGGTCTCCTCATAATCAATGGCTTGAGTCTAGCATATCCTTTCCCAAATGGTTTCGTCTTGTACCTATTTATGGTTCCATCAAAGTTCTTATTTACCTTATAGATCCATGTGTATCCATTAAGCTTCATAGTCAAGGACTTGGGAACTAAGTCCCAAGTGTTGTTCTCTTGTAATGCTTCAATTTCTTCTTCAATGGCATGCTTCAATATGGTTTGTTCTTTGATTCCCCTTATGATGTCATGGGCCATATACATAAAATGTTGTGAGTAATGAAGTAGCATATCCATACCTTTCAAGCTTCTTCTTTTCTCTTGTAGATCTACTTATTGTTTAATGAGATGATTCTGCTTCATCTCCTTACCCCTGCAATTTTTTTTACCTTTGGAGTTCCATGAATTGATATCTCACTTGGTTTCATATGGTCATCCTTTGATTCACTCACTTCTTTAAATGTATGTTAAGCTTTGTTTGATAGGGTTGGGAAGTCTTCTTTCAATTCATAGGGCAAATTGACTTTCTTGCAATAATCTTCAAAACAAGATTTATATTCATAAAACACTACATCATGACTTATAATGCATCCTTTAGTAATAGGATTATATAGCCTATAGTTTTTTTATTTAATTCATAGCCTATAAAAAAGCAATTCTCTACTTTAGGATCAAGTTTCCCTCTAATTCGTGAAGGTATGTGTGCATATGCAATGCATCCAAATATCTTGCAGTGGTCCAAACTTAGTCTTTTGACGTTCTAAGCTTCATAAGTTGTTATTTATTCCAAAGTCTTTGATGGTAACCTATTTATGACATATGTGGGAGTGGATACTACCTCTACCCGTAGATAATTTGGTAGCTTCTTCTCATTGAGCATTGAGCTTGTTACTTCAACATTGGTTCTATTCCTTCTTTTTGCTACAGCATATATGGTTCTAATTTATCTTTTGATCTATATTTTGTGTAAGAATGAGTCAAAATCATGGGATAAATATTCTCCCCCTCCATCAAACCTTATTCTCTTCAAATTTCTACCTTTTTGGTTTTCCACAAATATAAGGTATTTCTTGAAACAAGAAAACATCTCATCTTTATGTTTCATAAAATACAATATGGTACATCTTTTATAATCATAAATGAAAGAAATATAATATCTTGACCCTAGGATTGATATTCAATCTGGACAAGCTCAAAGATGTTTGCATGTATGTACCCTTCTTCGTGAAAGGTTTCTGTGAGACTTCCCAAATTAACATGCAGTCCATCTGTAAATCATGTATTATTTGGTAATGTTTGGTAATCCAAGTACACTTTGATCTTTGCTATTTTGTTTAAATGTCATCTCTCTAGTATGAGCTAATATTTTGATCCAAACATATAAATCTGATAAGTATTGTGTACCATAATTGAGCAAATCTATGTTCCTTGTGTCTTGGAATTCTAGGATGAATAGTCTAGCTATCTTTTCTCCTTTGGCAATCTTCTTCAAACCTTGGTATGAATATTCCACATAAGCTCAATAATTTATTAACCTTACTTGAGATCCTTTCTCCATAATCTCTCCTACACTTATCAAGTTTCTGGTGATGGTAGGTACAGAGAGCAATCTACTTAGTAATTTCGTATTAACATTTGAAGTCCTCATATTCCAAATCTTCTCTATAGGATGCCTTGTGTCATCTCTTGTTTGCACTTTGTTCTTATTCTCGGGGTCCTTTATGTTTGAGAGTAATGCTACATTCCCTACTACATGATTTGAACATCCATAATCAATGTAGATT